>CM060862.1:26186232-26383961 GCA_030737845.1 Acorus calamus | reverse complement strand
TTTGAATATAATATATTTTATCTACATATGGTACAGTAGGAATCATAGGATATCCGCGTATGGCTTTTACCGATTTAGGAAAAGCATGAGAATATGAGATAGAAGACCTAGTGTAAGTGTGAAGGATATAAATTATGGATAAGGATGCAAAAGGAACATTGTGAAGGCTCAAGAGTGAGAGTAGAGGTGCAAGTATTTTATATATAACAGTGGTAGAGGAAGTAGATCAAGTTGGACAATCATCAATATTTCAACACTTGTATAGTTGTAGAACTTAATTATCTTATACCATCTGATCGATTGTGTACTGACATGACATATGATTCTTCTGATTTATAAGAAGTGATCGACATGTGAACCCTCTTTATACTAGTATAATATATATATTAGATAGAATAACATAATTTTCAATGAGACCTGAAATAACAATACAAGCTTATTTATACATGGCATAGCTATATTCAATTATTCATTGTAAACAAAAATGTTTTATTTTCTTAGGTTTATTCACCCCTATTTTACCCTTTCACATCTATTTTTCTACTTAAACAAGAGTGATTAAGAAATATGTTTATTTAAAATGGAAAAATGTGATATTATACTTGTTAATTGAGAAAACATTACATACTACATGTGAGAGATGTCTATCATATTTATCTTATCCAAAATTATAACTATTTTTAATAAGATGACAAACAATAAAAAAAAATTAAAAATTGAAAAAAAAAAGAAATTTATTTAATTTTCATCTCTCCGTGTCCTCGTATTACTATTTTATGTATGTGGATAAATTATCCGCAGATAAAAGACTATGGTGCGAATAAAACTCCTCACATAAGTTAAGGGGCTCAAGGAGGGAATGACAATGACACTCCTTACTTTCATTTCATTTCCCCCTTCAATTTCCAAAAGTGCAGATATAAATTAAAAGAAAAGGTTGACTTGTAAACTTTTGTAAGTAAATAAGAGAGAGAGGGGGGAGGGGTGGGGGAAGGCATAGAGGGGGGAACAAGGTACAAACAATAAGAGACAAAACAAGTGGCAGATGAAATGAAAAAAAAAATACAAGGAAGCATGGGGAAAAGAAAGTGTGTTTGTGTGTGTCATTCATTATGACTCATAACACGGAAGACAGCAATCAATCGGTTGTCACTTCCCCCCCAACCCATTTTTATTTTTGTACCAAACAATTCATTCACATTCACCTTTCTCCCTTTATTACTACTCTCTCCCTCCCATGGGAATTGAATGACATTTTCATATAGTACCACACGTCGATAACTCTCTTACTGTGTTTTTTTTTTTTACATGTAACGTAAAAACAATGGTTTAAAGTGTATTATATTATCATGAGTAAGAGAAACCTATGAATGGCATGCATGTGTGTCATAACAATTTTCATGTGTATGAACACATATATATGGATGAGTTGTACATGGAACTTCACATGCACATGTATGTATATCTATAGTTATTGTTGATCTTTGGATGATTGTTATGTCTTGTTGACATTTCCATTCTTTTAGTAATTCCCTTTTGTAAAGTCCTGTATATTTCTCTCTACAACAATAGAATTACATTAAAAAAACAAAAACAAAAAAAATTTCACATGCATTTATATATACACACACACATTTACATGAGGATGTGCATGGTATGAAAAGTAAGGTTGCAACTTGCAACTTGCAAAGACATATTAAGAGAAGCATATGAGATTCATTAAGGGTATATATGTTTGGGTCACATGTAAATTGTTATTTTTGTCATTTTCGATCATTTTATGTGATGACACAAACAATACATTTTATTTTCTGTCATTTTTCATCACAAACACAAACAATAATTTTATTTTTCGTCATTTTCTATTACATGTACAAACATCATTTAAACTGGTTAAAAAATTATTTTTTTTCTATGAATTTCCTTACTATTCAAATTCCCTCACTATCCGGATGAATTTTTAGTGGATTTTTAATTTGTTTCTCAATAATCACACAAAGCTGGGAGAACAATGTGCGAGCTATGGTATTAGGGTTTATAAAATGAAGTAGCTAGACAAGATCTGGGTTTGCATGTATTTTCGGAAGTTGTTGGGAATTGAAATATAGTTGGGTCGGGAGTGACATGAGGGAGTTGGGGAATGGAATTAATGGAGAAATACTTAAAAGATACCCTCCCATGACAGAAAACACAACATACACATATATATTATATAAACATAAATACATGTATATATTAAACAATACACCTTACACACCGCCCACTGAAAACTTTGTTTATGCGCAATCACTTCAACCTCTCAAAGGAAAGGAAAAAAAAAAAACTAATAGAAGTTATTGCAAAACCCACCCCCTAGCTCTTCTTCTCGATCCTATTCTTTTTGTCTGATTTTTTTTTTTACAACTGGTCAGAATAAATATATTTTATTATCAACAATCACACCTGACATGGGTACTGTTTTCTTTTGTGTTCCACACACGAGTGGGTTTGGAAGACACATGTTTCTTTCAAGAAAAAAAGAAGAAGAAGAAGGAATGGACCATCATAGGTTTTAGTGAGAGCTAATAAGAAGTGGATTTGTGAGGGGCTACTAATTCCTCTTTTTTGTATGCAGCATGTTACATTTAATTTTATTAAAAAATAAAAATATTCATATAGGGTTATCTTCAGTTGCTTTTGGTAATAATGGAAATGGTCCCCCCCATGCTTCTCTCAATGTTATTGAGTGTGTTTCCTTTTCCTGCCTTCAACTCCACTCAAAACTGCAGCCCAAAAGAGTCCTCTGTGTTATCATATATTCAACATGGTCTGCTTTCCTCCTGTTTATCTTTTCCCCTCTATTAGGACAATATTGGGTGCTTGAGTAGCAGAGCTGCAATGTCTTAACTGATGCTGAGATATATGTAATGCATAGAGAAAGGGAAATGTTAGCTAGGGACTGTAATTCATGCATTCCCTTTTGGCAGTCCCCAACATTTTTTTTTTGAAAGTATGAATGTATGTTTTTTTTTCTTAACATAATATAATAACAGTCTAGTCTAATTAGTATAGAATAGATTAAGGTCCTTTTTGGATTTGCAATCAAACTGATTCCAAAGTAAAAGAATCTCAAATGCATATCTAAATATATTTTCAGTGTTTAATTGTTCTAATGAATTTTTTATTTTTTTTAAAACAAAAAATCTAACAAAAGGAAAAGTTTTTAATACATTTCTTTTTAAAAACTAAATTTCAAAAATAAGATTTTAAAAATCTTAATATTTCGACAGCACGTACAAAAGATAGCTTAAGAACTAAAAGAACCAAGATTATTTAAATAAGAGAGAGAGAATGAGAGATAGACCTAACAAAAGAATTTCAGAAGATACTCCTAATGAAAAGGGTGGACTTTTTTTTTGGGGTGTCAAATCACTGAATTTATTTATCCCTCTCAGAAGAGAGGTGAAATAACTGAGTGTATATATAATGAGATCCACTTTACCATTGGATTTTCTGCACACAAGGTTTCAGTCTCTCTCTCTTTCACTCACCTTTATCTTGAGTGCAGCGATACATGTAATACTTCACACTTTATTATTATTGTTTTCAGTTTCCTTCCACTGCTACTGTGCAGAAGAGTGCAAGGAAAGGTTGGATTCCTTTGCAGTTTAAGGGGGTTATTGATCTCCACAAGTTAGTTGAGATCTCCTCTCTCTCATTTTTCAGTAGCATGAGATTGGACAGAGATTATATAATAATATATATATAGCCAGAGGGGATGTGTTTGGAGAGAAGATCTGTAATAATAAAAATAAAATGCTCTTCCACCTGTGAAGGTGAAAGGTATTTTATTTATAAACACACACAAACACAGGCCTCTTCTTACTGGTCTCCTGATACCCCAATTTGTCCTTGTTATTTATGTCCTCTTCTCTGCTAATGTTCTTTCTGTCTATTTAGCAATCTCTCTCTTTCTGAGATTTATATTTGAGCAACAAAAAAGGACAACCACAGCTAGATGCACCACCTCAGTTCATTCACATAAATGCAAATTAAAACCAGGGCAGATTTGTACAAACCCATTAACCAAACAAATGCAACATTTCAGTAATATTTAGTGGGGGTGGAGATATAGAGAGGTGATCACTTAATTGTTGTGAACAGTACTCATATTTTGGGCATTTAATGTGTAGAAGAAGAGAGGGGATTGCTTGTTGTAACAGTGTTTGCCGTACTAACAAACATATAGTGTCCACTTCAAGGAAGTTATCTATCTGAGAAAACCATCAATGAAGATGCAGAACATGGAGAGAGACATAGGTGGTTGGAAGGGAAGGACCTGCAATGTTTTGTGTAGTCTCTGTTGGGCATTTAAAGCTTTTCTTGTGTGATCACCTCCTTCCAAGCATGTTATAATATTGAATATGTAAACAAAGATATAAATATATAGAGATATGACAGTGAGCCTACACTAAGCAATTCTGATCCTGAGTATAAACACACTGTATAGGATCTCCTGAACTTTGGGTTATTGTATTTGCTAATGGAAAAAATAGAGCATATTTTTAGTTACAACTTTACCACCCTTATACACAGCACTGTCTTTCTATCTCCCCCTTTCTCTATTTCTATGTATATATTCTCTTTAATTCTTTACAATAAAACTCTACAATGGCTACTAGTTCATGCTACAAACCTATGCACTCCCAATCACCATCCAATCCACAGACAGCATTAGATTCCATCCTCCTCATCTGCCCCTCCCTTCCCTCCTCTCTCTCTCTCTCTCTCTCTCTCTCATCATTTCCCAGTTGATGAGCCAAAAACAAAAACAGGTCCCCCCCCCCTTCCCCCCCACTCTTCTAGCTCCAAAGCCAAGGGCAACAACAAATTCCAAAAAGAATACCTCACCAAAAGACATAAAAAGGTATAAATCCCTTTCTCAACTCTCTTTCCCCCAAAAACAAAAGAAACTCCCCAAAAAATGACACTCATGTATATGTTTATAGAGAGAAATAGAGAGAGGGAGATTGAATGTGGAGGGGGGGGGGGGGGGGGGAATGTGAGTGAACAGAGAGTCTACAATAGATAAACTGCCACTCCTACTATCTCTACAATACAACACAAACACACAAAACATAGACACACACACACTCTCTCTCTCTTTTACCACCTCCCTGTTTTTGGCAGATGATGTCCTGTCAAGTGAGCTGCTTCATCCTCAGATGTTCTATTAAAGTAAGGCAATGCAAACACCCCCTCCTCCTTCTCCTCCACCACCACCACCAACCTCTCCTCCACCCTTTGAGATGCTCACCTCATTCAACCACCCCAATGAAGAAGACCAACAACAACAATCCCACCACTCTGATCATCACTTCCACCTCCCCATCTCCATCATCTCTCCATCCCCAACCACCACCACTACCTCCTCCACCCACATCAAACACCTCCTCCTCACCTGCGCCGACTTCATAACCCGCTCCGACTTTCCCTCAGCCTCCCGCGCCATCTCCCTCCTCTCCGCCTCCTCCTCCCCCTTCGGCGACTCCACCGACCGCCTCATCCACCACTTCACCACCGCCCTCTCCCTCCGTCTCCAACGCCTCACCTTCCACACCCTCCTCCGCCCTCCGCCACCACCACCACCACTATCCCCCACCCTCTCCGATGCCTACCTTACCCTCAACCATCTCACCCCATTCATCCGCTTCTGCCACTTGACCGCCAACCAAGCCATACTCGAAGCCGTCGACGGCCACCGATCGATCCACATCGTTGACTTCGACACCGCCCACGGTGTCCAGTGGCCCCCTCTCCTCCAAGCCATCGCTGAGCGGGCCGACCCATCTGACCCACCCTCGATCCGCATCACCGGGACCGGCTCCGACTCAGAGACCCTCCGTCGCACTGCCGACCGTCTCGAGACCTTCGCTCAGTCTCTTGGCCGCCTCCGCTTCCACTTCCAACCCCTCATCCTTTCTCCTACAGAAGGTGAATGAAATTAAGATGGAAAAAAATTCCATGAATGTATTTACATCTCCTTTGTTTTGTTATTCTAAATTTTTTTTCATCTACATAAGGCTCTTCGTCGTCGTCCATATTGAACATGATTGACGTGCGCCCGCACGAGACAGTGGCCTTGAATTGCGTGCTCCACCTGCACAGGCTGGTCCGGGACGACCCGCGGGAGATGTGGGCGTTCCTCCGCGGGGTGAAGCAGAAGCTGAAGCCGACGATAGTGACGGTGGCGGAAAAGGAGGCGAGCCACAACGGAAGTACTACTTCGTTCATGCAGAGGTTCGCGGAGGCGATGGACTACTACGGCGCGGTGTTCGACTCGTTAGAGTCGACGGTCCAGCCCGGGAGCCGAGAGAGGCTGGCGGTGGAGGGGGTGTGGTTCGGGCGGGAAATAGAGGACATCGTTGCGATGGACGGAGACGGTCGGAGGGAGAGGCACGAGAGGTTCGTGAAGTGGGCCGAGACTCTGAGAGGGGCGGGTTCGACAATGTCCCGCTAAGCCCGTTCGCGCTGTCGCAGGCGAAGCTTCTGTTGAGGTTGCACTACCCTTCTGAAGGGTATCAGTTGCAGCTCTTGAAGGACTGCTTCTTCTTAGGTTGGAAAAACAAGCCCCTCTTCTCTGTCTCTTCTTGGCACTGATTATAATATGTTATGGTGACAATAACCCTAATTTTCAAGGCCTTCCCAAACCTTTTATTCAGGGTGTTTCATTAGATTAAATGCATGAATTTCTTCTAACCCTAATTTTTCATATTGGAAGGGGGGGGGGGGGAGAGATGGATGAAGGGCATGCATGCATGGATGGGGTTTCATGTTGGGATCACTAATAGTACGTAGCATGAGGGATTTTAGGGCTTCTAAAATGATCATAGCTCCTCTTTCATCTTTTCTGTTTCTCTTGTTCCAAGAAGCCTTTAGGAGAGTGCGGATTTAGAGATATTGGAAATACGTTTATATTTTTGTTTAAGGCACTAGGGCAAAGGTTGTTCCACCCTCTCCCACTTTTTTATTTTTATTTTATTATTTTAGTTTGTTGTATTTGGATTAGGATAAGCTAGTTTCCAATTATTCTCTTATGTCATTTTGTAATATTGATGATATTATTATTATTATTAATATTATTGCTACTTTGTAGTTCGAAGAAGAACAAACCATCTAGCATTACCCGTGCTTTAATTAGCTAGGTGGTTATTTTATTCCTTAGATTCCATACCTTAAAATAATCTCTCTCACTCTCTCTTGAAAGGCTGGTGGTGTGTATTTTGGCATTTTGATTTCATCTTTCTGTTTAGTATGTATGTTGTTATGTGATTAATGGGATCTTTATATATGCTTTGCTTTTTGATTTGTGTTTGCACGCTTTATTATTGTTTTCATCATCTAAAGTCACCACTCACTAACTCCTATTAGAAAATTAAAAAGGTAGGATAATCAGTTAGGTTCTAATGATAGACAACATCACTTTTTTTCTTTCTTAACAGCCCCTTCTTCACTACAAAGAGGCACAACATTTTTTAAGTGCTTTTGTGTGGACTTGGTATAATACACACACACACAAGCATATTATATGAGTTATATATATTTATAATATTCTTTGTTTTGTTCAATGCGAAGGAATGCGAAGCCCCGGATATGCCTGCTGTTGTGCTCAACATTGCAAGCATCAACCGCCTTAAATCCTGCTTTTTGTCTCCCCAAACAAAATCATGGGAGTTTTCAACACACCCAGCTTTCTTGCCTGCCCATGAAATCATTCCCTTTTTGGATTTGAAGAAACTCCACTCTCCCCCCCTTCTTGGGATCTTGCATGTCTGCGTGTGCGTGCCATCTCTCTCTCTCTCTCTAAACCATGATTCCTTCCTCCTTGTCTCTCTTTTTTTTCACTCTTAAATACAAAACCAAATGCATTACAACCTTTTAGAATATGTTCTCTTCTACTTGATCCTTTCTTTAATTATACCTTCAAAAGAATACAATGTCTAAGACTAGCAAACACTCTTTGTTTAAATTTATATATATATGCAGTATCATGTGTGGTGATTGTTTAATTTTTCATGATATCCTTTCCTGTTCATGAAATCATGTATGTTTGCTTCAGAAGTCTTGAATAAGATCAAGAAAGATCTCACAACAGAGTTCAGAATCTCATACAACAATGTTATACACATGGAAGATATCAGAGGCCTTAGTACAGATATATACATATATATATATAATAAGGAATTAAAGACAGTGTCATAAAATATCAAAAGAAGAAAGAATGCAGTATCTATGTACAATGGACTGAGCTTACACTACTACATAGTGTATACACACTTAAACTCTCATTTGGTGTGTATGTGTTGCTTCTTGTTGTGCTTCCTTTCTCTTCCCCTTCATATATACATATGTATTTTTTTTCTTGTCTTCACTGACACAGATTAGATGGTTGCAATGTTGCACACGCAATCGAGTTGAGTGTGTTGTGTACTAGCAATCCCAGAGGGCGCCATTGCAATTAATGATATCACTCACAGATAGGTTGCTTGGCATTGAATGACGTGAGATACTATATGCACAGGAGAGACCCTTCAAGTGTAGTACTGTAAGTTGTTTGATTGGAGGGAACGCAAGTTCAGTTAAGCATTTATTGGAGCCACCACTTGCATTTATTGCAATGATAGATGGGTTGGAATTAAGAGCAGGATTTTATGGGGGAGGGCATGCAGAGATTGTACATTTAGTTTTCTTAATCATTAATGGCTCAGGAAAGGAGAGAGAGGGGGGGGGGGAGAAATTGGCATATTGGATTTCCATATATTTATGATGATACTGTATTGCATTTGATGCATGAGGAGATGCCCCTTTATAGGAGAATATTCTTGTGTGATTTGTATAATATTGCATCTTCACTACTCTCCACACTGCAAAATTTGATCCTATCATTAATTTTCATAAACTATCAGTACTACTACACTACAACTTGTTTTTAGAAAAGAATATATAGCACGATATCATATTCATGTCAATTGTTGCAACATATATTACATCCAATGATCCATATTTCAGGAAATGTGATCCGGTTAGGGTTACATCTCATCAAATTTTATCTGAATTTTCTTGTGACAATAATCTTACATTCGATACTGTGACAATTTTTAATATTATATAGTCTTCCATTAGATACTGAACCCACATCATAGGATCGAGGCTTTGGAGCCCATATCATATTTAGGGTTCATTTTGGTTCATCTTTAACACCTATGCTAACTAGCCACTGAATCTTAAAGTAAACTTACATCCAATGAAGAATCCCAAGGTCAAGAGGATTCCATTTTGAAAGAAGTTTATGCACACGACATGATTCAATGAATATGGTTCTTAAGATCTTAAGATATATACTTATGGAAGTGATTGTTTCAGATGCCAATGAGTACAACATTGACACGAGAATGATAAACTGTAATATAAAAGAATTAAAATTGAATAAAAACAACAAGTTGGTTTTGATCTCATCAAAGGGCAAAAACAACATTCATTTGTTAGGGTTGCTTTTCATGTATTGTCAATGATGTCACGCATACATGAAAGGGGGGAACAGAATTGAATAAGAACAAGAAGAAGAAAAAAAGGAGAAGGAATCATTCACACGTTTGCAACTAAGCATCTCTGGTTCCCGGAGATCCTGTGGTGATTTCATGCTTGATTTTATATGTATATATGTGGATCTCTATATATCCATTAAACAGTAGAGAGAGTGACAACCTAATCTCAACCATCTGTAGGGGTACACTTCACACTGTGCATCAGTTACTATGAGCTCATGAAGAGCATCCAAAATGACAAAACAAAGGGGAAAAAATCAAAATGTGTCATATATACATATATATCATATCCTCATTTGGGTGTACCTCTGATGCCTTGTGAGATAGATGTAGAGGGAGGACCATTATAAGTAGCTAGGGGTGGTGTAGTAATCACTGAAGATGCAGAGAGAGAGAGAGAGAGAGAGAGAGATGGTTTGTCTTAAGAGAGATGACGAGATGAGGATCTTCTGTGGTAAAAGATGAGTAGATTTTTCTTTGGTTTATTATAATAATATATGTGGTGGTGGGGGGGGGGGGGGGGGTGAAGCAGTTTCTGAGTGGCAGAGGCCGTGCATGAGAAGGAAGGGTGGGTAAAAACTGCTTCTATTATTTTGGTGCACATGATCTGGTCGACTCCATCATATAATTAGGAATATGAACAATCCAACCCCAAACAATGCTGTTAGTCACACTTACTTTAGAGTGAACTTGGTTGAATCATATGCATCATGGATGTTATTATCCAACCCAGATAATGTAAAGAGAGCTAGGGTTCTGACATGCTTACAAATTTTAATAATTTTGTTAGGTAAATATATAATTGAAGGGCTTTTTTTTTTGTTATTCACTTTTGTGTGTTTTAAGTTTTCATGCATGCGTGCCATATATGAAAGGTCACTTGACCTACTTAATTATATATGTCGGCTTGGCTTATGAATTTGTTACATGGGGAAAGAACATAATGATCATATCGTCCACCCATTTGCAGTGATGATTTTGCATTGATGATTTATTATATATAATTTTTTTATTATTGTTAGTTTTATTGGCAGTAGTTTAATTGTGTTGTGATCTGTGGAACAGAAAAAAGGATTCTGATGAGAATGCATGGAAAGCTAGGTTTCATTTGATCTTCATAAGATCCTGATATGATGCCTGGTAATGGTTGCAAAGCGCATATAATGTGTTACATGGAACTAAGGGTTTGATGATAATGATTAATGTATTGATGCAATTGCCTAGATTTTTAACCAATGGAAATTCTTATTTAGTGATACAGCAGTGTTGACAGAAAACGAAGAAGAGATAGAGAGAGAGCAGATGGACTTTTGATGTTTAAAAAAAAAATACATGTTAAAGTACAGTTTTATTTACAACTTTTTAAAATATGATTCTCAGAAATTTGACTGCCTCCCCCTTCATTAAAGAAACCCTATTTGTAAACTTCAAAGTCCTTTGAATCAGGTAGATAATAATATATAATATATATCTCAAAACACTTTCAACAATCCAATATATCCAATGACTTAAACACTCCTAATATTAAAGAAAAACAACTAACTAATCATTTTACATAAAATAATAAAAATCAAATTTTTAAAGATAGAAAATTAAATTAAAAAAATGAACAGATTAAGTGTTTGTTGAATTGACCGGATACTAAATGTGACATTATCATGACATAATAAATATTTGATTATATTACTAAACAAATAAATTTTTTAAAAATAAAATATTAAAAAAAAACTCTTTACATAATAATCAAGTATTTAATCTTAATATATTTTAAGCTTTTATTTAACAACATAGCATGATTTTATTATATAAAATCTAATTTTTTTTATTAGATTTAATATTTTAATATGCAATTAATCACAATTTTTGTGAATAATGAACAAGTTGTCCAATATAATCACCATGTAGCTGATTCTCAAAAACCATTAGTCAACCGATGGGATGATTGGTTTTTTCTTATTTTTTTAACCATCTGATTTTAAGGGTTGAACTGGAATTATTCAAATTAAACAGGTAAAGATTCAATCAATTCAACTGGATAGGTCGGGTTGGGGTTTAAAACATAAGAGTGTAATCATAAGAACCCTAATGTAGTAGTAAAATGATATAAAAAAGGGTTAAAGACATCTAAGTCCTTACAAACATAAGAAAACCCATATAAGTCCCTGCTAAAGTTTGGACAGACGTACGAGTCCCTGAAAACTCACAAAAACCCAAATATCATCCCTGAGTTAAATTTCTATCTAAACTTAATGGAATATTCCCAGAATATTCCATCACATATAATTGTATAAACATTGAAGTCCCTATAAACAGTCATAAAGACAAATCAGTCCCTACAAAAGACAAAATTGCCCTTAAAGACTTTTACATTTAATTGGATAGACATTACAGTCCTTATAAACAGTCGTAAAGACAAATTGGTCCCTGTAAAAGACAAAAATGCCCCTGAAGGATTTTTATATTTAATTGTGTAGACATTATAGTCCTTATAAACAGTTGTAAAGACAATTTGATCTCTGTAAAAGACAAAATTGCCTCTGAATGATTTTTAAATTTAATTGTGTAGATATTATAGTTCTTACAAACAGTTGTAAAGATAAATTAGTCCCTATAAAAGATAAAAATGCCCCTGAATGATTTGTCTTTACAACTGTTTGTAAGGACTGTAATATCTACACAATTAAATTTAAAAATCATTTAGGGGCATTTTTGTCTTTTATAGGGACTAATTTGTTTTTACAACTGTTTGTAAGAACTATAATATCTACACAATTAAATTTAAAAATCATTCAGGGGCATTTTTGTCTTTTACAGAGATCAAATTGTCTTTACGACTGTTTATAAGGACTATAATGTCTACACAATTAAATATAAAAATCCTTCAGGGGCATTTTTGTCTTTTACAGGGACCAATTTGTCTTTACGACTGTTTATAAGGATTGTAATGTCTATCCAATTAAATGTAAAAGTCTTTATGGGCAATTTTGTCTTTTGTAGGGACTGATTTGTCTTTATGACTGTTTATAGGGACTTCAATGTCTATACAATTATATGTGATGGAATATTCTGGGAATATTCCGTTAAGTTTGGATGGAAATTTAACTCAGGGATGATATTTGGGTTTTTCTGAGTTTTCAGGGACTCGTAGGTCTGTCTCAACTTTAGCAGGGACTTATATGGGTTTTCCTATGTTTGTGGGGACTTAGATGTCTTTAACCCTATAAAAAAATGTAAATTATATTAAGATTTTGAAACAATACTCTCACAAGATCAGAATAACCCAAATATTATTAACAAAAATATGAATATATATGTCTGTAGGTTATAATACAAACATATATATTAAGCCAAAATACAGAATTTATTGAAAATCTAAATTATTAAACGAACATGTTAGTCAATTAGTTTGAAGACAAAGAAGGCAGTTAGAATTGATAGCACTCAATTTTGATTTTCATAGAAAGACAAATAGATATACGAATGCCTACTATAAATAGTATATTCCATTATTTAATAATCTTAACGAAAGAATTTGACTAAATTTAAATGCTTAGAAATTAATTCTGATCTACTCTACAGATACTTAAACACACCAAATTTCATGGGATTATGAGATCTTCATAATTGAATCTTGCGGCTGCTAATTTTCACTTGGGGATATTAGATAGCCTAATTATTCATGTCTATCCAATTATACTATATAAAAACAAGTAGTTAAAATGAAGAATTTATCTACCATAAACTTTGAATCATATGTTTATTCTCTAGAGGAGGATGGGGTCATCCAAAACTTTGATAAATACAAAAACACTCTTCAAATACCATTTTAACTAAAGTTGTATGGTTTGTTGTAATATTAAAGTTGTATGGCTTTTTATAGTCTTTTTAATTAAATTAATTAATGTTGTTTGTTTGTCAACTAATAATTGCACGTGATTTTTCTTCTAAGGAGGTATATTAATGTGATAGTGCAATTAAGATTTTAATGAAAAGTCCGGTCATAAGTTTCATTTGCAAATCAGAATAACACATTCCATAAAAATAAAATTACATGAATTGTCATAAAACCCTAGTCCCTTTGCCCCTGTTTGGGTAGCGGGTTAAGCGAGGATAAAGGTGGTATAAGAGTGGTATAAGAATGGATAGAGAAAATGACTGTTTGTTTGCAGAGTATAATTTGGTATTACTAAGCCAGTTTAAACGAGTATAAGAGAGTATAACAATTCTAAGTAACCTCTAGGATAAGATATACTCAGTTTATCTACTCTCATGGGTCCACATGTCAAATCAACTTTTTACACCTTATCACATCGAATCACCTATCAACACCTCTTATACATCAAATGGATCACATGTCAAATTAACATTTTTACACTTTATTTATATTTTATTCTTTATCAATCAAACAACTCAACCTTTATTCTTACGTTTTTCAATGAGAATTAAAAAAACACAACCAAACAGAAATTTTTTTATTCATATAGATTTATTATCTATACTGGCATAGTTATTTATCTAGAATAACTCAATTCCTCAATCCAAACGGGACCTTTGAGTACACCTCGTCCTTTAAAAGATAATTTAATATAAGATTCGAAACAAAACATATCTTTGATTGCCTTCTTTTCTTTTCATAGATATTATATTATAAACATAAGTATTGCATCTTCATTCAACCTTATTATATACAGAACATCCCATTTGGAAAAAAAATACATACTTGAATATGAAAGAGAGAAAAAAAAATTAATATGGAACTAGTTGGGCATGCATCTTGCACATTACAAATAAATATAAAAAATTCAATAAATATACAGCTTTCAAATAAGGAATCATGGTCATTAAATTTTATATTTTTCTAAAACATAATATTCTTTACTATTACATTGATGCACTTAATCACATTAATAGTTTTGATCTTTATTTGAACTAAGACGATGTTAGCGACAACCATGTGGCAACTCCACGTAAAGTTTTTTATATTTTGATTTTAAAAAATATATATATTATACTTAATAAATTAAAAATATATTTTTATTTAAAAATAAACAGTGTATATTCATATTTAAAACAAAAAAAATTATATTTCATTTAATCTAATAAAACATATATTTCTTAAGATATTAATGATAAAAACCCTCAAAATACTGGGGGAGAGGAGATAAAAGGAGGCAAGGTGGAGAGTGTGATTGTCATATCAACTAGTCATTTCTGGCATTCACCAAAGTCAGAGAGTGAGATCCCATCCATGCTTTTCAGAGACAAAATTACAATAAAAATAACAAAAAACAATAAAAAAAGGAAAGGAACACTGAAAAAGGAGGTGGGGACAAAGTTCAAAACTTCAAAAGGGTCAGGGTGGGGGTCCCTTCCTATGATCCTATGAAACATGCAGTTTATAGCAATCTGAATCTCACATGCTCTCCCTCTTACACACACATCATTTCAATTCTCTCTCTCATACACACTATTTTCCAGCACTGTATTTTCTAACATACATGTTATAGTGGTTACATGAGGTGACATTTCAAAAAACACTTACGTGGGGGGCTTGACAAGATTGTTACTTTGGTGGAATATCAATTGTCCAGTTCAATCATTTTAAAAAAAAACTAAATTTGTATGAAAGATATGATTAAAACCTTGGCTTTTCCACAAACAACCATCTGACTAATCTCTCAAACCCCACATCATTCCAATCAACACAAAGTTTTAGAAGTACCATGTGTCAAACCAAAAAAACCAAAAACCCCTCTTTCTATGGAAAATAAATGTGAAAAAAATTAGTTAAGAATGTATACACATCCACACAAAGTTATACATATATTTGATGAAGTTAAAAATAATAGAACCAAAAAATGAGACTCAATTCAAGAAGGTTCATATCTATTAGATTTCATCATTAGATTTCATCTCAAGCTTGATGGATCTACCTTAGGCAAGATCCTGATGAACAAGCCAAAATAGGATCTTATTCCACACGTGTGACAGAGAATCATAAAAATAATTTTTGATGATCCGAAAAGATATCTTTTAACTATTTTACATGAAAAAAATATAAATAAAGAAAATGATTAAATTATTAATTTCACCTGACACAAAAGAAAGGGCATAAAAAGACACAAGGGAGACCCATCACATGAGGTGGGGGCATGTTTGAGGAGTGGGGCACATTAACACTATTTGTTTGGTGTCCCTCATGAGGGTATTGCCGTACCCACAGTACTTATAATATGACCTAACTTAGAATGACTTGCTGATTTGATGCACCTCATAAAGGATGTATTCTTTCTACTTAAGATATGATATGAAATAAAATAGAGGGGGTTCATTTATATCACCACACCCGTTTTTATGCCCATTCACACTTGTCAAATTCCCTTACATGTATTCTTCCTACTTAGTGTATATATATATACACTACATGTTTTTAAATATAGAAAATAATGTAAACTTATTATTATTATTATTTTTTAAGGCTTTTGACATTCAGATTTATCAGATTTGTTTAGCCTCACTTTCACTCTTCCTCACCTCCAGTCTTACTCCTTTATATATATAATAATAAAACATATGTTTATACGACGTTCTTTTGCATGTAATTTAAATAAAAATATGATCCAAAGTCTAAAAATGAGTCTAAAAACCTTATTTGATGAAAATTTTC
The DNA here is from genome assembly GCA_030737845.1 of Acorus calamus. Classification (NCBI taxonomy): domain Eukaryota; kingdom Viridiplantae; phylum Streptophyta; class Magnoliopsida; order Acorales; family Acoraceae; genus Acorus; species Acorus calamus. The sequence goes on along the minus strand of CM060862.1, from coordinate 26,367,710 downwards.
CATGCTCTGATTTAAATGACATCATGATAGAAGTCAAGGTAATCTAGATTAGGTCAATTCGCTCAACGCAGGAGATCAACATTTAATGAAATCTAAAATAAAAAATATATACTGTACTTAATTAAATACATATCTTTTAGTAAAAAAATTAAATAAATCACATAACTAATAGTTAATAAAAACAAGGTAAAAGAAACTACATATGCCTTATAGGTGTCCATAGAATACTTTTTTGAGAATGCTAAAACATTCGTAGGCAGATATTCCTTCAAAAAAAATTTCTGCTAGATATGATTGGCATTAATATTTTCCTCCCATTTTAGGTATAAGAAAATATTACATTTGATTGCATCCATGTGGGAGTACACCAATTTTTTTAGTACAACTTTTGAACATTTTGTAAATAACTGCTGTTGGGGGCATTTGACTGATCCCATTATTAAAAAGATAAGATGAATAAAGAGTACCAGTAATCCCAGATGGAAGGACTAGTCCAAGCCAAACAATTAGTACAAATGACTTCTCCAATATGAATGAAGAATTACAAAACTGACTAAAATAGATGGTGTAAAAAAATGAGTATCCTTTTGATGTATATATATATTTCATTATTCACAATCTGAAAGTGTAAGATTTATTTCCATGTTGGGCCTCTGGTTTGCATGGTTTGGGGCATTTGCCTCATCTACTTGATTTCTCACCAGACACTCAAAGCCTGAGGTTTCAAACTTCTGGTTTGCAAGAAATATGAGCATTTATTGGTATCTAAGATATTCAACATACATTGACAAGGCATCTAGCAAGACTTGTGCAGGTCTCCTTTTCTTTTAACAGAAGACAAGTGTATTCCCTAACTTGGATTGATCTTCCAATGTGGAAAGATATAAAACTATGAGAAGTGGAGCTTCGACTTACTGACCTTGTCCAGCGATGCCGCAAACCTTATAAGATACTATCAGAAATACTACAGAGGGAACTCTTTCTGGAGAGCATCAAGATTCCGCGAATCACAAGCTTCAAGCATGTCATTTCTTGACGCAGATCTGATAAATGCAAGGGAAAGGCGGTTGGATCACATTTGGTGTATGTTAAAGAACCAGTGTCTTTCCAGTTACATGCGGAATATGTTTCTACCCCTTTTTGGACCACATACCTGAGCGAAATTTTCAAGTATTGCCATGCATTATCCGCCTTGGGATTCATAGATAGAGCTCTCACATAAAATCGTATTGATTCTAGATATTCCCCCTGAAAATGAAAATTTAACAATCAAACCTCTCAATTTTACAAGGGACCTAACAGTACAAAATCCTCATGCCTTTTTTTTCCAGTTCAGCATCAATGCCTCACAGCATCATGCTAGATTCATCATTATAATTTGGCCAGCACCTTCATTCTCTTATTCAATTTCTGATTAATGTAGTGTGTATTTTCTGATTACAATTTTACTTTCAGTGCCTTTTTCCCGATAGTTTGGGCTAAGGATGACAATTTTTCATGTTCAAAGCTGATAATTTGCAAAGCACCAATCATATCAAATAATGGGACAGCCATACAAGTCATACATATAGAAGAAAATGAAAAAGAACAGAATGAATAAACCGAACCTGATTGGCAAAACTGATACCCATATTCGCCCATGCACGGACATAATTGGGCTTCAAGTCTAATGCCTGGATAGCCAAAAAGATGGAAGGTATTTTCAGTGAGAGTCAAAAAAATTCACAAGGAACGACATTGAATGTTTGCAAATACACAATAAAAGAAATACCAAGGAGAAAACAAAAATTCACGCATCATCATCAAGCTCATAAATTTACACGAGACTTGGTAATACAAAGTGAAAATACACATACAAGAAGCACCCTTCATTATTATAAAATAACATTTATAAAATCTGATCATGCACAAAGCATCATGTATCCATAAACAAATTAGACGCATGCTTCATGCACAACTGGGTAAAAGAATGCCATAAGGTGGAGAAGAAACAAAAGCTTGACAGGAACTAAACGGTCAACCTTTGTTCAATCCAACAGTATTTAGGTATCCTGAAAATGATATTCATTCCCACTTACCAGCCAAATCATGGGTATAAATCCATAAACATATCTACAATGCAATCTGCCAGAATAAGTAATTCACCGAGAGAGTGAAATATCATGTCACAGTTGTAGCAGAACCATATGCAAGGCAATCTGCATAACAGACTGAACATACAACAAATATGCAATAGCTGATACTATGAGCAACCATTCAAAAAATGTGTCCACATATAATTATATCAAAAATTATTTATAGAACAAAATGGCAGAAATCCTCCCAAGAAATACTGCTCAGTTATGTTTACATGTGAATTAGAAAGACTCTAAGGGGATCAGGGTGAACAATTGACAATTTTGTTAAAGGGAAGAGAAAGAAGACATAAGAAATATTGACTGGATGCAATGAAGAGCACAAAGATTTAAATTTACGGCAGGAATGACCTTGAATAAAAACTTAATAGTGAAATTAGGCAATGCTGACCTAAAAATCATCAGGAATTAAAGCTGTGTCAATCTGGCTAACGTTGATGTTCACTCAAAGATGACAAGGTATGCAAATGGCGTCGTGGCATTAATAACTATAACCACTTAACCAGCATTAATAAACTACATTTTATTTGTAAAGTGGAGAATAAGTGCAGGTGGGATGACAAGATAATGACCTAAATTATGAGAAATAGATATGCACACCATTATGCATTAACAGAAAGAAAAGGCAATATAAGACCTGTTGATAAGCCAGTAATGCATCTTTACTCTGAACGCTGTTAGCTTGTGTTGCACCAAGTTTGTTCCAGAGAGAATAGTCACGGGGTTTAAGCTTCAATGCTGTCCGAAAGGCTGCAATGGCTTTGTCATATTCTCTTGATAAGTTGTACAAGACACCAAGCACTATGTGAACATCAGCATCTTCAGGTGACATCTGAGCAGCTTCATTGAACAACCGAGCAACCTGCTCATAGAAATACAATAATCACATTCAACAATAATCAGACCAAAACTTCAACATAGCACTAACTATAGTCATGGTCAAGCTCAGGTAACAATCTTCCATGACACATCATGGATTGATGTTGCACTGCCAAATATGAAGTGCAGAACCTCACTGATGATGGCCAAACTGAATTAAGTAATAGTAGGACTATTGGGAAGAACACTAAATATGGGTTCAAATCTCAGTTTCACATTTATTCATTCCAATTGCTTGAATAAATACCTTAATACAAAAGGTTCTCAAATCATGTGCTGCACATCTCAGCTCAATCATATAGAAGAAATGGAAAAATTGATACAACAGCAAGCAGTTTTCCTGTGTCATTTTACGCGTTCAGAACTACAACAGTGCAAAAGGAGACAGTAGTAACACTTACATCAGCATAATACAGTGAATCAGCTAGCTGGGGAGTGGCTAGAGAACCATATTTAGGGTGATGTTGAAGCCAGCTATAAAGATATTTCAATGCTTCCGCCTGCTCTAGTTCTGTGATTTACAAAGAAATTATTCTTATCATTTTAATAGCATAGCTCACTACATATTTAACTAATGAGTCATGGATAGAAATATATTGCCACCCTATAAAAGTAAGATGAGTATAACAAATAGAAACTTGATGAAAGAAAGTGAACCTCAAAAGAATCAGTTTCGAGCAAATACAATCCGCCACAAAATGTTCCAAGTAAAGGAGCACCACCAACTTGCCTATTAAAATCATATAACAGAGCAGCTTTTGCAATGAATTTAACACTGACTCCGGCTCTATTTCACCAACAAATTATTGCAAAGATATTTCTTATTCACTAAATTTGACTACAAAATTATATAACATATAACCCAAGGTGGTTCTAAATTATCATGAAACTGAGGAGGAGATCAGATGGCATTAGAGAGAGGAGTTTATCTTTTTAGTGGTTCATGGTAGAATGGTATTGGGTTTACTTAGGAATGTAATGTAATGTACACTAACCATTATTATTTATCTAACCACCAGAGTCAGGAAGCGTTTTTAAGAAGTAATCATTCACGAAATGGTTTCCCTCTCCTTTCAGTTTCAACTTTAAGAGTGTTGCAAATAATTAAACCTCATGAGTTCATAGAATCTTCGATCCATTGAGAAAAGTCTGTGTATGCAAAATCAGATGAGTACATTTATTACCGTTGTAGGTTTGAAGCTTCAAATTAACATATTAGACTAAGAGATAAAGTAGAGTTTTTGAGAACTCAAGTAAATGAATTGAAATATGAAAAATGTGCCATAAAGAATAGCTAAACAACATTCTGTAGACATAAAGGTACATGATATGAATCTTTTGTGACGCATATTGCAAATACGGTGGATATCATGGAAGCTAAATACTGGAGCAGAGCAACTTGAGGAAACTCAAAAGACTGTAACACATGACTGTCAACTATGATTAAGACATTGTTCTATGTGAATAGACAAATCAAATTCAAACATAACAAAATGCACTGCGTATAAATTTTATGAGACAGGAGATATTGGCACATAAGATAACCATAAATGATTATTCACTAACCATTTGTGTGACTCACACCAAGAGCAAGAAGCACTTCTAAATTTGTTGGATCCACTTCTTGAGCACGCATCATTGATGCAATAGCCTGCAATGAAAACAGATTATTTTTTAAGGAGTCTCACATTGCCGAATCAATACCTAATTCAACTTGTGGAATTGAAAGAAAGTGACAATATATATATCAATTATATAGCACATAAATATAGTTTTTCTTACATAGACAGTAGCAGTCCCACATCTACAGGGTTGCTCCTATAACATACGGCCAAACCCCCTCCTCGTTTTCTATCACCCCCTCCCACCCAAGACATCTCTTATGGAAATAGACATCAACATACACACAACTAGAAGGATTTTGGAAACCCGGATGAATTTTATGCAGCTAGAGATGTGGAATCAATCCAACCTTTCTAACCCTACCATAGCAAGATCTACATGCACAATTCACTTCTTATAAGGTCCTCATCCAATAGTTTTAACTTACCATTTTAAAATGTTTACAGCCCATAAAGAGGAACTGAAAGTTCTAGTAAGACCAAAATGGAAGACCGTTGCCTCCAATATAAATGATGGTGGAGTCTACAGGTTTTTTTTTATATTTGATTAAATTTAACTCCGTAAATATTGTAACTCCAACAAAACAGCACCACAATTTCAGGTTCAATCTATGCTATACATGTATTTTATATCCTCTTGTGAAGTGTACTAGATAATCAAAATAATTTGATAAAAGGATTAATTCTATATTTGGAATACGACAATATATTGATGCATAGTATATCCCAAGATCCAGGTAGTCATAAGAATCTGGATACATATGTTAAGTAACATAGAAGGAAATCACCTCCAACATTCAAAATATGTTTCAAATCACAGTCCTCTAGTCAAAGTAAAGTCAATACCCACAACATAAATTTCAAAATTCACATAAAATTACCTGTTGGTCATCATCATTTTCTGCATGTGTTATTCCAAGCAACCTCCACCCTTCAGCATTATCTGGATTCTTTAAAACTTCAGCCTCCAGAGCAAGCACGGCCTCGCTTAAAAGACCTTTACGGAATAGCTCCTGGCCTTCTCTCAATGGGTTTGGATGGCCAACATATGGGTTCACATCAGAGAAAACATAAACTGATCTTGAACTACCTGACTGTTGCTTCGAGTTCTCATGGAGGAAACTGTTGACAGAGGGGAAAATCAATTAAAAATGCATATCATGCATGCATACAACTCATAAGGATCATTAAAAAAAATTCACACATAAATTATGTTCTAGGATGTAGGCCTAGCATTTAGTTATGATTACTATAGATTTTCTGGTTTCTGTATTAGAATAGGCAGAGAATACAATATAATGGTCATGGCATATACAAAAGAACCAATGCTCAATCCACTCATTGCGTAGAAAATTAGTACTTAAGCAATTTTGTACTATCCATTTATCGTTTGTCTATTGCAACACTGCCTTATGAGCCATTAGATTGCTTGGAAAACCGTGATTTCATTTTGTTTTCCCTGGTTACACCTTCCCCTATCAATAGGTGGTCAGACTCGAACCCAGGTCCCCACAATGAAGAGGGGCTACATCTGTCATCCTACCAAGAGGAGGTCGGTAAGAGCTGTGATATCATTATAGAATCATATGTGAAAGCGTGTGATGTGATAACCATATTTCCCAATAAAAGCTTCTGAATGGCTAGTGACTTACTCTTTGAAGACTAGTGCATGCCAATCTGTTGGTCTCCTACAGATTAGCATGAAAAGACTACTATAATCCCATGCCGACAGATAGACATTGCACAAAAAAGTACGGTGCCTTAAAAAGATTTTTAGTATGCATGAAGCATGTCTTCCATTTTCTTTTATCCCTTATGTCAATAAATGATAATGATGTTCAAGCATTAAATAAGATGAGAACAAACTCAAAAACTCCAAATTTCAAGTGTACCTCCCTGTTTCTCCACTCTATTGTGCACCTAGATCTTACAAGTTGATATTACCCAGTTGCCAATGATAGTCGGCAACTATTATTGAAAAGACTACACCACATTACAAAGAAATATAAATATATGTAAAAATATGTTATGAAGTAAATTATGTTTGGATGCTTAACTAACACAGAACGATGCCATATCAAGTAACAATGCTATTTCATAATGTTGGCATTGGACAGAAAATCCTCACAAGCGATGATAACATGCTAGCAAAAAGAAACAGAAAATTGTCAAGATCCAACATTTCACGATCTAGGAAACATGGGTCAAAAAGATAATATAATAAGAAATTCATGGATGTGAAATTGAGAAAATTAATACAAACAGCAAGGAACAAGAAGTTAACAAAGGAGAAAATTGAATTTTGTGGACAATGCATTATAGATTGACAGAGAACCTGTCATATGACTCTGCCCAGTCATCAGCTCCATCATTGAACTGTTGTGCAAATTCTTCCCCCCAGTCATGAACATGCAATTTAGAGAACTCGTCAACCCATTGATCATCTTTTTGAAGTACACGTTCATTTGCAAATTCATTAGCCCATGTATCTGGTCCTCGTGAAAGCTATAAAAAAAATGGAACAAGTTAAAATAAGAATTTGGGCAAAAGAAATGTCTATTACCATGACATAATATTTGAGTAAATTAATTCCCAAACACTGAAAAATGGGAAATAATTAGAAGATATAAAAAAATCAATGAATGATCAGCCATCAGGACAATTATGACTGATTTGACAAGGAAGTCCACATAAAAAACAAATAGAATGTCATCATTGGCTACTGGACTCATCATATAGTCAGATGGCTGCCAACATCAGATCTTGGACAGCACATCTTTCAAACATGATTTTCTTTCAAACATGATGTTATTTCAAATTGTTGAAGAAAACCACAGCACATCATCTTACATTTTCCTTTGTAAACTGCTCAGCCCAGGAACCAGAATCTGATTTGTACTGTGCTTGATACTCTTCAGCCCAATCACCTGAGCGAGATCCAATAGCAGGCTTGACTTGGTTATCATCGAAAATAAGTTCTCCACGACTCATCTTTGAGACAAATTGAAGAAAGTTTGAGTTCTGTCACACAAAAATAAGTATCATTGCATTGAGAGAATACATTACATTATAAGGATGGCAAGTACCTTCAACAAGGATAAGCAATTTATGGTACCTTAATATACCAAAGAAAGATCAAAGGAACTCATGGAAAGGACCTTCCAACAAGTGGCATGTGTAATGCAGAAATTTTGAAACTAAGAATTGGGCAAAAGTTTCCACTTCAAAATTTTAGTGCTATATATATTGGCATTAGAGTAGTTCATATAAAGTTGACTGGAAAGAAATCAGTAAATTCAGACAACGTAATACAACATCAAACTGAATGGCATGTGCTTTCTTATGTTATTCATATTTTAATAATAGAGGTTTATTCTTCAACAATGGAAAAGCTCAGCAACTATAGGATAAACCAGCAATTTTTTTGAGAAAAAAGCAAATGAAATTTTAGTATTTTACTTTTATAAAAATTACAAGATTAGCAAATTTAATCAACCTCTTTCCTTTAAACTCTACAGGCATTCTGTAATATATGAAGCACCACCAGAAAAAACACTGATGACCAGACCTCAAACAACACTGCTTGAGTAATAGTATTTTTTGAATAAGAAAACCACAATGACTAGGACTGATGTCCATTACCACATTATGTCATGGAATAGTTTTAACATGTCTAGAAGTGGTTTCAATTACTAAATTGTGGACAGTAGACAGTGTAATACCAACAAATTGGCACACCCATGCATGCGTACACTGAGCATAAGAAATACCCTTGGAGAACAAAAGAAAGTACTATCTTGCCAAAATGGACTATATGCCATTGTAAATATCCGAATATAATCAAGGGAAATATTCATTCATTTTTTTCAAATCAAACCCTTTTCAAGTTATATATATACCTGTGTTGCTCTTTAAAATTAAAATGTGATGAAATGATATTGATCTCAGTATTCAATTGTGAATATAAATATTGATATAACCTATTTTTCCAACAGATTATTCACACAAATCCTATTACACCATGAACTTCTATACTAGGTCATTCACAGGTGTGAGAATTAGTAGAGCATCATCTCATTGGATCAGTACTTATCCATTCTCAAAGGTTTTAAGTTATGGTCCTCGACAAAATGTGATAGTAGTATCTGGACAATCAATCACTACAATAACTATCTAACCATTCTCAACTCGCACAGGCAAGTGACTCAAAATATATATCGGTTCAGGCCAGCTCTGTGACTTTATGCACACAGACGCATCTCCATTTGTGCAAACAAGCACATGCATGCATGTATGTCAAAGCACACGTGGAAATATGTACATGGCTACATGCCAGGATAAGATGTATAATTGTACATATATATATCCAACAAGCAATAATGGAACCCTCATGATGAAATATTTTGCATTTATTTTAGTTTTGGTGATTGTGTGCATGCTACATAAGATAGAGCAACATTTACCAACAACTGCAACCTGAATCAATGCCCCCACCCCCCAAGTTTCCCATGGAAAAAAAAATTCCCTTCGCAAATTGGTACCTTTATTATATATAGTCTTTAATAATCATCATTGATTGTCTTACATAATTGAGGGGCAGAAAGATATAGCATAAGTGGAGGCCTTTGAATAGGACCAGTTAGCATAATGCAACAGATAAAAACTTAGATAAAGTCAATAATTTCCATTTCTAAACCTGGAATTTTGGGTCTTCATTTTGAGCCAATGTCTGGGCAAGTAAACGAGTCTGCTCCATTGCTGCCATGTGTGAAATGTCACCTCTCATTTGACCAGCAGATGCCAACTGAGACTGTTCCTGTAGTTCATAAAATGACGGCAACTTATACAATGATAAAAAATTTCATATGCAAAGACGAGAAAAAAAGATATGCATTTGCTCTAAAACATATCAAGGAGCAATTCTGAGTGATAAAAACACCATGTACCAGGCTACATGGCATATGTTACCTTTCCCCTCCCATCCAATTCTTCTTTTTATTGCAAGCGAATTATTGGATATACGGAAGGGAAAAAAAAATTGATGGTGTCATGCAATTCTTCTACACAGTTAATTTTTAAAACCCCGCCATAAGAAATATGCAACTTAATATATATAAACTTTATATGAAGTGTAGTGTTACCGGGGGGTCATTTTATCATTGAGTAGTAGTTGGTGTGTGTACTGTCCCAGGGCCACGGTAGATTCATCTTCTACTAGTGCCCAGGGCAGGTTCTCTTTTATTTGTTTTGTACTGTTTTCGCTGTGCATTGTACTTTGGGCTTTCTACTTTAATTTAATATACGTAGGATGCCTACCATCTATACACACACACATACATTTTAAGGTTTAAGAACCCAAGAGTAGTCACAAGTTTATCATCTGTTTAGCATACTTCAAAGAGGAAAAAGAAAAACATGGAAAAAATAAAGACAGGTTTTACTGGTGATTAGCATATCCCTTTCCTAATCTGATTAGCTGTATTCAGTATGTTCCTATGCACATACTTCTAATTCTTGGATACATATAATATATTGTGAGATGTACAGTATTAAGTTTACTATCCTACCAAACTTCAACAGTGCTCTACTCTTTCCTGATTGCACGTGTTGAATATCAGTAGTACATATTCTCCTCTTTTCTCCAGACCATCAAATCATCAATTGACAACATATCAATTAAAGAGCCACACCCACAGTTAAGAAGACTCACAAAAGTCAAATTTTTGTATCAAACCAATCAATTTCCATCCTAGTATGCGCAACCCAAAAAGCATACAATTAACCCATGTCATTCAAATCATTCTCAACACTTGTAGTCCAAGCATGAAAGTTACATCAAAATTGGAATGAGCATTGTATCAAAATAAATAGATGGAAGAAAGCTTGTTGATCAAATTATATACCACACTACTAACATATGTATAATTGGATTAACTGCTTATCAATGATAATGATAGACTTATAACCACCATCTAATTTTCCAAATGCATGAGCTATATTTCATTTTCAGACTTGCAAGGACACATGGCACTTTTTTTGTGGGACTGGGGCAAATAGACGGAGATAACATTCCCAGCTTGACCATAAGGTCAGCCACCAGAGGTCCCTCCGATATAAAAAAAAAAAGGAAACGTAGCACTCCTCATTTATTCACATGAAGTATGGAAGCATACCATGGATATTAGTTGAAATATTAAATAGGATGATTTGGGAGTAACCTGTTCAAATTCAGATGCCCAATCATTAGTTCCATGTAACCTTTCGAACGAATTTGCCCAGGCCTCAGGGTCACCACGTGCTCTGTTTTGATTAAATTCAGCAACCCATCTATCTGTAGCATGGGGCATATGAGGTTGTATAGTGCCTTGGGATTCATTCCAGTATTCCTCTAGCTCTCGGTATGTTCCATGCATAGGCCCCCTCATACGATGGTCACTATCTATATCAAGAGAATGTAATAGTGTATTCACCTGAAAAATAATTTGTTACAATAACAGGTAAATCAGTGAAAGACAACAGTAGAATGTTACATTTTAATTTATGGTGAGCACTATAATCAAGAGAAATGGGCCCCTCAATATCTAAAGTTCAAAAGGGAATAAACTTCATTCTTGAGATTACAAAGAATGTAGTATTTTTCACACAGAGTTTGCCTCCCTTTCTCCAACAAACACACACACACACACAATATATATATATACACACATATATCCCAGAACTTGGTGCTTTTCACAGATTGTTGAGCCAATATTCAAGTTCCAGGAGGTTGGGACTGAAATTTTGTATGTGTATTATAACATTCAAATATCACAAACCTGAGCATTGATATAATCATCATTCTTGTCAGCAAAGAAATGTCTTCCCATTATGGTGCTGCGATCGCGTATGCATTGTTTATCACCTTCTGACAATCCCAAAAGTGGAAGAGCCGCCGGATGGAATGGAACTTTAGAATGGCTACTCCCAACAAACGCATGTAAAAAATTAAACAACACTCTCTGAGGTGGCCCTGCAGGATAGAAAATGTAAGATCAACTTGGAAGGATCAACAAACATGAGGTTCATGTTTCCAGTGAACTACTTATTTTAAGTTTGTAAGTATCTCAATAATTGAGATTGGACTTCCCTTTGATAAGTTCACATCAATCATTCTATCCATCAAACATGCATTCAAGTAATTATAATTATCTTTATGAAATACAAGATACGGGAGCTCTTCCACTTGAATAAAAATGTGGATCAACAAGACCAAGAACAAGCTGTATTATGATTTAGCATTTTATGAGTTGAGAAGATTAGTATAAATGTTCAACTAAAATGCTAGCAAGCATAAGTCAGTCAAATGGGAACTAAGAGTTACAATCAAAATCATTATAAATGATCATCTCCAATCTAGTGAATTGTAAGCAGTCAATCAATAATTGTGTAGACATTCAGCTGTTGAACTACCATGTATCTTGATTGATGAGAGACAGGTTCTCACGAAACTCATTAAAGTTAACAAGATGTAGTCTGCAACTTTACCATCATAGGCCATTTGGCCATGAGAACTAGCACCAGCGTCATAGATCTGCTCAAATTCAGCAAACTGTGGGTGCAACTCCCCTCCCTGGGGAAAGGATGAAAGAAGAGGAGGACCCGGAGGGCGATGGATCTCACTCCAAGCTTCCTCAAGACCTCCATTATTGGCAGAACGAAAGCCGTGAAGAAATTCTGAACTCTGCGGACAAGATCGATTGTTAAGGATTCATCAAATTACAATTTTTTAAAAGCACAATGCATTCGAACCTGGGCATCTGGGGGTCGATACTGTTGATTATCATATTCAGACCCCGGAAGCGACAGCGTCGAAAAAAACTCAGACTGGAAGTCAGGAGCGCCATTGGGAACGGTAATTGAAGCTCCCGGAAGTTCCTTCAACTCCTGTGCACAGAAGCAACTGTTACAAGTCTAATGAACCGGATCAACAGAGACGGTCTCCGAATCAATAAACATCAATCAAAGCCAAAATACACAATTCGACACAGAACGAATAACTCATCTTCAAAATATGATTTTTTAAAAAGGGTTTGATCGAATTCTATTCAGAAGAGGCGACTTTCTTTGCATCGAATTGGGTCTCCTGATGAACTGAACAAACAATCACAGAATCACATCAATGAAAGAGAGAAAAACCTGGGCTTTGCCGGAGGAACCGATGATGGCGTTGGCGAGGGCACCGAAGGGGTTGGAAGGGGTGGAAGAGCCCGGGACGGCGCAGGCGGCCCCACCCGTCACCAGGTCCCTCATCGCCATCTCTCTCTCTCTCCCCACGAAGAGGTATCTGACACGACGACCCTGTATTGAGCGGGGATACTGATCTCCTCCTCGTCCTCGATGTGGGGTACAGAATGTTGGGGGCCTTCTGATCTCTCCCTGGTAACTTATAAATCGCGTTATTATTCCACCGACTTATTACAATGGTATAGACTAGAGCATAAACTATTTATGTGATGTCAAATTTTGTGGACTTTTAATTTTGGGCACCGATATTTCCACCCACGTAGTTATTTACCGCACCCCGTTTAAAAAATAAGAATATGATTTTTTTAAGAAGTGAATCCACCCGACCTAAGCCACCCCATCTAAACTTAATCCACCCCTTGTATTATTCACCCATCAAATCCCTCATTTAAACCCCATCCACCTCTTTGTGGCCAATTCGATTTTGTATTGTCATCCCTATGAAGACCAGTTCGACGTCACAGGGTCGAACGGGTCACAGAGATTTAAAATCTTCTCTGTAAACGGTTTGATTTTGTGAAGTCATCACCTATATCTCAGGTCGACATCACATAGTCGAACGGGTCACAGAGACTTAAAGTCATTTCTGTGACCCGTTCGACTTTATGTAGTCGTCTATTGAGGCCCAGTTCGATATCACAGAGTCGAACGGATCACAGAGACTTAGGACCAGACCCTCTCTGTGGCTTGTTCGATTTTGTATAGTCGTTTATTAGGGCCTAGTTCGACATCACCAAGTCGAACTGATCACAGAGGCTTAAACATCTCTCTGTGACCCGTTTGACTTTGTGAAATCATCAGTTAGATTCCAGGTTGACTTCACAGTATCGAACTGCACAAAATCTGGCTAGCAGCAATGTCGTGTCTAAACAACACATCATGTGATCTATCCTACATTATATTGAACACCGCATCATTGTTTAAGATATCATTTCATTAAACACCACAACACGTGAACACATTGTTCAAAAAACATAAAATGTTTAAATACAAAACACATATTAAACCCACATTAAATTCATTTGTTCGAAATAACTCCAAGACCCCTATAGAACACATTTGTTTCGAAACATCTTCAAAACTCATACTAAACCCAAAACACTATCATAGTCATCTCACTGTATCTCGTGGTCAGATTGAATTTTTTAGGATGGTTTGATCGTGTCCAAGCTGTCGGAGTACCCTGTCTAACATGTATGGCTTGAAGATAAGATTAATACACAGACACTCTTTCAAGAAAGCATAATACGGATCAAACTCCACATGCACTCATTTGAAAAACTAGAGTTACTTACATTCATAATATAAAACGAATGGAAATATTTTAGTATCACTTTGATTTCATATTGCATTAAAGTTTCCATTCTTTCAATTCCCCTAATATCTTCAATGTCAAACAACCATGCATTTTCTTCAACTTCTTGGATATCATTAAAAGTATCTTGTCCAGCAAAAATTTACATTAGCTTTTTCATACCAACTGATCCAACTCAACCCAATTCTCAATGAATGTATAATTCACTATTGGTGTGTTAGATAACTAATGTACCAATAATATTCAATTATTGATCACTATAAATTTCTCTCAATCAACAATGTTTTTCATTTCATTATCATTTTCAATAAGTAAACATTATCCATGATCAAATTATGAATCATTTGGAATATAAAAAAAAATGTCTATCCTAGAACTAGGGTTAGGTTTGCTATAAAAAAATCTAAAGTAAAAGCAACATTGATTATTCCATTCAAATCTAAGGTGAAATGAGTAAACATTACCCATTACCAATTTATGAACCATTTGAAATATTAAAAATATCTATCCTAGAACTAGGGTTAGGTTTGCTAAAAAAAATGTTCAAGAATTACATTAAAAGGCAAATGGATAACATTGAAATGTAAGGTGAAACCTACCTTGAAAACTAAGGGGATAACATTTGCATATTTATTACAAATAGATAACATTGAAATGAACACACTACCTTGATGGATAATTGTGTTGTGCACGAAAATGGTGAGCGGCCGGAGGGGAGCACGTGCGAGCGGGTGAATCGGCAGCAGGTGGAGCCGGAGGGAGAGCATTGACGGCGGGTGGAGCCAGAGGGGGAGCAAAAGTGGAGATGGAGAAGAACAAGAGGGAGGCCGGAGGGGGAGCATCGACGGCGGGTGGAGCCGGAGGGAGAGCAAAAGTGGAGATGGAGAAGAACAAGAGAGAGGCCGGAGGGGGAGCATCGACGGCGGGTGGAGCCGGAGGGGGAGCAAAAGTAGAGACGGAGAAGCACAAGAGGGAGGGAGAGAGAGAGAGTTGTAAAAAAATGCTTGGGGTGGGTTGTGAACCAAATCATCACATATATATATTGGGGGTGGGTTAGAAAACCTTAAAAATCTGTTGGAGTGCGGAAGAAAACGGGGTGGGTTAAAAAATACAAGGGGTGGTAATAGCTGCGCCCTTTAATTTTTTAGGTCTTACGATTATTTGAGATATTATTTTTTAACCTTTATCTATTTCTTTTTTAGTTTTACCTATATCTTCACATTTTCTTTGTTTCCCCTCTCGCTTATCTACACAGACAACCAGACATTTTTCAAAAGTTAACAGTTTGATGACAAACATATCACGTTCAACTCTATTAATACAATAAAATTTCATCATGCCACAATCTGATATCTTTCATAATAGGAAACAAATAATGTCTAAAACTATCAACAAAACACACAAACAATCTAACATTATACACATACTCATTTATAATGTACACATACTTGGACATTTTAACTATGTACACAAACGACGAAGATTGAAGAGTAAAAGTGAAAAATATATTGGTGGGCTTAACAGTCTATAGATGGAAGAATCTAGGAATAATAAACAATGATATTTGAGGATTTAAAAATAAGTCTACATGTTTCATAAAATCTATAAAAAATCAAGGTGTTCCCGAAAGACACGGAATTAATTTTTTCATTTTATTATAATTTACTCAGTTTACATATGCGCTAAAAACATGTGGTACAATTTGCATGTGATATCAATTGCTTACTTATTAATGGAAAAGATCATCCAGCTTTTTCATTTTCATTTTCATTTCTTCCCTATAATAAATTTTAACTATTAAATCAGATTTTGATAAATTATAAATATATTTATGATTTCAAAATCAGATATAAGTAAATCATACCAATATCTTAAAATTTTAATAATTTAAAATTAAATATACTCATTAAATCTATTTCAATCAAATTTTATAAAAAATTGTTAAGTTATTTTTAAAATAAGATAAAAACAGACAAAGAATTATTGTTCTTGAGTTTGTTAATATCCTAAAGTCTATGGACTATGAAATTTATTTTTATTGTTTTTATGAAATTTACTACTCTAAAGAAAAATAGTAGGCTTGTGCTCGGATTAAGTTACGCTTGACCTTCTCTATATTTATATCTTTATCAAGTCTATTTGTTTTTTATATTTTGTTTGATTTTATTAGAATGTATTTTTATCTTATAAAAAAATATACCTGAATGCTACAATTTAATATATATATTTTCTCGAGGGAAGTTAGCTCTTGTTGTTTTTTAATTATAGCCAATGTTTTTTTTTTTTGAAGAATGATGCTCTATAGGACTTGTTATTGTTCTTTTAGAAAGACTTTGTATCCATAACAGATCAATCATCTGATTTTTTTTCCAAAAAACCTCTACATAGTCTTTACTACGAGTATAGATGGATTAGCAATGGATTAGAGATAATGGATCCAAAACAAGCAAGGGGCCCAAAATATTGTAACTTACTTAGCAATAGGTGAGGATATGAGACACAAATAAATTGTTGTAAATTTTTAACATATTTACAAAAATAGCTTAATATGATTTATTAGAATATATACATCTTCTATAAATTTATATATATTTCAAGATGGATATGTATTAGACTATTATTAAGAAAATGTTACACCCATTTTTTCATTTTTTAAAAAATTATACATCTCAGGTAATAACACTAAGTATGATAGTGCTCTTTTTCTATTTCTAATTAAAATAAAAAAAATGTTACATTCAATTCATTTTATAGTCTAAGACACAGATCACACATGTTTTTATTTTTAGAAAAATCATATACCTCACTTAATAAGGCATATACTTTTATAAAAATGTAATGTATAGTATACTATCCAATGAATTGAATGATATCATATAAAAATAATGTGAAAAATTTTCAATAAGACATCGTATAAAAAAACAAAACCACGGACGTAGGCAACATATATGTGTGTGTAGGCTAGATAGTCATTGGTAAAAAAATAAAAAAATTGAACCATAAAACCAATCAATGGATTTTAACATTCAACTTTAAATTCATGTCCCCACACATATTTGTATCAAAACATTCAAGCTGTTGAAATTCACACTGTCCATAAGGAATTAAAGGGGGAGAAAAAAAAATTAAATTCAACAATTATTTCAGAGTCCCAATCTAAAGAGATGTAAACCAAGACAATCTGTAAACATGCTCGTAATTAAACCTAGGTCCGCGCTTGGTGCTCCTATTTTTCATATCATACACATTCCAGTATTGTTTATTGTGAAATTTACCATCAAAGAAGTAAATTCGATTCCCCATGCCTTTTCGAGTTCTTATTAGCGTCAAACACAACTCGAACGCGTGCAGCGCAACACGATCACCAAGATCATCCACCTTCACCCATGCTGAGTTGAGAAGGTCCAACCGGAAGACTTTGAATTTCATAGGGCAATATCGGCCATTTCTCGGGTTCTGAAACTCCAGAACAGCATAAACATCTCTGATGGATTCAATCAAGTGCATGAAGCGACCTTTGAGTATAGGCATGGGCAATTTTTGTGATGGAACGACGAAAGACATCTATAGTGAAAAGATGGCCTCCGAAGTCCAATCCATAAAGCAGCCTGTCATCCATTCCAATCTGGACGATATTTTTTAATCCGTATTGGAAATCACTACTAGGAGATGACAACTCTCTCCACCGCATATATGTGAACCTCATGATTACCTTGACCTTTGTCCTGACAATCAAAAACCAACCACGAGCTGAGGGAGGGCGCACTATGTGACTACATTTGATAAAACGGCTAAAAGGACATGGTGGGAGACTTATCAAGGGAGCCCCTTCGTCTTCAGGATTGTAAAGGTGGAATCGTTCGTCCCTTATCCTTTTGCAGTAGTAACTTTGCAAGAACCAACCATGTGAGGTGCTGAGAGGAGGCCCATAATTGAAATTGGGAGGTTCAATTATTGAGAATGAGCCTACACTGTCCCTAATGCTATGGAAATGACACATTATGTCTGTTGAATGGATTAACATAAACGTTAACGGATGTTCATCATTCATCTCTTCATAGTTTGTTGCAGTCTCCTGCCATGACTTACAGACTGCTCTAAATCTGATGGATTCTCCATAATTCAATTGGTTGCATATGAGCTCTAATAAATGGCATGGCAAGTCCGACCATTGCCTGCAAGTTAGAAATTAATGAACATATGCATGCATCCGTTTTGAAAATACAATTGTCCACCAATTGAATTAGTTAAAAACATCATCCTCACAATTACAATTGTTTGAAATAGAAAAAAAAGAAAAAAGTGTAATAGTAAGCAACAATAATGGTAAAATCCGCAAAAGAAAAAGGAAATGGAAATGTGTTTAATTAGGAGAAAAACGTTCATCATGTAAAAGGATTTATATGTTTTTTTCTATTTTTTCAGTAATTTGTATGGGTGTTTACTTTCACATAGATGTAATATTATGATAATATACCGTTCAAATGGATAAAAAGTTAATTAAGAAACTAAATTGACTAACGATAACAACTTAAAAGGACTTGTAAATTGAAAACCCAATTTCAAGTTTGCAAGGATATATATGGGTTTATGGATGTTTACAGAGACCCAATTGTCTTTTAACCCTTTAATATTTTTTTAACACAAAACTTGAAATCAATGGGTTTTTTTTTTGGTAAACTTGAGAGTCGAACTCCCAAACTTTCTCTTCGGGGGAGGGTGTGTCGATCACCCTGCTAAAGGGTCTTTCACAAAATCAATGTCGTGAAATCTGAGTATAGCCCATTTGGAAGCTTTAGGCGCCTTATAGCATTTCTGGATTTGAGCTGTGCAAACTGTGAGTAGAAAAATTTGGTGTTTGAGTCCCCGAATTGAAGCCTGTTTGCCCTTGATTTTTGTCGGGCAAAGGATTCCTCTGCTTTCAGTAGATCTTGAAATATTCTCCTGGACTTGTGTTCCTCTTCCATGAGATCCGGCTGTAGTGGATTCGCCATTAGAGCAGTCTGAGCAATATTGAGATCCGCTTTAGCCTCCTCCAACCTACGCTTTATTGGACCAAATACTATCCAATTCCAATGTTTTAATATGGATTTTGTGTGCTTGAGTTTAGCTGAGAGTATGAACATGTCTGAACCATGGACTTGTATCTGCCAAGCATCGCTAATAAGATCATGAAAGGTGGGGTGCTCCGTCCACATTTGGAAAATTTTGAAAGGTGATGGACCTCTTTGAACTATTGGGACATGAATAATCTCCATTGCAGAATGGTCTGAAGTCCCAGGGGGGTGATAATGGACATACCCCTCTGGGAAGGAGGTGAGCCAACCCGCATTAGCAAGTGTGCGGTCAAGGCGAACCTGTTCAATTGCTGATTCGTCCAGGATAAACAGTGTCCCGTAGCTTTGACATCAGTTAGACATGCTCGTGAAATCATTCTGTTAAATTTGGATACTCTACTCGGATGAATAGGTCTGCCCCCCACTTTTTCTGAGCCGAAGCGGACTTCATTAAAATCCCCCGTTACCACCCAAGGCAGGGATTGGCTTGCCATCGAAATATGTTCAATATCAGACCAGAGGAGGGCTCGCTCTGAGGCGGAGTTAGAGGCATATATAAATGTTACCAACCAATGCTTGGATAAGTCCACTGTATAGACTTCACAGTGCAGAAGTTGCTCTGAGAATTGGATGGGGTGAACAATAAGAACAGTAGGGTCCCATAGGACCCATATTCTTCCTGCAGAGGACTGGCTTTGATTGGTGATGAGACTGAAGTCCCTGCTGAGTCTGCGCATGACTGTCGCATTAGCAGAGAGGACCTTTGTTTCCAATAGAGCAAATAGGGAGAGGTGTCTTTGATCAAGAAATCTTTTCACCTCGAATTGCTTTGTTCTACTATTAAGACCTCGCACGTTTCAAATACACATTTCAAACATAGAGATAAATATAGGGCAAAGCTATTCCCACTACCTAAGTTATCATTTCCCACTACCCTAAATTACGAGAATGCTATTATTTTTTTATTTTTTTTGTCACCCTTTCCCACTACCCAGTTCGACAGCGTCCAGTCGAAGTGTTCTTCACCGGGACGACAGAGGTCTGTTGAACTGTATGAATAAGTGTCGACAGAGGTCCAGTCGAAATGTGTTTCATTAGGACGACAGAGATCCGTCGATCTGTCTGAGCAAGTGTCGACACGGATGTGTCGACCCTTCAAAACAACACCTTTCTTCTAAGAATCAATCACTTATACAATCATTTAAGTCCTTATGAAAAACAAAAAATGTTATTTAAGTTATTTAAGTCTTTTTGAAAATCATTTATATATATATATATATTTATTTAAGTATAAGAAATAAAAATATCAAACAAATAGTTATTTGGATCAAATAAACAATAAACATTTCTTATAGACAAAAAACATTATTTTCTTTTCTAAACAAGTGGAGTCTTTTCTAAATAGACTCCATTTGTTTAGAAAAGAAAATAATGTTTTTTTCTATATGAAATGCCTACTGTTTATTTAGTTCAAATAACTCTTTGTTTGATATTTTTATTTTTTATACTTAAATAAATATATATGTGAATGATTTTCAAAAAGGCTTAAATAACTTAAATGATATTTTGCTTTTCATAAGAACTTAAATGATTGTATAAGTGACTGATTCTTAGAAGAAAGTTGTTGTTTTGAAGGGTTCGACACATCCATGTCGACATTTGCTCAGACAGATCGACGGATCTCTGTCGTCCTAGTGAAACACACTTCGACTGGGCCTCTGTCGACACTTATTCAGACAGTTCGACAGACATTTGTCGTCCCGATGAAGAACACTTCGACTGGACGCTGTCGAACTGGGTAGTGGGAAAAGGTGACAAAAAAAATAAAAAAATAATGGCATTTTCGTAATTTAGGGTAGTGGGGAAATTAAGTCGGGTAGTGGGTCTATCGGTGCCCATAAATATATAGGGGGGGGGGGGGATATTAGAATCAAGGTCAGGCCCCTCACGGGCCCTTCTTTGGGTGTTTGAGGCTAGCTTGCTGACACCCAGATTTTTTATCAATCTTCTTCGTTCCGTTACTCTTAGTCTTTTTTCCTTTGACCGTGAAGTTGTCCACCTCGTGTTGCTCTGCTATAGTGTCCTCTTCACTTCTCTCTGAACTCGCATCGTTGGCTCCTCAATGTTTTTTCCTGTGTGATTTTGCTTGCTGAATCTTGGGGGGTCTTGAAGAGTTATCCTCTAAGACTTCAGAGATTGGTAGTAATACCACAAGCCCATCTTCAAATTCCTTTTCTAGGGGGACGAGTGATGCAAAATCCTCCTTGTTTTCCTCTGATTTGTTCGAGCATGTTACTTTGCTTGGGGGTGATTTCTCCACGATGGGGAGATGATCTTCAGAGGCTGGAGACACATAGCCCAGAGGGGGGGTGGTCCCAGTGACTTCAGTTGGTGTAGATTTCAGTGGTTGGGTTGGTGCCTGTGGATTTGCCTTGGGAACTGCCTGCTGAGCCTTGGAGGTCTTAGGGTTTGGTGATATGTCTGAGGACTTTCCTTCAGTATAAGTTGAGGACAGGGCATTTTTACATTCTTCGGGTTGGTCTTTGGGGGACTTTGAGACTCCTGCAGTAGAGCAGCGAGGGTCCTTTGTAGTTTCCTTGTTCATAGCTATGTTGATGCTTTTTTGTCTGCCACACATAGCATCATCATGCCCATATGTAGCGCACATTGAGCACGCCGTTGGCTTCCAGTCATACAGGACTTGAAAATGCTCCTTATCTCCATTGCATTTAACGCAGACTGAATCAGGGAGAGGATCACCAGCTTGCACCTCTACACACACTCGGGCATAGGAGATACGAGCGCGCCTCCTTGTGGCCGTGTCTAAGAATAGAGGTGTACCAATAAGACTGGAAATTCTTCCTAATGCAGATGGTGACTACAAATGCAGAGGTAGATTTGGGAACTTTACCCACACTGGGATGGAAGTTAATTTTTCTTGTTCTAGACGAACTTCAGGATGCCACTTCTGAATAATGAAGGGGCGGCCAGGGTCCCCCCTCAAGAACAGCAATCATATCTGCTTCCAGGATGAATTGTACTAAGAAAAAACCATTTCCCTGCAGAAGGAGCTTGAACTCTCCTTTGGGTTTCAATAGTTTCTGTAGAAACTGAAGAAATGGTATATATACTGGGATCTTACCAACCACATAGCCAACTATAGAGTTAAAGGAGCTGAGCGAACTCAGTCAGATAACGGTCTAGAAAGGAGCGATGCAGTGCCTCAACTATTTTAATATTTACAGGTGCAGAGAAGTGAAGGCCCTGCCAGAGGGCATCGAACACCTCACCACCCTCAAAGAGCTCTACATGGAGGAGATGCCAGAGGAGGTATTGGAGAGTATGCAAGAAGGAGGAGGAGAGAAGATCAGTAACATCTCCAAAGTGGAATTTTGGATCCAAATAGATGGCAAATGGATGAACTATGGGAGAGTATGCGAGAAAAGCATAGTCACATCCCATTGAGATGTTGGGCACGATGAGGTATATACGTTAATTCTCTTTTCATGAAACTTTATTTTCTTTGGTTACCTTTAAATCATTGCATGGTGAAGCATTCCATTGAGACATTCATGTTGGTTGTTTTCAATAATTAGAGCCCATGAATTTATATGTGCAGGCAAAAGGCAAGCAGCTTATATGGACTACGAATTTGGTTATTCTGTGGCTTTGCTTCACCCAAAAAAATAAAAGAACGGTTTGAAGTCTGTTATATTTATTGTGTGTGTTAACTTAAGTGTGTGTTTTGAATGTTGTGTTTTGTTCAATTTGAGAACTTCTCATGGTTTGTACTCCAAAATAATGTTTGGGTTATGATTGCTTGTGTGTCCAGATTTGTACTTTTCATATATCATGTTATACTGATTGCTTGAGAATCCTTTTCTATTCTATTATTCATGTCTTTGTTCATACATATTTGCACACTCAGTGGAATATTCTGTATGAAAAAAAATGCTTCATTAGTTTTTTAAAGCTTATCTGCAAATTAAGGTCGGAGTCTGCTGTGGAAATGTTGGAAGAAATAGGAGAAGAAGATCTTTAGGTCATGAAAACCAGGCTGGATTTATGCAGCTTTAGAGGATTGTGTATTTCTCAGTAGTTTATTGTCCATGCAGATATCAATATCAATATCATAAGCTTGTGTTTCTGCAATCTTATAAGTTATATCCGCCAAGTTTCTTGACGTAATTCAAATTGATACAGTAAAAAGCCAGGCCAGAAAAACAAAAATGTAGGTGCATGCAGCAACATAAGAGATTCTTCTTTTGATGTTTGCTTTTCCTTTTGGAAAGGCCACTGATTGTTCAATTTCATGATTTTTTTTTTGAAAAAAAATCAATTGCTCTTTCCTCCCTTTTCTATTCTACTGTTGCTCTTCCTATCACTTTGTTCATCAACCTTTTTTATCCTTTCTATCAGGGTTGCGGATCTTATTATGTTTAAAAGTCTGTTGTTTGAAGCAGAGTATAATGATGAGATAATGAGCTGCCTTTGAAGTTTTTCGACCATATTTTTCAGGTACCAGTTGTTAATTGTTATAAGTTTTCCCTCTCACATTTTGCATATTTTATAACCTCTACATGTGTCTCTCTCCTTCAATTTAAACATTTCCCCATTGAAGCATAGTGGAATGGTAAAATAACTGGGCTAATATTGCAATGAATCATTGCCTTTGAAGTTCTTTGCCTATTACTGCTTGTTCATCAAACATATATTTAGTCATCATGTATTGCTTCCTTAACATCTTTATTATATATGTTTATAGAATCCATGCAGGCATTACAAAATGAAGAAAAATGTTCTTGGCTTCTGCTCTTTACAAGGATTTCCAGGGGAAAATTAACATCTGATATGAGCACTATAATGTTTATTATTGCTACTCTTTTATGTCTCTATTCACAAGATTCATTGGCCATATAATTCCACAAAATCAATTTCTTAGTATGATCTTAAATTTGATATTATATCCCCATTGATAGATAATTCAATTCTACTAATGTCATATTATCTTTGGTAGTTCAGTAGGCTCTAGTAGTCACATATTAAAAATTGAAATAAATTTATTCATTTATTTTTATTTTTTATTTCCTGGTTAAATAATCTCCTATGTAAAAAAAATTTGTTACACATTCTATAATCAGTTTTTTGGAGACAACAATTTTTATTACTTTGTTATGGTAGTTTGGTAATTTTGTAATCTGACAACATTCATTGAATATATTCAGAGATATGGTAGCTTGGTTTTAAGGATTAATTTGTTAAACTCTCTCTTGCATCTGATTATCTTCCCTCTGATGACTAGGAATTTTATTTTAAAGATTTAGACAGTAAACATCCACAACCATTGCAAAATGTAGTTGTGAAAGTGTATAATTAATTAATTCAGAGCTAAAGAAAATTCATAAAAGAGATGGTCCTGAATGTTAACATGCTCATTCCAAGTGTCCTGTCCATGAACAAAATTTGCCTCCTAAAGTTCTTACCAATTTCTGTTGACTGCAGATTCTGGATGTCAAGGTGCTCAACATTACCAATGTAACCCAGCCCATCAGATGTTATGCTCCCTCAGCATGGTTCGATTTTTGTGATGAAGAATGGCTAAGTACATATGATTCGAAGGTCTGCCTAACTTGCTTAGTTCTTCTACATATTTGCAGGACAATATTCTGTAATAGATGCTGCTAGTGTTCTCTAAACAATATGGGGGCAGCTGGTTCTGCTTTTCAGGTAGCTATGAGAAAACATATTTTGTACTGATGCATGCATATTATTTCCTTTTATAATCATGTTATAGTTTCTTTGAATAAGTTCCAATGAATCAAAATGTCTTCCTAACACAGTGCCAATAGATAGAGGAAGTCGGAAGAGGAAAATTTACTGGGTAGTGGGATCGAGTGCAAGCAAACACTATTGAACTTAAAGGCATTCAAGCCCGGCTTAATCTCGCTTTCAATCTTAAAGCTACAAAACTTTGGATTGAGGAAGACTCTTGTACTGCTATCTATTGGGTGTTTTTTTTTTTTTTGAAAGAAAATGTTGATATTTGCTACCTGTCAAGGTGGAGGAGGAGTTAGCAGAGCACCTAAATCTGGAGGAAATTGAGTGGCTTTCTCTTGGGTGTTGTTGGGAAGAGGAAAAACTCCGTGGAGGACGATTAGAATACTGTAAGATATCCATCAAAAGCTAGGACATATGACTGATTGGAAGGCCACACATATATGGCGAGAGGCTGATAGACCAGCAGATCTGACTGCAGCGTGGCTCACAAGTGATGGAGTGCGATGTGTTAACTTAAGTGTGTTTTGAATGTTGTGTTTTGTTCAATTTGAGAACTTCTCATCGTTTGTACTCCAAAATAATGTTTGGGTTATTATGATTGATTGTGTGTCCGGATTTGTACTTTTCATGTATGATGTTATACTGATTGCTTGAGAGTCCTTTTCTATTCTATTATTCATGTCTTTGTTCATGCATATTTACACACTCAGTGGAATATTCTGTATGAAAAAAAAAATGCTTCCTGAGTTTATTAAAGCTTATCTGCAAATTAAGGTCGGAGTCTGCTGTGGAAATGTTGGAAGAAATAGGAGAAGAAGATCTTTAGGTCATGAAAACCAGGCTGGATTTATGCAGCTTTAGAGGATTGTGTATTTCTCAGTAGTTTATTGTCCATGCAGATATCAATATCAATATCATAAGCTTGTGTTTCTGCACTCTTATAAGTTATATCCGCCAAGTTTCTTGACGTAATTCAAATTGATACAGTAAAAAGCCAGGCCAGAAAAACAAAAATGTAGGTGCATGCAGCAACATAAGAGATTCTTCTTTTGATGTTTGCTTTTCCTTTTGGAAAGGCCACTGATTGTTCAATTTCATGATTTTTTTTAGAAAAAAAATCAATTGCTCTTTCCTCCCTTTTCTATTCTACTGTTGCTCTTCCTATCACTTCGTTCATCAACCTTTTTTATCCTTTCTATCAGGGTTGCGGATCTTATTATGTTTAAAAGTCTGTTGTTTGAAGCAGAGTATAATGATGAGATAATGAGCTGCCTTTGAAGTTTTTCAACCATATTTTTCAGGTACCAGTTGTTAATTGTTATAAGTTTTCCCTCTCACATTTTGCATATTTTATAACTTCTACATGTGTCTCTCTCCTTCTATTTAAACATTTCCTCATTGAAGCATAGTGGAATGGTAAAATAACTGGGCTAATATTGCAATGAATCATTGCCTTTGAAGTTCTTTGCCTATTACTGCTTGTTCATCAAACATATATTTAGTCATCATGTATTGCTTCCTTAACATCTTTATTATATATATTTATAGAATCCATGCAGGCATTACAAAATGAAGAAAAATGTTCTTGGCTTCTGCTCTTTACAAGGATTTCCAGGGGAAAATTAACATCTGATATGGGCACTATAATGTTTATTATTGCTACTCTTTTATATCTCTATTCACAAGATTCATTGGCCATATAATTCCACAAAATCAATTTCTGTAATCTAACATCAGTCATCGAATGTTTTCAGAGATATGGTAGCTTGGTTTTAAAGATTAATTAGCCATCCTCTCTCATGGGTCTTATTGTCTTCCCTTTGGTGACCAGGAATTTTATGTGGAGTAATCATCTGCAACTATATTGCAAAAATGTAGTTGTCAAAGTGTATATTTAATTAATTCAGAGGCAATATATATATATATTCATAAAAAAGATGGTCTTGTATTGAAGTATGTGTACAATTTAGGTATTCAAATTCTTAAAGATCCTGCACAATATACATGCTCATTTTTCAGTGTCCTGTCCATTAACAAGATTTGCCTCCTAAAGGTTCTTACCAATTTCTGGTGACTGCAGATTTTGGATGTCAAGTTGCTCAACATTTCCAATGTTACCCGGCCAATCAGGTGTCATGCTCCCTTAACTCCAGAATAATGGCTAAGTATATATGATTCGAAGGTCTGCCTAACTTGCTTAGTTCTTCCACATATTTGCAGGACATTATTCTGTAATAAATTATGCTAGTGTTGAATAAACAAAATGGGGGCAGCTGGTTCTTCTTTTCAGGTAGCTATGAGAAAAAGTATTTCGTGCTGATGCATGCATATCATTTTCTTTTATAATCATGTTATAGTTTCTTTGAATAAGTTCCAATGAATCAAAATGTCTTCCTAACACAGTGCCGATAGACACCGGAAGTCAGAAGAGGAAAAGTTACTGGGTAGTGGGATCAAGTGCAAGCAAACATTATTGAATTTAAAGGTATTCAAGCCGGGCTTAATCTCGCTTTAAATCTTAAATATACAAAACTTTGGATTGAGGAAGACTCTTGTACTTCTATCTCCTGGGTGTTGCGAAGAGGAAAAGCTCCATGGACGGTGATTAGAATACTCAAAGAGATCCATCAAAAGCTAGGACATATGACTAATTGGAAGGCTGCACATATCTGGAGAGAGGCTAATAGACCAGTGGATCTGACTGCAGCGTGGCGCACAAGTGATGGAGAGCAGTGTCTTCATGTCGATGAAAATGGCCTGAACTCAAAGAGGCCATTGACAGTGATGCTGGGGGCATGGAGTACGAAAGATGTAGATCGATGAGAAACTTGGGAATTTGTTTTCCCCTTGCATATGTATCTCCCCCAAAGAGGAACTTGGAATGTAGTGGGGATGCAACACAGCTTGGACTGTGTTTCCCTCCCACCGCTTTCTCTGATCCATCTTGATGGGAGTGACTTTTGTATATGCCACTTTTTGTACAAACATTTTGTTTATAGTAATACAATTTATTTACCCACCAAAAAAAATGTTCTGCATCACATGCAAATCCCCTGATATACACTCTCAGGTAGTATGCATTCCTGCTTCTTATAAATTCTGGTGGGCAGTAGTATTATGGTTTAGTTGATTTGGAACCTAGCTAGCATTCAATAGCTTGATACATATCTTCTCACATGTCACATGTCCTTATATATATGTCAATTTAAAACCATCAATTAAGTCAAATCCACTTCACTCACTCCCTACTCAGCCTTTCCTTCACCCCTTGCTTCCTCTGGTCTTGGTGTTGATGAGCAACCTATACCTCTCTCAGGTCCAACCTGAAATCACCTATTCAACTTTAGAGTAAAATCTTTTTCAGGAATTAATCAAATTAAATTTTAACCCTTGGCAAACATGAAAGAAAATAGAAGAAATGGAAGCTGGTGGTTTTAACTATGATACTTCTGCGTGAAATGATGAGGCTTATAACATGAGGCTGCTCTTAGCCGGCCAATAAGAACTAATGAGCGCAGGAGTGGAATACTAAAGGTAAGCCCAAAAATTTTCCAAGGTTAACATGATGTGAAGTATGGTCTGTTAATTGGCTTCCACTACACCATTGTTGCATGGTATATTTAACTTTCAGATCAAAGATTGTTGGTTGCAATGCAATAATTAGTAATTAGTAATGTTGAAGAATTGGGGGGTTTCCAAAGTTGCATCAGAAGGACTTATGGAGATCTGCACATTGCGAACACATATGATTACCCTTCACATGCTTACTATGGTCCGCTGCTGCATCCCCATGGAAGCTGTGACATAGAGGTCTATGAACTTACATTTCCAGTATGGGTACATATTGGTAGACTGCTTCTTTTCTTCTTTTTTTCTTGCAAGTGATTAAGATTTTGTTTTGTTTAGACTTTTTTTAATGACATGCATAATAAAATATGTCATCAATTTACATGTTTTGATTCTCTCTTCTCAGCATGCTTAAACGTATTGGGCTACCAATTTGCATGAGTGCTGCCTCTGTTTCTCTAGTACAAGATACCCTATGTTCAATTACAGAACAATGACCACAGCTTCAGTTTTTTTTTTTTTTTTGGTATCCCTGTTCAGCAAATTGTGCCTTTTTTGTTCATGTTAAAACATGTACTGTGTCACCATGTCAACGGAAGACTTTGATGATTGAAAATGAAAACACTTTAGTTTACCTTGAATAGATCAAATTCGAGACTATTCAATCTGGATCAAATCTTTATCTTGATGGCTTTGTGGGGGGGGGGGGGGGGCTTCTCAATATGAATCAACGAATTACAATCAATAGTTTGATACATGTGTCACTCTACTATTGAATCCAGTCAAGCATGGGTTTGGTCACTACCATCAGTATCCAATACACGCCATTTAATTTCATTACCTACTGTGTTTGTCCAGCTTAATTAATTGGTGTCTTGAATCTAGATTTAGTTCTTGAGGTGAGTATAGGAAACCACTTATACTCAACAGCAATTCGATTCATAGGTTGTGTAGTTTGATTCATAGATTGTACTGTTCGATACTGATCGGACTAATAGAAGTCAGTCCTGACTGAATCCGGACCCCTATTTTTGCATTCTTTCCATGGAAAAAGAAGTTGATGTATATAGAAAACATACCATGTGAATGACTCTTCAGTACCTCCAATAATTGTCCAGAAGGGTCACTTCAATCTTTTTTTTTTTTTTTTAGTAAGCAGAGCAGGGTTAGATACAAGGGGGCAGACTGGGTCAAACTTCAGTCTCATTTGTAACACAATTTCCAGCAAGCACATGTTTTGAACATTTCTAAGTGTACACGTATATGATAAATATATATTTTTTATAAAATAAAATTCAAACTCATATCAAATGAATATATATATATATTTATATTTGTGTTGTAATAATAAATACTGAGATAGTGGAATACATACTGATTATATATACTATATTAGTGATGTAACAATTGTAATCACGATTGCAAAAATGAACTGAGTGCATCATCGGCTCATTGAAATTTTTTATATTTTTAAGTAATTGATCTATTTATCTTTTCTTTCTTTTTTTTAGAAAATTTTGTGAAAAAACTCCATTTTCAAGGAATTTTTGTCTTTGGTTTTGAGGGGTTGAAAATTCACAATTTTGGATTTTTTTATTTTTATTTTTCATGATTGCTATTTTGAAAGTTATGTTTTAAAATCTCTTCTAAAAAATCTAAGCTTAAAAAGTTCATGTAATAAATCTATCTTATACTTATGTTGTTATCCAAATTGGATTTCAAGTACATTTTAATCAATCATTTAAAAATCTTTCG
Organism: Acorus calamus; assembly: GCA_030737845.1. NCBI lineage: Eukaryota > Viridiplantae > Streptophyta > Magnoliopsida > Acorales > Acoraceae > Acorus > Acorus calamus. Next base: position 26,337,319 of record CM060862.1, on the reverse strand, counting down.
TGTCCTTTTTTCTTTTAAAAAAAAAAGGTACATATTGCTATCACGATTTTATTTTTGAATTCGTAATGCAATTCTGAATAAAAAGATATGAAAAGATAAAAACATAAAAAATTAATAAAGAACAATAAAAAAGCATGTCGACATTCTCCTGGTTAGACTTCACAATATAATTAAAAAGATGTATCACCATCTAAATGACCCAAACTCCCAATTCTTGATTTGTGTGTATCATCTTTGCGCATGGATAATGCTAATATTCTTTGTATCGTTCTAATTTTATCAAATATTCCGGATGCTCCTATTTTTGTTTCTTCGTTTCTCTTGTACAATCCAATTTTTTTATACCAATATATATCTTACCAAAAATAAATCCAACCTCCCCGATCATAATATATTTGTTTTATATGTGTGTTAATATGTAAGATAAGTTTATGCCGTACGTGCTATGATATCAATGACTTTAATAACTGATTTTTTGTTTGGTAGTATCATTTTATTAGCTGATTGGTGCATAGAATTTGAACAAGCATTCCCCGAAGGCATCTTTTAAAATTATTATGTGATTAAAAAAATTTCAAAGAGAAGTGGGGTCCTTTCAGACAAGAATTGCAATTGTATAGTGACATTTCCACATGCAATTTGCATAGATACAAAATATGACATGTGAACAATACACTAGTACCCCTAATAATTTTGAGTGAGTGGTACATACATGTCTAATATTCATTCAAACAGGATGGCTGTACTTAATGAGCCCCACTTCAACTTTGAACCAGTACTGACCATTCAATTGATCTTGGATAATGTTGGGAAAAAGAAGCAATAATTGTTGATGAAGTAATTCCACAAGCTGTAATACCTCCAACAACTTTGAGTGGCTATTGTTACTTTGAGCAAATCAATTTAATTTCCAGAGAGAAAATAAGGAGCTGAGCTTCTTGAGAGAGAGAGAGAGAGAGAGAGAGAGAAGGTCCCCAAGAGGCCGAGGAACCCGGAATATTTTCAGGTTCTTATACTCTCTCAAATTATTCCATCATATTGTACCTTAATTGATTAAGGTCTTTTTTCTTTGTCGATAATTTGAACTGTTGAATGTAATTTGAAAACCATAAACCATTCATGATTACTCTATTAAAAGAGTCATATACACATCAATCCACATAAAACTATTCAATTATATATCTATTATTCACTTATCAAAAAAAAAATAATCCAACGACTTTCATTCCGTACGTTTTTATCAACCCACTAATTAATTTTTTTTGGTTGGTGGGGAGGGTTGGGGGGGTGTTAATTTATTTTATTTTATTTTTAATTATCCGCTAGTTCCCTATATGTTATTTTAGCTCTGCTTATTATTATCAATTAGGATTTATTTTATTTTATCATTCAAGTTACAACGAATAATATCAGTTCACATATTATTTTTCATACTTTTCTTTTTTTATCTATTTTTTATTTTTTGTATGATTCCTTTCTCTACATTTGTTCTTATCTTCTTTTATTGTCCACCTCCTTACTCCCTCTTTTATTGAGCGTTTAGGTTTTGTAATTAAATTATTTATTTTCTTTATAGAAACTTATGTATATTTTCTGTGTTTGTTTAGTTTTAATTTTTTTGTTTTGTATTTCATTTTAAAAAAATTATCCATATTTTCTCTTCTCTTGATCTTTATTTTTTGTGTTTTTCACTATTTATTGGGATTTTATTTTATTTATATTTGATTTTATTTACAAAGAAAACCATATTGGTCGCAATTTAATTGTTTTTGTTATTCCTTTTTTCCATTGGTTTTATCTTCTTCTATTTTATGTTTTTAAAATATGTATTATTTTATTCTTTATTTATTAATATTTTTTCTTATTATATCATGATTCATTTTTGTTGTTAAATTTTTTAAAAAATTAATAAAAAAAATCTAAACAAAATATGTTTGTGATAAAAAAAAAACTACAAAAGGACCCATTTTAGGACCACTCTTGTGACCCAATCTCTTATGGCTAATCTCAAGGTTGGCCCAGCAAATTGGCCAACGTATTGTTGTGTGTCATTCAGTTTGAATGGTCTCATGGATTATGCCACTAAATGATCCATGCTCTTATGTCTAAAAGAAAGATTTTACTTTAATCCTTTTTTTCCATTTCCAAAACATGTATTTTGAAATGATCATATTCTACTTTAATCTTTTATTATTATTCATATGTTGAGGTGCATTGCCTAGATCAATCATCCACCAACATACAGAGACATTGATTTTCCCCTCTAAAGAGCCATTGCCATTCCCAGAGAAGGAAACAAGCAAAATCTTTCAGGTTAGTAGTCTAACAACACATATATCTTATCATTATTAATTTCTAAAACTGATAACATTAGCTCAACATGCTTTTATTATTCATTACTATGAGGTATTGAGGTGGGTCTCTTAGATCAATCATCCACAAACACACTTACATATAAATTTATATTTCTGTCCATCAATCAATTTGAAAGGGTTTTATATTTTAGAATTAGCTCATATAAATTATATTTTATATTATTCAGTTCTGTGTTAATGGGTAGTACTTGTCAGTGCTTTGGGATTCAGTTATCTAAATCGGTTTCCTCAGAGTTTGAGGATGCAAGAATATTCATGTTTGTCATGCAAATGATTAGAATCAACAAATTTTTATTGAAAGAAAAATATTTTTTAGAAAATGTGAAGAACAGGGGTGGACTATAGTGTTGGTTGGGCCATGCTAGGACCAAGATTTTACATGTAATTTTTCATGTTTACATAGTATATATTAGAATATTTGTTTTCATATCATATAAGCTTTTACTTTATGCATACAAATAATATATCCACATGTAAGCTTTTACTTTACATAGTATGTAACTTTACTCTTCATTTGGTTCATGGATAGCTTACTCAGGTACAAAATAGTCAGGTAATTTTATATTCGTTTGTTATTCATTTATCTATTTGGACTTTTTTTTTTCCAGGATTGAGCATATCCTACCCTTATGAGCCCTCTTATTTGTAACTAGTTAAATTCCTACATGTATTGTAGAAATGAATTTAGATACATGAGTGTTAATACACTAAATCCATTTTGCAATAGCGTAGTATATACTTAATTTCATATAACTGCATCTATTCAATGGAGAATATATGATTTAACAAAACAAAATTAAAAAATTAAAAAATGTGGACTGCAAGTGAGACTGCAATAGGAGTTAGACGTATCATTTTCCTTAGATACATATATATGCATTATAGATAATATCATTGGTGGGTCATCCACACGACCTAAATGTCAGAATACCTGTTAACATTCATGCAATTGATAAACTGTAGTAGCTATTACCAAATTACTGTTACATGATTTTGCTTGCGTTTTTGTTACATGATTAATTGATTGTTGATTTATTATTTCATTGAAATTCCATTTACTGCATAATATTGTTTATACATGGTTAACTAATTTCCCTTCCATAGTTGAATTTTTCAATCCAAATTACACGAACTTGCAGATGGTAGAAGACTCTGGGTATCAATTTTTTAAGTTTCCGTAGGGTACCTTTTCATAAAATGATACATTTTTAGTTAATTAAGAGCTTATCATTATTATCCAACCACCTTTTATCAGGTTTGTAGGGGTCCTCTTGAATGCTCTTTTTTTTAATTGACAAAACTGTGTGTAGATTAGTATTCTATTGCACCATTGAAACAATTACAGTGATAATTAAGCATTAATCTTACGTATTAATTTCAAACCCAGATAGAAACAAGAAGTGATCGTATTGAAGAGATGGCAGAGGCGATTCTGGGTTCTTTGCTCCTAAAGATCGGCGCAATCTTGGCGCCCGAAGTGGCCAAATCGCTTTGGTCTCTCACCACAGAGGAAGTGTCACTGTTGACATCGGTGGAGAATGAGATGACACAAATGAAGGCTGAGTTGGAGATGATGATGGCCTTCATCAAAGATGTTGATCGAGTGAGTGAATCTAATGAACGCACCGCAGGTTGGGTGAAGCAAGTGAGGGAAGTAGCATATGAAGCGGAAGACATCATTGATGGGTTCACTTATTTTTTGGAAGGACGGAAGAAGAGTGGTCTTCTCAATTGTCTTGCTAAATCAAGGAACATTCATGCTTGGCATGGTATATGACATGTCCCTTACATTTTTTTTGCTACATAATTTATTAGAATTTTGATTACATTATTCGCCTTGTGTTTTCTAACAGATATTGCAACACAATTGAATGGCATGAAAAACAAGATCAAGAACATCTCGGAAATGAAAGACCGGTATGATGTCAAGGGGTTGGGGGAAGGATCCAGTGCTACTGACTCTAGAGATGCACAATTACATCATGAGGACCCTTGTTTGTTTTTCCAAGAAGACTCTGATCTTGTTGGGATGGAGAGTAGCAAACGAGAGTTGATCGACTGGCTCATGGATGGAAAAGAAGAGCGCATTAAAATCTCAGTGTGCGGGATGGGTGGACTGGGTAAGACCACACTCGCTGCCCAGGTATATAAGAGTGAAGTAACTAAGCAGCACTTTGAATGCCGAGCATGGATCACTGTCTCCAGCACCTACAACACCTACAAAATAAATGATATACTCAAAAGAATAATCAAATATTTGCTCGTTGAAAAGAAAGAACCCGAACCACATGGCATTGACACGATGGATAGGAGAAGGCTTGCTGAGATGCTTCATCAATTGTTGGAACAAAAAAGGTACCTTATTGTCTTTGATGATGTATGGAGTGCCGATGTGTGGGCTGAAATTCGCCTTTTATTTCCGGATAACAAGTGTCAAAGCAGAGTTATGTTCACAACTAGGAATCAAGAAATAGCCGATTCACTTGCATCTCCAAGTCGCATTTTCGATCTTAAACCTCTGCAATATGATCAAGGATGGGAACTCTTCTCTAAAATCACATTCCGAGGGGATCGAGGGGGCGTTTGTCCTCCATATTTAGAGAATTCAGCAAATGCAATAGTCAAAAAATGTGATGGGTTGCCTTTAGCAGTTGTAACACTTGGTGGTGTTTTATATTCAAAGCATTTGGTGTCCGAGTGGAATACTGTCATCAATAATCTTGATGGGATGCTCACTAGCAACCCACAGTTAGGAAAGATATCAAATATTTTGATGATTAGTTACTATGATCTACCACATCACTTGAAAAATTGTTTCTTGTACTGTAGTGCATTTCCTGAGGATTATCTCATTAGAAGAAGAAGAATTATTAGGTCATGGGTAGCAGAAGGATTTGTAGAACAGAGAAAAGAAGTAACCGTGGAAGAAGTTGCAGAACAATACCTTAATGAACTTGTCCACAGAAGCATGCTTCAGATTGCAAAAAAAAATGAATGGGGACGAGTGAAAAAGTGTCGTATGCATGATATAGTAAGAGAGGTAGCCATATCGATATCAAAGAAGATAAATTTTTGCATGGCACTAGAAGAACAACCAAGTACTGGTGTTCGTCGTTTATCACTTGCCAAAGTAAACAACACCATTCAAGAAGAATTGGATAAAATGTCTCATCTCCGTTCTTTATTGATGTTTGCAACTGACGATCTTCTGTCTTGCTCTTTTAATAGAAAAGCATCAATGAAATTTAAATTGTTGAGGGTGTTGGATCTAGAAAATGCTCCAATTGATATTATACCTGATGCAGTGGGTGATTTGTTTAATTTGAGATATCTGGGCTTAAGGAGAACAAAAGTGAAAGTACTTCCTAAACGTTTGAAGAGGCTTCAGAACTTACAAACATTGGACCTTGCCTATTCTGATGTGAAGGAGATACCAAACGGTGTTACCAAGCTACCAAATCTACGACATTTGATACTTCATAACTTTGAATTTGTAGATGATATAAAAATTTTGGTGTCCATGAAAACAAAAACCAAACATACATGGACTTTCAAAAAACTGCAGACTCTAAAGGGCATTTCATCAAACAGTGAGGTCGTGCGACGGGTCGGGGACCTTACACCGCTCAGATCATTTGCGATTGCGGAGGTGAGGGAGTCCGATGGAACAGAGTTGTGTGCTTCAATTAAAAAGATGAGATTCCTTCACAACTTGAGTATTCAATCAGCGGATGGAGGTGAAGCACCATTGAAACTGGAAAATCTGGATCCACCACTGAAACTGGAAAAACTCACTTTGAGAGGGTGTTTGCAGGGGATGTTGCCTCGCTGGTTCAACTCCCTCACAAATCTCAAAGGACTGTCGTTAGTATCATCTGGACTGAAGGAAGACCCACTCCTTTCCCTCAAATCATTGCCCAACCTGGTGTGGCTTTCCCTCTTCGAAGCGTATGACGGCGAAGATTTGTGCTTCCAAGCGGGTGTTTTCCCATCCCTCAAAGAACTATGGTTGACCAAACTGAGCCATCTCAATCAGATAACGATCGAGGAAGGGGCGATGCAGAGCCTCAAAGAGTTTTATCTGTGGAAGTGCAAGGAGCTGAAGACACTGCCGCAAGGCATCGAATGTCTCACCACCCTCCAAGTGCTCATCATAAGGGAGATGGCAGAGGAGCTATTGGAGAGGATGCGAGGGGAACAAGCAGTCGATCGCCAAAAGATCAGCCACATCCCCATCGTCAAGCATATAGATGAAAGTTGGAACACTGAAAGTTTTTCATGAGGATGCCAAACAGTGGGAACAAAGAGGTATGTCAGTTATATCTTTAGTGAAGCATTCCTTTGAAATATTCATTTTAAGTTTCTTCTTTTTTCATAATCAGCGCCCATGAATTTATTTGTGCAGGCGAGCAGCTTATATCGCCTGCAAATTTGCTTATTCTGTGGCTTTTCTTCACCAAAAAAAATAAATAAAAGAACGGTTTGAAGTCTGTGATTTTATTGCGCGTTAATTCAAGTGTGTTTTGAATGTCGTGTGTCTTTGTTCAATTTGAGAACTTGTCATGGTTTGTACTACAAAATAAGGTCTGGGTTATCATTGATTGTCTGTTCAGATTTGTACTTTTCATAATATCATGTTGGATTGATTGCTTGAAGATCCCTCTGTATTCTATTATTCATGCCTTTGTTATTACATATTTACTCGCTTAGTGGAATCTCTGTGAAAAAATGCTTCTTGAGTTTCTAAAAGCTAGAGTGAAGGTCTATCTGCAAATGAATGTTGGAGTTTGCTATTGAAATGTTGGAATAAATACGGGGAGCGGGTGAAAATCTCAATGAAAATCAGGTTGGATTTATGCAGCTTTAGAGGTTTTTGCATTTTTCTTTAATTTATTGTCCATGCAAATATTAATGTGAATATCATAAGCTTGTTTTAGTGCACTCTTATATCCACCAAGTTTCTTGACATAATTCAAATTGATCTTACAGTAAAAAGCCAGTATGTGATGCTTGAATTTGCATATCAATGGATTTGGTTGTTTGGATTTAAGCTTCATGGATCACATTTTTTTTCCTGGTTGAAAGTATAAGTCCACATTTTTGTTCTTCTACTTTTAGTAGTATTTCAAAATCACGGTAGTTTATCCTAGCCACTTGGATGTTAATAAGATCAATGTGAGGAACACCTAAGTAATGTGCTTGTTAATGACTCCTCTCCACAGTTATCTAAAGATGGATCACACTTTTTTCTATTATACATTTCTCACCGCTGAAATTTCATTATGCTTTACTGTTGCAGAATATTGTAGCTGATATGAGAAAAGTTTCGTCAAAAAATCCTCGAGTAGAGCAACAGAGGCTGCACAGGAGGATATTTTTGGACAATGTTGATCCTGAGAATCAGGCTCTTATGGTAAGTGGCTTTTCAGTTCCTTTTAAATACATATATTTGTTTAATGATTCTGCAAACCTACAGACCTAAAGTTGTCTTATCAATATCATTTTGCCAACTCATTTTATTAAGTCCATTCTCATGCCTTCTCCACCCTCAACAAGGGATCAATGAAAACACAACACGCAAAGAATGTAAGTGAAAAATCACCTATTGTGCCTTCTCCACCCTCAACAGCAACATCAAGATCTGCTTTGGAAGATAACATTGTACTGGGTGTGGCTCTGGAGGGATCTAAAAGAACTCTCCCAATAGACGAAGACATGGCTTCTTCACTGGCCCTCGCAGAGCATAAGGAATTGGCAGGCCGTCGGAATGCAAACAGCTCTTCTGCTACAACCACAAAGGATTTTAAAGATGGTCAAGTTCCACCAGTTATTGGCCCAATGGATGGTCATAACTGATAGGGAGTATCCTTAAAGATGATGCAGTGTGGGGCTGTTTTGTTTGCTGGTTAAAGATGGCAATGCATGGAAAGCTGAGTACTTTTTTCCAAGCTCCCTGTGATGCTATCTTTTCTTTTTCATTTTTTTTTGGTTAATCATAGTTTAAATTGTGAAGTATATTCAGCTCAAGTGATGTGCCAATACATGTTTGTCATCACTGATACTGAATACTCACTGAAGAAAAGAAAAGATTTGAGTGCCCCGAATGTCATGAACTGGGGCTTTACATGATTGAATATTATAAAGAATTGTGTTGTAAGAATCTGCACTTGATCAGATTTTAAAGCAGCATTTATTGTTTAAATTTGTCAACTATAAAGCTGGTGCCTTGGACTCCTATTGGTTAGCAATAAGGGTCTCTTTGACAGTGATACAATGACTGGCATAAACATATTATATAAGTGAAATGATATTCTAAATCTAATACCTGGAAACAAAGATGTTGGAAATATATCTGGTATTAGAGTACCATTTTTTGTTTGCCTCAAGTGATATAATCTACAGAGATGGATTAAGATACAATGATGATATACATCATTTTTTCCATGCTTTAGAGATGTTTATGTTGGACATTGAGTGCACCTCACGACCAGCAAGTGTCAGCAACACTGTTCCAAAACCACCAGCAGTGATCCATTTCTGGGTAGGGAAACCCAACAATTCAGAGATTATTTCATGCTTTAGAGATGTTTATGTCAGACATGTACGTGCATAAAATAAAGTGAACAAATCTTATACAATGAAGTCAGAGAATACAAAGTCTGCATTGAATGGCCATCAAATGTGTTTAACATCATTGTATTGCAATGCAGAAAGACTGACTCTTTAGCCATTTGAATTCAATCCTTCCGGACAAGTTACATTCCAAGCTCAGGTTAAAGAGTCATTCACTTTTGGATACACAATTGAAGCAAAAATTGATGGGAACACTTTTCGTGGAGTGGACTGAAGACTTGGACTGGAATGACTTGCTCAGGGACTGCACTGCACTGGAATGCAAAACCTGGACTTCAATGCATACCTGGGACTAGAATGGATGCTTCTATTGACCTACCAATCAGAAACTATCAAGCATTTAACACCACCATGTAAACACCAAGCATTCAATCATTTTAAAACACTCATTTAAAAACATTCAACCATACACTTAACATTTACTCATTTAAAAACACCACGCATTCAGTTTTTACACCATAAAAGCATTCAAACAACAAACACCACCTTTAGTTTTTGTTACAAATTAGAAGCATTCAAACAACAAAATAAACCAACCATTCAGTCATTACACCATACAAACAACAATGTCTCACAACAACATCCTCCCAGCCTAAAATCATGTGACAACAACCAGCTAACTTGATGAAAAGCACTCCCCTTCCACAACAAGCCCAGCAACCAGCAAACTTGAGCAACCCTCTAGCCCCGTGAAACCTGTGACAATATATTCAAAACATAACATATTTGCGATGAAAAGCCCTACAAAAGTTGCTACCCTACTCAATGCATAACATATTTGCGATGAATTTAAGAAATCATATTAGTATAACATTTTCAATGCAAGACCACCCAAACAAGTAGGCAACAGCACCATATGCAAATCCCAGATAATTCAACCAGAAAACAGGAAGAATGCAGAGGAAAAAGTGTGAACGGACCACAAATTAAGTGGGGAATGACCCGAGGATGATCCTGTACAGTGAAAAAAATCTCCTTATCGGATATACAAAATTATGAGCAATCTAATACTTGGGGAATAGTTAACCACAACTCCCTCAAAGCTCACAGGTGTCTATATGAATCTATTGTGCTGAAAAGCCATTGGAGATGATCATGCAATTGGCTCCCTTAAATAGACGGATCATGATGAAGGACCAAAATGAAGCAGAAGATGTTTAACCAATATCTAGTGTGATCACCAGGACCAAAATGCAATTTCACAATGTAATTGATGTTGAACAACTTAAACACAAGGAACAAAAAACAGATCTTGAGTCACTTATTGCCACTATAAAATCTTTCAAAGTTTTCCACCAGCTTCAGAGAGTCAAATTCTGGAGTTGGAACTTATGTTACCTTTTATTGGTATCTCCTTCATCATATGCATTAAAATCTTTGCAGAAACCCATTCCACCCCACCATCAATCATTCAGAACAACTCCAACATTATAAAAATTAAAAGTTGCACTTTTTCATCACAAGATATAAATAATAGATGACGTAGGAATTTTCAAATCACCACCCAATAGAAACAAAGTATGGCTTTCAGTGCATATGGGTCTAGATCATAATAGAATTCATTTCATTTTGCATAAACACTAAATAATGCTCACAGGTCATAAGAAACACAAAGGCCAAAAACTCAGAAACCACCACCATCTTCAATTTAATTCTTTATGCACTCCTCTTATACTTGACAAAAAATACAAAATAAAATAAATGACAAAAGAATAGAAAAATAAACAGTAGTGATGGTACCACCCACACATCCTTTCATAAGTAATAGGAATTCTAAATGAAAGTGTGCAAATATTTTATATAGCTTACATCCATGCTGTAGTGACAAAAATGGACTTCTCATATGCAAATAGGAGTCCATAAATTGCTTGTCATCACATGAGAAACACAAATGAATATTGAGAGGTATCATGTTAAAATAAAAAAAACATGAAGAAGAATCAGGATACATTGTTATAAAGGCATATTAACAATGTAAATGAACACGTTCTATGTGCTCACATGGGGATCCAGGGAAAACCCAATATCCTATTATCATACCTCGTTTATCTACAATCTTCACAATGATTTGGAAATTGTTCATCATAATAGTGAAAAGACATTGTTCTAATTCACCCATGCACACTCGCAAGGTCCGACAGGTTGCTCACAACACATAGCAACATTTCCTTAAAATGTAGGAAAAATCATTTCATGGAAACAATATGGACAAAGATGGAGGAATAGCAATGGAAACCATTTTAACGAAATCTGGTAAAGCTTGAATTATTCAAAAGTAATATGTGTTTATGTTCTTACTTTTACGGTATATTTTTTCTCAACCAACAGATTTGGTGATTTCAAATCCCGATGAACGATTGGGGGATTGCGTCTATGAAGATAATTCATACCCTTTGCCTGCAGAAAGATATTAAGCATCAATAACCATACATGCCTACTTGAGATAGGAAGGAGAACACAGACATGCACAAAAATGCAGTGCATAAAAAATGTAGGGTCTCTGAACTTACCACGTCATAAGCCATGTTTAATCGATGCCTCTCATCCAGCAATTCTCATACCCCAGGTCTACGTAATAGTCTGTATAAACTACCTCTGCAACTCAAACCATGTGTACAATTAATTTCAAAGAGGGATTCACTTATATGATCAAACAATTAACAGAATTGGAGGATCATGTTCGTGATTTAAACAGATTTAATAAAAAAGAAATATGGGTGCTCTGATAAACCCTTCTTCGTAACAGTGCCATCATAGGCGCTATCTTTTTTTCTTTTTCCCCTTTTTTTTCTAGAAGGCAAAATGAGTTATGTGTAACACAGAGAATTTCTAGGGGTTTGTGTTATATTTAAAAAAAAACAGAATTATGAAAAAAATAATTGATGAATCAACCTCTAAAGAAAAAATGATTCATATGATGTGTTTTCTTTAGAACAGGTTGAACATTTAATGAATCAACCTCTAAACACCTAAAAAGAAACATACTGATCATTTAATAAATCAACCTCTTCACAATCCCCTGAGTCAGAAATCTGGGTTTCCCCTGTTGATTTTCAAGGATGGGTCTTTTTCCGAAGTAAAGAAGGGAAAATAAAATCATCTCATAATAAACAAGTCCATCAATTATAGAAATTTTTTTTATGCCTAAATCATTGAATCTAAAAAATCACACATCTCACATTGATAAAAAATAAATAAACCATTATTTTTTTATGCCTAAGTCATTGAATCTAAACAAACCCATTTCACATTGATCAAATAAGGAGCTACAGATCAAAAAATCAAACCTGAATAACAGCTTCATCTTCATCTTCTCCACCCTTTTGACCATCTTCACTCATCTGAACTTAAATAAACCCAAAAAAACAAAGAACAGATAAGGAAGGAGAGATCTTCACAAGGAGATTTAATGGGGATAAGGATCGACTGCTCTGATGGGTTGAACAAGATCCAAAGAGAGCGAGATTGAGAGAGGAATGACCCGAGGATGATCGCAGGGGAGGGCTTCTCCGTGAGGTTGTCGTTGATGGGGTTGCAGAGGGGGTCGCTGATGGGGACGTGGAGGGGGTCGCCAAGGGCGGACGTCGGGGGGTCGTCGGTGCGGTCGCAGCAGGGGACGTGGAGGGGGTCGCCAAGGGGATCGTCGACGGGGTCGTAGTCGCCTGGGTCCGTGCGGTCGTCGTCGCCTGGGTCCGTGCGGTCGTCGTCGCCGGGGGTCCGTGCGTTTGAGAGAGAGAGAGAGAGATCCTGTGAGGGTTTTTGAGAGAGAGAGAGATCCCGTGTGTGTGAGAGAGAGAGAACGAGAGAGACCCGTGCGTGAGGGTTTTTTTTTATTAAAAAAAAAGGTCGAACAGCGATCGCACGGTGAGATGCACAATGGTACGGCCGCACTCAATCGGTCCTTGTATATGTATATATATAAAAGCGATTGAGTGCGGTGAAACGACAGGTATGGACACGACGTGGACCGTCCGATTAAATGTTTATCAAACTTTTGTTTGTTGTTAAAACTCTATAAGATTTATTTGAGTGTATTGGTATTTGATGGATACATATGTATAAGTAAGTTGGTAATGAAAAATTTGGGTTGTTTTTGTTATGTGAGGGGTATAGGATTGGTTTTTTTTTTTTTAGTGATGCGTCAGTTTAATTTGATGTATTGGTCTCAGTATAATTTTGCTCCTACAAGCTTTTGGTTGAAGTGATGAGTTTGTTTCATTTGAATCATGAATTCAAATTCTTAAAAAAATTTATGTGATACACAGAATTTGTGAATAATTATGTATATCTAATGTTTAAAATAACATGCTAGTGGAGGTCGTGGTTGTTGAGGAATGTGGTTGAGTAGAAAAAAAAAACACAAAAAGTTCACCTACAAAAATATGAAGTCTCAACGCTTAAGGGGTTTAAAGGGGTGTTAATTAAATGATTGCATGATTGTGTGGGTTGTTAAAATCTCTTTTCACTTGTTACGTATTTTAGGCTTTTTTTTACCATGCATGTAATCCTTAATTAATGAATGATTTTTGTTTACCATGGAATAAATATTGAATTGTGTGTTAACTTTTGACATGAATTTTATCACACCATTGTGACAGAGGTTGTAATGGTGCCAAACACTTTCCACGCTCTTTTTTTTTAATCAACATTGCTTTTAAAATGCAAGAATACTTCACATGAAATGTGTGGTCAGGCAAACAGGGGATTTCTCCAGTACATAGATTCTTAAGAACCAATAGTGTGGTTGAAACCTGAGAATGTTGTGAAACATTGTTGTGAAACATATATCCCTCTCTTCTCTCTCTCTCTCTCTCTCTCTCTCATTCATTTCATGCCAACTAAAACGTCTTGTTCATATAAAATTCAATTTTAGTTTTTAATAATATGAGATGATCCAGCCTGGACAAATATTTCAATCAGCAGTACTAACTACTGATTGGTTATGAGATATGTTTAAAAGCATTTTTTTTTTCAATTTCAATTCCATTTATATATTCTCGTAAGCGTCATATTCTCATACTAACGAGTTAATATTTTAAAAAATTACATTTTCTTATCAATGAATATATATAATTCATTGAAGTATAAACTTCATTTTTTATAAAAATATAAATATCATTAGACAATGTTTATAATTTAAAAATAAAAATAAAATCATGTGTGAGTTGAAATTGAGGCTGAAAAAAAATTATACGAGACATTTTTCATTTGATTATATAAAGCATTATTATTATTTCAAATTTCTAATGACCAAATTCTTGGCAACTAGGAAAGTTCTTGCAAGGAATTGAAAGAGACGAGAGAAAAGAAAGAAGAGTAGAGGTATGTTTTGAGCTAAAAAAGAGTACTCTACTATGGTAAATTAAAAATCGTACGACCGCACTCCATCAGTCCCCTATATATGCATATATATAGAGGTGATTGGGTGCGGTGAAACGACAGGTGCGGACGCGACGTGGACCGTCCGATTCGCATCCAACGGTGATACATTCACATCCGACGATGCACTCGACCAGGTGCATCACCGTCGGATGCGAATCGAACGGTTCACGTCACGTCCACACCTGCCGTTCCGCCGCACTCAATCACTTGACTATATATATATATGTGATAATAATCGAAGTTTTGTTTATTGATCAAAGTGCAAAATATGAAGGGACAAAAATAATTGTGAATAAGATCCGTTACATTTCAAGTACTTACAATTCAATTAGGTTTTTGTTTTCCTGGTTAAATGCCTGTTCTAACCAAGACACTGTGGTCAAATATTGTTTTTCTTATTTTCGATCTTTTCCTATTGTCTCTTTCATTTCACCCCATTTAAAACTGTACTTCAAAAATCAAAAATAAAATTGTTATAGCAATATCTATGTTTTTTCAAAAAAAAAAAAAAAAAAAGGACTTAGGTTCTACTTTATCCATTTCTATACGTTTGAAACACACAATTATAAGGCTCCCATTTCTTGATTTTCTATAGAAATAAATAAGTTTTTGTACCTTTGATGAATTTGAATTTTTTAGATCTTATGTAATCATGTCAATTGATTAGAGTCAAATTTTTTCAGGTGGCAGTGAGGAGAATTGTGGAAAAGATTAGTCAGATATATTTCAGGTACCCATGTTATATTTCATTCATTTCTCTATGTTTGAAGTGCACAATTTTAAGGCTCCGATTATTTTTATTTCTTTAAAAATAAATGATTTTTCATGTCTGGGATGAATTTGATTTTATTAAGTTATATATAATTGTGTTAAATTTATAAGGGTGCAATGTTTTAAGATAGGGGCGAAAATAACTATAGGTCATGTTCACTTCATTTATTTTTATATATTTGAAGCCCATAATTTAAGGCTCCTGATTGTTCCCATTTCATTAAAATAATTGACTGTATGTCTCTTGGATGAATTAGATTTTTTGTAATCATGTTGGTTGATTAGAGTGTATGGGCGAAGATAATTATCAACAAGATTAATCAAATTTCTGGTACTTTTGCTTCTTTCGGTCAATGTCTACGACTAATCAAGTTAAAATTGAATCAATCTCATAAGTACCTTCTCGACCTATGTTTGGATATATAAGAGAAGATTTGAGAAAAAAATTAAAAAAATAATAATAAAAATATTTTCACCTGTGATTAATCGAATGATCATTTAATCAACTGACATAATTTCATCTCTCTTTCTTTTTTTTTTGGTAGAATATTGACTTTTATAAAGTTTTAATAGTTTAAAATGACATATTTCAGAAATTAAATTTGAACTCAACCAGATCTCAACTCAACTCAAATTAAACCCGAATCTAAATCAACCCCGAACTCAACCCAAAACTAAACCAAACCCGACAGGGTGGGTTTAGATTGAGTTTCTTGGGTTTGAGAATGAGTTGAGTTTGAGTTGATTTCTTTTAATTTCGAGTTCGAATGGAGTTTTAATCCTATCCAACCCATCCAAGTTGTACATATACTTGTCCCCACTCAAAAAAATAAAATAGAAATGTTATTGACAGCCCACTTTTGTAAATTTTTTTATTTTTTAAAGGTATATAATTGTTTATTAAAATACATACCTTTACAAATAAAATAAAATATATGTTTGAATGAGATGAATTTTTTTCTTCAGAAAATGATATAAATAATACTGAAACAACAACTGTGTGTATCAGCTTAACAGCGACCGCGTCCAAATAATCTTGTAATAATCATGTCCCCTTTTTGGAAGGGGAAGTACTAATTGCCATATTTTGGAAAATCTTATAAATTTGTTTAATTACTTTTTATATTTGATATGCAATTATTATATATTTTTTAAAACTATTATATTTTTTCTAATACAATTGTCAGATTGATATAATTTATTTTAGTTGTAATTTAATACAATGCGAACGAACGATAATTTACTACATTCTTGAATACTCTTTTTTATTTATTGACAAAATTGTGTGTAGACTATTCTATTGCACCATTGAAAATATTGCAGTGATAATTATGCATTAATCTTACGTATTAATTTCAATTCTAGATAGAAACAAGGAATGATCCGTATTGAAGAGATGGCAGAGGCGATTCTGGGTTCTTTGCTCCTCAAGATCGGCGCAATCTTGGTGCCCGAAGTGGGCAAATCGCTTTGGTTTGTCACCACAAACGAAGTGTCGCTGTTGACATCGTGGAGAATGAGATGAGAGAAATGAAGGCCGAGTTGGAGATGATGATGGCCTTCATCAAAGATGTTGATCGAGTGAGCGAATCTAATGAACGCAATGCAGGTTGGGTGAAGCAAGTGAGGGAAGCAGCATACGAAGCGGAAGACATCATTGATGAGTTCACTTATTTTTTGGAAGGAAGGAAGAAGAGTACTGGTCTCCTCAACTGTCTTGCTAAATCAAGGAACATTCGTGTTTGGCATGGTATATGACATGTCCCTTACATTAGTGATGCTACATAATTTATTGGAGTTTTGATTACATCACTCGCCTTGTGTTTTCTCAGATAATGCGATACAATTGAAAGGCATGAAAAACAAGATCAAGAACATCTAAGAAATGAAAGACCGGTATGATGTCAAGGGGTTGGGGGAAGGATCCAGTTCTACTGACTCTAGAGATGCACATTTACATACCGATGACCCTTGTCTGTTTTTCCGAAAAAACTCTGACCTTGTTGGAATGGAGAGTAGCAAACAAGTGTTGATCGACTGGCTCATGGATGGAAAAGAAGAGCGCATGGAAATCTCAGTGTATGGGATGGGTGGCATGGGTAAGACCACACTGCTGCCCAGGTATATAAGCAGCACTTTGAATGCCGAGCATGGATCACTGTCTCCAGCACCTACAACAGCAACAAAATAGATGATCTACTCAAAAGAATAATCAAAGAATTGCTCGTTGAAAAGAAAGAAACCGTACCACATGGCATTGACACGATGGATGGAAGAAGGCTTGCTGAGATGCTTCATCAATTGTTGGAACAAAAAAGGTACCTTATTGTCTTTGATGATGTATGGAGTGCCGATGTGTGGGCTGAAATGCGCCTTTTATTTCCGGATAACAAGTGTCAAAGCAGAGTTATGTTCACAACTAGGAATCAAGAAATAGCCGATTCACTTGCATCTCCAAGTCGCATTTTCGATCTTAAACCTCTGCAATATGATCAAGGATGGGAACTTTTCTCTAAAATCACATTCCG
Source organism: Acorus calamus (assembly GCA_030737845.1). Classification (NCBI taxonomy): domain Eukaryota; kingdom Viridiplantae; phylum Streptophyta; class Magnoliopsida; order Acorales; family Acoraceae; genus Acorus; species Acorus calamus. Next base: position 26,319,630 of record CM060862.1, on the reverse strand, counting down.
AGGGGATCGAGGGGGCGTTTGTCCTCCATATTTAGAGAATTCAGCAAATGCAATAGTCAAAAAATGTGATGGGCTGCCTTTAGCAGTTGTAACACTTGGTGGTGTTTTATATTCAAAGCATTTGGTGTCCGAGTGGAATACTGTCATCAATAATCTTGATGGGATGCTCACTAGCAACCCACTGTTAGGAAAGATATCAAATATTTTGATGATTAGTTACTATGATCTACCACATCACTTGAAAAATTGTTTCTTGCACTGTAGTGCATTTCCTGAGGATTATCTCATTGGAAGAAGAATTATTATTAGGTCATGGGTAGCAGAAGGATTTGTAGAACAGAGAAAAGAAGTAACCGTGGAAGAAGTTGCAGAACAATACCTTAATGAACTTGTCCACAAAAGCATGCTTCATATTGCAAAAAAAAAAAGAATGGGGACGAGTGAAAAAGTGTCGTATGCATGATATAGTAAGAGAGGTAGCCATATCGATATCAAAGAAGATAAATTTTTGCATGGCACTAGAAGAACAACCAAGTACTGGTGTTCGTCGTTTATCACTTGCCAAAGTAAACAACACCATTCAAGAAGAATTGGGTAAAATATCTCATCTCCGTTCTTTATTGTTGAGGGTGTTGGATCTAGAAAATGCTCCAATTGATATTATACCTTATGCAGTGGGTGATTTGTTTAATTTGAGGTATTTGGGCTTAAGGAGAACAAATGTGAAGGTACTTCCTAAACGTTTAAAGAGGCTTTAAAACTTACAAACATTGGACCTATACTTTTCTAAAGTGAAGGAGATACCAAACGGGGTTACCAAGCTACCAAATCTACGGACATTTGATATTTCATAAATATGAATTTGTAGATGATAAAATATTGTTGGTGTCCATGAAAACAAAAACCAAACATACATGGGCTTTCAAAAAACTGCAGACTCTAAGGGGCATTTCATCAAACAGTGAGGTCGTGCGACGGGTCGGGGACCTTACACAGTCTCATCTACAATTTCATACTCTATGATAAGACGGTGTATACTACATCATTACAGTGTACGAGATTCCATCATAGTTTATGATATAATTTTTTTATGTTTTAAAAATAAAATAATATATTTATCATATCTTAACATATATTTTATTTCATGTTACAATATGTACATCATTGTAAAAGTTTATGATTGTTTTTTTTTTTAAATTCAGTGTGAATGTGGATTGAGATGCAAAGGGGTTGGACATACCATTTTCATTTTCTTATGAAGTCCCGTTTCTGCTACTAGTTCATTGTGGTTTCCCAGACCTGCCTGGAGATAAAGATATGAGGTTAGTAATATTTCAAATGGTACTTTCTTAAAATAATTTTAATTTTTTTTATTGTATAGAGGATTTTTAAAATAGAGATCTTATTGGATATGCTCTTAGAAAAAAATATAAAATATATGCAATTGATTTCTTTGTACTGTGTATTCCATTCTTTATGTCTTTTTAAATATATGTATTTCATTAGATAATTAAATACTTTAAAGATGATGGAATGTAAAAAAATGTTGGGTGACCCTTTTTAGTAGAGTCCTAGGTGACCTTGTAGTTCATCTATTATGAAGTCACGAAGAAAATCGTGGACTTAGGTACAAGAGCACTGTTTGTTGAGAAGAGCCTTGAAGAAATCCACAGCATGGGACATTATTGTTGATGGATCCAAGGAGAAAGAACCGTCATGGAGCTGTACAGTGCGTATTGAGTGGAAAAGTTTAAGAATTTCGTGTTCTCCTCTTTGTGTTAACTCTTGTTTCGGACTTTGTATCTATGGTTCATTAATATGATATCATGATAGCATGGTCTAACTTTCGCTCAAAATAAAATCACTTAATTTAATAAGAATTATCAGGAAGGACTACGAAGCATCTGTTTATTGATTAATGACATCTCAACAACCAACTTAATTTAATGAGAATTATAATGAATGACTATATATTGACTACAAAGCATCTTTGTACAATCGATTAGATCAACAACCCCCTTAATTTAAATAGAATTATGTGAATGACTACGAAACATCTCTGCAAAATTAACATGCATCAACCACCGGCCGGCTTATTTTAATAAGAAAGATAAATTGGATGATTACAAAGCATGAAGTTTGTTAAAATTTCAAAAGTGACTACATAAATATTTTGAATTCAAAGATATTTTTTTCATGCCAATGTGTAATATTTTGTATCATGTGAAAAAATTCCATTTTGAATTTAAAGAAGACAAGACTTTGATAAATTTAAATGAACATTAAAAAAAAAAAACTAAACATGCTCGTCGTCAATAGTTTTCATCAAATTAAAGATGATTGTATTACAAACCTAGATTTAGGACATGAGAATGACATGATATTTTTATATCATTATCAATATGTATTGAAGAAAATCTTATCAATACACATCTGGATCAGTACATATCAATGAAAATATCATCAATACATGTTTGGATGGATCACATATGTCCATCAAAGAGATAATTAAAAACTTTTGATTGTCATTAAACTATGGATCTCATAAATTATTTTTGATAAACACATGCCGCATCTATCCAAACAAGTATTAATCTAAATGTCTGTCAAAATGAATTGAGATCACCTCTAATAATGGGTCGGATCCTTGTCAAATTCGTCATCATGATTAGCCAATTATAATTAATTTAAAGAACCTTTCGGACCCCCATCAACTGAATTAATGTTCTTCAAACTATTAGACGCGTTTTTGGGTTGCCAATTTCCATGAATTATTATATGCTAAAACATAAGATTGAGGTCTGGTTTGGATCCGCATTTGGGTGGATCTCGCATAATTAACATCAACCACAACCACCGACCTATTATAATAAGAAAATTAAAATGGATGATTACAAAGCATGAACTGTCGTTACAAAGTGACAAAATAAATAATTGAAAAAAAAAAACAGCTTTCGGTGTTCTTCAAAGTAGGGTCGTAACGAAGTTTGTCTGATGATGATTTTCTTACGAGCGCTGATACATTCGATCTATTTTACAGTCTCATCTACAATCTCATACTCTATGATAAGACAGTGTATACTACATCATCATAGTGTAAGAAGTTCCATCATAGTTTATGATATAATTTTTTTATTTTTTTAAAATTAAATAATATACTTATCGTACCTTAGCATATATTTTATTTGAGATAACAGTATGTACATCATTGTAAGAGTTTATGATTGTTTTTTTTTAAATTCAATGTCGATGTAGATTGAGCTGCAGAGGGGTTGGACATATCATTTTCATTTTCTTATGATGTCCCGTTTCTGCTACTACTTCATTAGTAATATTTTAAATGGTTCTTTAAAATAATTTTAATTTTTTTTTATTGTATATGGGATTTTAAAACTAGAGATCTTATTGGAGATGCTCTTAGAAAAATATAAAATGTATGCAATTGATTTCTTTCTACTGTGTATTCCATTCTTTGTGTCTTTTTAAATATATGCATTTCATTAGATAATTAAAACTTTAAAAGATGATGGAATGTAAAAAAATGTTGGGTGACCCTTTTTAGTAGAGTCCTAGGTGACCATGAAGTGCATCTATTGTGAAAGGGCGTTGTTACACCCAACCTCAATTCCAGCCCTATATGCGTCGATAGAAATCTATCGACGCATATACTTACGTTAATAAGACATATGCTTTGAAAGAATTTTTTTACATTTCCTATAAATGCATTCATGCAATTCATTGGAGTATATGCTTCATTTTTTATAAAAGCATGTACTTCATTATAAGAGGTATACTATTTTTATAAAATATGAAACTCACTTGACACATATAATTGCTCCAAAATTATCCATCTGCACCATCCAATTCCATAATTCAGTTCTTACACTTTGGCACATGGATCGATTCCTCACTTCTTCGTATGTTGGTTTTAGTCCCCAGATTTGAAAGATATGTTCCTTTTTAGTCTCTGAGAAGGACATATCCTTAAATTATTTGGTTTTTGTTTTAGTCCCTAGGAGGGATTAAAAATGAGCATATTCTTTGAATCTGGGGGCTAAAACCAAAATACGAAGAAGTATTGGATCGATTACTAAATCATATGGTTTATGGGGACTTAAAATTTTTTTTTTTTTTTTGGAAACAGACTGGTTTAGACAGTTCAATTTCCTGCAAACCCAAAAAGGCACTCCAAACCCGTATCAAACATGCTTCAAACATAATGTGGTTTGATAAACACTTTTTTTTTATTTTGTGATCAATGAATATCTTTTGGGCGAACGGAGAGCTTTGGTTAAATCAGTAAGCACCTTCTACATTTGTGAAAGAGGTGAAGAATTAAATCTTTAGAACACCATTCTTCAAAAAAAAAAAATGTATACCTTTTGGATGTATTTATATTACTGTTGTATAGCAATACAAAATTACTTTTTACCCACTAAAAAGAAAATTCAATGATTCTGAAAAAAATATAGGTAGATAACTCAATCATTCTTGCAATCCTAGCACTTTATATTAGTATATACTGGATTTAGAAAATATAAAAAAATGCAATTAACTCATTATTTTTTTATAAAAATATTTATCTCATTATATTTGTGTTTAAGAAATGTAAGAATTGTTATCATTAACATTTATCAAATTCAAATGATGTGGATCTTTCAAGGCAACAAAGTGACAGACAGAATTGATGTTCATCCAGCCAACTTGTAATATTATATATCATATTAAAATATTCTACTTTGAATTCAAAGATGTTTTTTTTTATGCCAACGTGTAATGTTTTGTATCATGTGAAAAAATTCCATTTTGAATATAAAGAAGACAAGACTTTGATAATTTTAAATGAACATTTACAAAAAAAACTAAACGTACTCGTCGTCAGTAGTTTCCATCAAATTAAAGATGATTGGGTTACAAACCTAGATTCAGGATGTGAGAATGACATGAGATTTTATATCAATTTCAATATGTACCGAAAATTATGTCGGATTTCACATTATAAATCAATAATGCTAGCTCTTATTTTTTCATCTGTGTTACCATCAGTTCTTATTTTTTCATTTTTTTTCTTTTTGAATGATTATCCATGTCATAATCGTCATGTTGTTTGCTTGCCCTTTTTTTTTTTCTGAATTCTAATCTTGTGTTTTCATTATGTTATTTGCGTGCTTCTTTGCTTTGCTGCGTGCATTTGAACAAGTTCTAACCTTGATGAATCTTCTTTAATAAGTTGTCATTTATCTTTTTGCCGACATGACTGGTTCTTGTTGCATTCATTAGGTATCTCTAGTAATAAATTTTGATCTTCCAAACAATCGAGAGCTTTACATTCATTGGATTGGTCGCTCTGGGCGTTTTGGACATAAGGTATAGTAAAACTGCTGTTGCAAGTATCTTCTGCCATGTAAATATAACACTTCATCTATAGGTTTGATTGTCATAATAGAGTGTCCTACGCCTATGCATGTTCCTAGTACATCATTTTAATTAAAACATGACAAATACTTATAGTTCATGTTGGGCAACCTCTGTCCATGTCTTAGTTACATGGATTTCTCTAAGCTGGGAGACAAATAAATGTGTATAGTCCTGGTCATATTGGTTTTCTGAGTTATTGATTTGGTTAAGGCTCTGTTTACACAACCCATATAACTTTATGGAGCACAACTTCATCGATTGATTCATTCTCTTGGCCAGTGCCACTGTAAATTTGTATTTTTTGGAGCTTTGATTGGTTCATAGTGTCATCTGTTGTATTTTTATCAATGAAGTTGCTTCCTATAAAAAAATTTAATTCCAAATATAGTTACATGGCTTAAAGTACTGTCAAATCATCTAAAAATCATCTAAATCGATTATATATGTATATGTCAGATCAGTTGGACAGGTATATTTGAATTGGTCTAAAAATGGCAAACAAAGATTGAACATATTTAAAAAGAAATCACTAACACGACCCGTGTAAGTTGATAAAAAGGAATCACAAATTAATCCGATTTAACCAAAACCCATCAACACAATAGCGAATCCAGGACACTTTTTCTGGGTGGGCTAAATTAATCTTTTCATATAAAAAAAAATTTCTTGATAAAAATATCAATTTTTTTTGTAGTCACTTGAAATAAAATAAATTCATCAAAAGATTAAGTAAAACAAAACAAGTTCATTAATACAAAAACTCAAATATTATATAAAAAAATCAACTTCTCTCTTATTTTCTTATTTTCTTTTTAGTGAAATACAATCTTCCATTTAAAATCCGTCTAAAATTATAACCTACATAAAAAAGATATTTAAAAAAAACACTCAAATGTTATATATATAAAAAAATCACAAATACAAATTCAGTTTAAAAAGTTTTAATTTAGTTTTCTTATTAGACACTAAGATAATCAAGAATATTCATCATTTATTTAGAATAAAATAAATGTCAATAAAACATAAAAGTGAACAACAAGACAAATCCTAACAAAAAAATTCTAATAAATCTAATAAATTTAAAGCTTAATGAAAGATTGAAATGGAGGAAATCCAATTATCCAAACGACCAACATAGGTGATGGTGATTTATTCAATTCTCCAATCATTGTCAAAATATGAAATATTTAAATGCATCTACAAAACATATAATAAATTAAAAGAATTAAAGAATTTACAAATAAAATCAAATTCATTATATACTGTTTGGTGTTTGGTGAAGAGAGTAATTTATTCATTAACGGCTGCAAAATATGTTTTTTTAAAAAGATGTTCAATTAGGGTAAATTAAAGTTTATATAACAAGTTGTTTTGGGGTTTTTCTAAAAAAAACTGGGTTGGACCAATGTTTTGGGATTTTTTAAATAAAATATGAGCTGGGTTTTATTGGGGGTTTTCTAATAAAATTGGGCTGGGCTACTATTTGGGGTTTTTTTTATTTACAAAGTTTGGGCTGGGTTATAGCGTGGCACAGCCAACCCATGGGCCTGCCTTGACACAAAAGTCCATAGATGATAATAATAATAATAAAAAACATAAACCCCTGAAGATATAAAAATGAATAAGAGTGAAACTATTAAAACTCACACATTTCCCAGAGGAAGGATCGGTATGGGTGTTGAGAGAGAAAATGGATGCAGTATATCCTCACTATATCATAGATAAGATTTTATCATCACTATATCCTCTAACTAACACAGGTTAAGAGAGAGTTACATGTATTTTCCCTTTAATAAATTAACAGGTTGGTTAACTTTGACGGGTTTTACGTGGCTGACAGGGCCGCCCATGGGCCTAACGGGTCAGCCCATAAGTTTTTAAAACAATTATTTTTTTAAAAAAAATAAACTTCATTTTTCTTAATATTATACGCACAAAAGAATATAAATGTGGTACGCACAAAAACATTATATATATTCGATATAACAATGAAAAAAAATTTATTCAATATATCATTTGCCTTATCGAGTTTAATATGTCGTTCTCACTAATGTGTGTATTGAAATTGTCCACGTGTTCGGTGTAGCCCGTTTTTCCTACAATTTCTTGAGCCTCTGTTTATGGATTTTTTCAATCATGTGCATTTTAATCATTAAGAATATAATTCTACTGTTTGAAATGAAAAACTGATTTATTGATATTATGGTTAAGTTGGGTTTGACCCATGTTTTTTTTTTATTGAGATTTTTTTTTTTTGGCTTGGTGATGAGAAATCATGTTTTTTTATTCACTTTTAGAGCTAGTTTGATAAGGGAACAATATTTTGAAGATAAGTTGTCTTAATGTTAGGAATAAAAAGTCTATTAATTTTGTTCATATTTACATTTGTCAAAATTGAGATAAAAAATGAGGATAAATGCTATCCCAATTGGATACAGAATAAGAATTAGTCTTAGGTATACAGTTATTCCAGCATAAGTGAGTATAAATAAGGATAAAGTGATTTTATTTTTTATTATTTTTTGAATTATTTTAGTTGGGAAATGTAAGATTAAAATTTTTGTTGCCTGGATAAAAGTGAATTAAGTGTGGATAAAAATTTATAAAAGGTGAAAAAATAATGATAGTTGATTTGATATTTGATTTATTAGAGGTGATGATAGTTGATTTGATAGTGGGCCCACATATTCTTTGGATGGAATAATCTGGAATAACTTTAATTCCAAGGGTTGATTGGAATCCATATACCAGTTTATTCCGCATAAGATATCCCAGGGTATACCAGACATCCAAACAAGAAAAAAAAGATTGTTTTACCAATTCTTAGTTATTCTTGAAACAAACAGGGGCTTAGGCCTAGTTTGGTAAATTGATAAATATTTATGATAAGTTAAACTAATTTATGAGGATAAAAAGACCATTATATTTATTCATATTTACATTTGGTAATGTATTTTGTTATCCCTATTTTTTTGTGTTGTTATCCTTAATTCTGCATTTGAATCACATGATATAAAATATGTGATAACTTCAAAAAAAAAATTAAAAATGTCAAGTCTATCATTTCTATTAAAGGGGCATTAATATTGTTGGTTTTCAATTTATGAAGTTTTTTGTTTTTGTTTTTTTGGGAAGATCAGTTATAAATGTTGTCCATGTTTTAAAAAATGAGGTTAACAAATATTGATAAAGTCTATTCCACTTTTTACCTTGAATAAAATATCTCAACTTTTTCTCTCAAAATATAGACAATTATCCATGTTTTATCTCTTTTTTTCTTATGTCATATGAGATAACATGTGAGTTAACTGAATTATTTCTTTGTCCAAACCCCTAATCCCAATGTCGAACCAGGCCTTAGGTGGAATAAAATATCCATATTTTCATTTTAAAATCGAACAACTATCACAATCGTCATTTTGCCAAACTAGTTAGTGATTGGATTTGTTGAGTTTATCTGTGTTAGGTCCATTTTGCATTCACCCATTTAAATTATTAAAATTTAGAGTAATTAAGTGTAGTATAATCTTTTGTATACTACAGGATGAGTTGGGTTTGAAAATTCAACTTTAACAGGACTCCATTTACAAGTTGATTCGGTTGTCGTTTTCGGTTTTGTTTGAAAACAGATTTAGGCAGCTTTTCGATTTGCAGGAAGTTGTTTTTTCAAATTTGTTTCCATGCTATCTTAGACGATAAAAACACTAACCACGGCTTCAGCTTCTCCAAAACTCTTGTCTCACATTAAAATCAACATCCAATTTCTCTTCTCCAACTTAGAATACATGATAGTTACATTCAAGCCATTTTCTAACTCATCATTTGCGACATCTAGTCACGAAATCATCCGAAAACTTTTTCTTTACTATCTCAAACAAGTTGACCAAGTTTGTGTAACATTTTCATTTTTTAATTTTACTTTTATTTATTTATGATATTTAATTTTATATCAAAAGTTAAAAATAGAAAATACAAATTTAAATGTTGTAGCGGATAAAATGAGATATTCATCAAATCTATCTTTTTAAAATTTATACGTCTATATTAATGATATATTGAATTAATGGTAGTGATCGTGCCACATCATCTTATTTTTTGTTGTTATTATCTTTTATAAGATTTAGATTTAGATAATCATGGAAATATATGTGATAAATAGCTAATACCGAATTAAATATTTGTTTCAATGTTTGATATCACTTTTCATTATGCAAAATGCATTTTTCTGATAAATCCATTTCACAGTCATATGTATATATTGAAAAACTCTTTCAAACGAGATATTGATCACTCTAATTGAAGTTACACTTGAAAGGTTGTGAATTTTTAAAAAAATTTGGGAATAATTTAATTCTTGATTTTTTTATATATACCCTTAAAATAATGTTTTAGCAAAATATCCCTAAGTTTGGTGTTTTCAATAATATTATTCAAAAGAGTTTAAATTGTACATGAACGTCATGTTTTATCCATTTAAGCGATATTGTTGTTTTGAGAGCTTCAATAGAGTATTTTTACAATCTAGAGTTTGTTGAGGTGTATATATGTAAAAAATTAATTTTCAGTTGTAACATATCTCCTTTATGTGTAATTTTGTAATAAATTTTATAAAAGATTTTTTTAATCATTATTGTAATTTCATCATATTATTTTTGTATGTATAACATGGTATATTATATTACATACAAATGAATTGAAAAAAAATTTAAGGTATTAATTGTGAGCAACTTTTTTAAAATATATTTTTACAGGCACATCGTGCGTGAGGGAAACTAGAATAAACTATTCAAATATGATTAATACCATAAATAACCCAAGTTTATTTGTTTTCTTTCAATATCTTATATACTCCACACCTATGATATTCATCCGTATTTACTTCACTAGCTACTTGTTAAGAATCATGTATCATTTATATAATATTTGTGTATAACAGGTAACACAATGTATAATGTATTTTTCCCTTAACGGCGTATACCAGGCAGTCTCTAGCATCCAACACAACGTTTGTCCCTTCCATTTCCCGCTATATTTAAGAATTTTTAGTTTCAGGTAAGGGCCCAAAATTAACGTAGGCATGCAAAGGTTTCCTCAAGGCCAGACGGAGATTGGACCTCGAGTGCAAAGGCAAAAGGAGCTTGGTATTTAACATCCATAAAATCGGCCATCGCAAGGAAAACTATAACCGAAATCTTTTTTATCTGACATTAACTTCAAACCACGCGCATCTAAAGCACTCTCTCTTATTGTTTTATCAAATTTCGGTTCCTGTATCATATATGAAAAAAATTTGTTAAAAATTATTTATATATAAAATTAATGATAAAGAAAGAAAGATAAATAAAACACATAAACCAGAAAAGGAGGGGAGCCGAGGAGAAGAGGGAGAGATATCGATATGTATATGGGAGAGACATCCATGAATGAGAATACAACGATGACCAGGGAAAGAAAAAATGATGTATAGAAAGAAAGAAGACATGCCGGTTAATTTTTTTTATAAGAAATATATATATATATATATATATATATATATATATATATATATATACGCGAGTAATAATATGCGGAACGTGCGGTCGTGCGGGAACGACGTCGTTCGTCCGATCGCGGGTCCATCGCATCCAACGGTCGAGATGAATCGCCCCCGACCGTCCGATGCGATGGACCCGTGATCGACGGCCCGTGGTCGTTCACGCACGACCGCACGTCCCGCACCGTATCATTTCCCTATATATATATCATCATATATATATATGAATCACACCCGACCGTCCAATGCGATGGACCTGTGATCGACGGCTCGTAGTCGCTGCCGTACCCGCCGTTCGCCGCACCTAATAATTTCACTATATATATATATATATATATATATATATATATATATTTATAAAGGCCCCTAAAGGGGCTACAAAGTCCCTTGACATATTAGAACCACTGAACCATCATGGGACTAGCCCATAGAACCTCAGCCCACCTGGGCTGTTTTTGTCACATACTCTTGCATACAGCAAGATTTGAACTCTGCCCTTTCAAGAAGAAAGGGGTGTCCACTACCGCCTCACCAAGGCCATGCGGGACATTAAGTGATACCTATAATATAATGGAAGGAGAGAGATGAATTATTTTTTTTGGGGAAAGAAGTGGTAGCTATATATAATATAATTGAAAAAGAGAGATAAGATTGGATGAGAAAAGACAAATGATCTCTTTTGATTTGTTCATAATATACAAGATAAAGATTCTTATCTTGAAAATAAATATATCAAATAATATTTTCGCCTATCCACAACCCTCACTTTAAAAATAAAAAATAAACATAAGATAGTCCATTGAAATACACAGCTTTTTAAAAATAAAGAATACACTTATATATATTAGAAAATGAGGTATACTATATTATCACAATCCTCGTTTGGATAACGACATAAGGTATTTAGGGATATATAGCTATTTGAGAATGGATAAAGAATAAATCACCTTTTGTTTTATTGTGTCATTTGTTATTCATGTTGAAAAATGTGATAATGAAATTTTCATTATTTTGTTGAACATGAATAATTAATTTATGAATAAAATGTAAATAAGATTATGTATACTAAATTATAAAAGGTAAAAAATGACATGACATATGGGCCCCTTGTTTTATAAGAGACATTGACAAATTATTTAACATGTGGACTTCTCTTATACCAATGAAATAGATTGAATGGAAATAACAAAATTCTAGAGATACCTAGAATACCAATATGTTCTTACTTATTTTGATATAATTATACTTAATTATTCCTGACAAATAAATATGTTTTTGACTTATGCACCTATACAAGCCGACCATGAGATTGACTAAAAAAAAAGGGCCCTATGCAAAATCTTGAAATGAGGCCCCTAAAATAATAATTTTTTTATTTTTACTATAATAAAAAATATTAAAATTGAATTTTTTATTTTTTTATTTTTTTTAACAACTAAGACTAACAAAAAGGGGCAAACAAGACTAAATGAAATACAAAGAGAATCCATTGAATTTTTTAAAAATAAAAGATAAATTATAATCAAATCAGAAATTTTGAATAAAATAATAAAAATAAAAATAAACATAAAAAATAATAATAAATGAAAAAATATATAAATATGATGTAAAAAATAACGTGTAACGGCCAATATGATATTTTTTTTGTACATCACACAAATAAAATCCAATAAAATAGGAACAAAATAAATATCAACCAATAATAAAAGATAAATATTCAAAAAACAAAATAAAAATCTTAATAAATTAGGGATAAACATTTTTTTTCTAAGATTCAGGGTCCTCCAAATGTGGGGGCACTAGACAATTGCCTTGGTTGTCTATGTTGAGGACCGGCCTTCAAAGCCGGCCCTGGGCAAAGCCACTAAGGCAATTGCCTAGGACCCCCACCCAACAAAGGCCCCTAAGAACCATTTATTAAGTGAATGTATGGTGAGATGCATTAATTTAATTAATCTCTCTCAACAAATTTCTCAATATATTTTTCTAAAATTTCTCTTTTCCCTAAATCTCTCAATCATAATCCAATAGACATTTCGATTTTTAAAATTTAATTTTTTTATTTTATTAAGCGCATGTATATTGTATAATATTTTAATTTAAATTATTATATAATATTGTACATCTATTTAATAATATTGATAATATGCAAGATTAAAACGATCTAGATTTTAAAAAAATAAAATAATGCATGAACTCGCTTCAACATTTCGCCCATTCATAAAATTCAATTCTCAGGGCCGGCCCTACTCATATATTCCACCTTATTCTCCACGTATTCCATTACCAAGGACGACACTACAAAACAAACACAGAAAATTACGCCTGGGCTCGGATTAAATCGAGCTTGATTCGCGCGAGTCGCGTTCCCTGGCGGGTCTCTCCGTCCTCTTATCAAGTTGATTGTTCGTTCAAAATTTCAAAAAGCTCTTCTTCAGGCTTTCATCAATGTCGACGAGGAGGAGCCGAAGCGGGAGGACCGTTGATTTGGCATTGCTTTCTGTGTTTTCTGACCATCTTGTTGAATTAAGTTCTTTAAGGTGTTGGTTTTTCTTTGTTGTTTTGTTTCGTCTTTTTGGAAATTTTTTTGTGTGTTTTTTTAGGGACTTTCATTCATGTAGTCTATTTTGCAATTTTTTACAACAGTTTGAATTTTTTTTGCAGTAGTACAACGATACCTTCCTGATGACTTACCTTGCAATGCTTACGAACTGTTCAAGGTATGTACTGTTATTCCATAAAATAAAAATCCAGGGATGATGAGGGTGGACCATATGTCAATTGTAGACCTTGCTTAGATGCTTTTTCTCTGTTTAGATGAATCAAGCTCATTGATAGAACATGTACAAATTTGGAGTCATTTCTTGGGTCTCATGTAAGAAGAAGACTGATGCACTTCAACTCTCTGCAGTATCCTAAACAGGTTGGTTGACAAGCTCATTGTTCTGCGCTGGATTTGGAGGACCATCATATATCACAACTCAGTTCATCCTGCCTTAAAAATTCTGATCCAGTACTTGCTTTTGTTGGATAATTTTCGGCATTGCAAGGATAGATAGAATTTGAGTTCTGAAAGCTAACAAACTTATTTTGTTTATATTGCAAACACATATGTGATAGACACGAACTTGCAGATTCGGTTTGTTATTACCTAAAGTACACATGATCTTTTTCATAGTATTGGATGATAAAATTAGTTCCTAAAGTATATGAATCTGATATCTCCGTCATGTAAAGTTTTTTGGATTTGCATATTTTTGTAATATCAAATTCCAACGGATAATTGATGATGCATCCTTATAAAAGAACAAGAACAAGAAATGGTAAATCAAGCCACTCTTCTGTAAATCAAAACATTCCCAAGTTAGTTTGACAGGACACCATTTATTGGCATGATTGCATTAAGCACCAATTGCAGCTTCAAATGTTCATTATGCTTACAAGTTACAACTAGAAGCAGCACCATCTTATGCAGCAAATTCAAACTGAAAGCTCCATCTTCGAAACAAGGATGCCATCGCTGTCTGCGTAAAGCCACTCCCCATCATGGATCAGGGTGCCACCGATATGAACAGGTACATGTTTTTCACCGAAACCCTTCTTGTTTGATTTCAGTGGATGGGATGCCAAGGCTCTGACACCAATATCGCACGCGTTGATCTCATCGACATCTCTGATACACCCGTTGATGATGATGCCAGCCCACCCCATGTTCTGAGCCAGCTGCCCCAGGTTTCCCCCAACCAAGGCGCATCTCATGCTACCACCTCCATCGATAACGAGAACCCTTCCATCCCCAGGCATCTCGAGAAGCTCTCTCACCAACACGTTGTCCTCAAACAGCTTGAGAGTTACAATAGAGCCAAAGAATGTCCGGCTCTGCCCGTAGATTTTGAAGATTGGCTGGAGAACACATAGTTCACCAGTTGGCAAGAGGGATACATTGGTATCACACAGTTCAGCTGTTGCTAAAGCTGCCATTTTCACTGGATGGGGGTATTAAACATTTGTTACCTCTTATGAAATCGAATCGACTTTGCAAGTGAAAATGAAGTGTAAAGAATCAAATGTATTACAGATGTATGATCATTACGCGTCAACCAAGTTATTCTATTCCACCTCTTATAGAGAAAATAACTTAAATCAAATTACTTAATAACACGGGTGATACATTTATACAAAACTTCTTGAACACCTAACTTTTTGGAACCCTGAAACTAACATGAAGGTAAGACTTAACAGGACAATAATCCAATGGTGATGATTAAACAATGTGTAAACAATAGCATATATTGGGGTCAAGATAAAGCTATTTCTTTGTCCCAAGTTCATAGCATGATTTTAAACATTGACAGTGGGACAGGTGAAATTCATGCAAGCCACAATTACAGAATATATTTAAAACCCAGAGAAATTAAGATGTGTTAACCTCCTGTTAATCATTTCCACAACAGGAATGTAGCCAGGGAAAAAAGAAATTGTATTTAAACAAATTATCTTGTTTGTATTAAAACAATTAGTTAAGATCACCAAATTTTAAAATTTTAAGTAGAGAGAGGTAAAACAAATCAGAGACAGTATCCATATTGGGGGTGTGGTATTTAGATTAAAGAATGCGCAAATTGAGCCCAGTCAAGCAATTGGATGCATGAAATGACTCAAATAACATGCAATCGATCCTCCAAAATTACATACCAAATACAAATATAGAACACAATTGAGGTAGGCTGAAGCTCAAACTAGTACAAGGTTTCTTTGTTTTCTTCCAACTATTTTAGTAATCTAAAACCACTCAGGTTTCTTTGTTCTTCACTTCTGTCTAATCTGACATAATCATCAATCAACTTTGTAAATAGCTATATGAATACCCTGTATTGAGATGAAATCTTGGCCTTCACCCATGTCACAAATTAGCAAAAACAGACATCCATCAATAACTTCAACCCCATCAAACAAAAACCAATCACCACAACTCAAAAATGAACAATACCCAATAAAGCCTATTAGATTCAACCATCAATAACATGAAATAACAGACTATAAAGGGGAACAAAACCATTTTTTTACAATAGACAATACACTAAAAAAAAAAAATCATACCAGACTGAGGTCCAGTCAACCCAGAAGAGGTGAATTGAGGAAGACCCAAACTAAAGAAAACCTTCCCAAAATCCAGTCGTCAATATAGATGCAGAAACATTGATTTTATCACCAAATCAGCCTCTCTATCTACATATACATCTCTCTCTTTCTCTGTGGGTCTGTTGGGATTTGTGCCTCCCCACAACAACCACCACAATGAGAAGAAAGAGAGACGAAACCGCCCTAATTTAAGGGTGCATTTGGTTGCGCGATTGCGCAGCGTTTGCGATTGCAGGAGGCTGCATTTACAATCATGCAACCAAACAATTTTACAATCGCAGTTTTAAATCCAGCGATGACAGATAAATAGTGTTCAAAAGCTGCGATTTCAAAAAACTGAGAAAGTGAGTTTACTGCGTAATCAATTTTTGCAATCGCGCAACCAAATACACCCAAAGTTTAAAATAATTTTTCTGACATATTTTATAAATTAAAATTATGAAAAGTATGACCCCCACTTGGAATGGAAGTCCACAAAAAGTTAACACAAATGCTGCTGCTTTAGCTTTTCATTATAAAAAAAACAAAAAAAACATATATATAATAAAAAAATAATGAATACCCGTGAATTGGCGGCACTGGCTTATGACGTGGCGGGTATTCATTGGTTCAATTACAACTAAAAACCGCTGGCGCTCTCTCTCTTTGACTTTGACTGATGAGTGTTGACTGTTTCTTCTCCACTTTTGGGCCTTCTGTTTATATGGGCCGGATACCCAATCTTATTCATGGGCCGGGTATACCCAATGATGACCAAAAACCCTTCCTTCCTCTCCCACCCCTCTCTCCCACTCACAAAGACGAAGCCCTAAAAATGGCGTCGACGCTGTTGAGAGCGAGATCGCTCATCGGAGCAGTGAAAGCCACTCGAGTCATCTCTAGCTTCAACTCCCACCAACAATGGCGGGAATCTTATCCATCGGTGATCAATCTCTTCTTCTTCTTCTAAACATGTTTTGTTTAGCGAGAAATAGAATCTTTGATTTCTTTTATCACAAACGCTTCTTTTAAGTGTCCATTCAATCGATTTGGATGCAGAGGGATTCGTCCTCACTTTCTGATCGAAGGTTTTCTACGTCTATTCTGAATCCACAATCGAATGGGGGAGCGATTCCTCCGGAGTTGCTATCCAGCAGGACTGTCTTGACTCCAGAACGCATATTGGGTATTCGTATTCGCTTCTCTTTGTTTTCTTGATTATATGCCCATATATGTGTTGTTTTACAATTTGAATGCTTTTGTAACATGGATGTACTTGTGTGGGTCAGTGGACACACCTAGTCCTGATAGAAAAAAATATGGATTTTCTTACGCAGTGAATTTGGTTTGGACTAGGAAAATGTAGCTCCTTTCATTTATAGAGGCATTGAGTATGATACGTTGTATATTTCTTGAAATGTGGAGTATTGTTGTTGCGTTTGTTGAATGCGTTCTTTTTGCCCGTCATATTTTCATTTAAACACCCCTTTCTTGGCATTGCCATGTGCCTTCTTTGTAAATGAGCACAAAATTTACCTTAGCCATCTTCATATTTCTGGGTCGTAAATGACTTTCAGGGATCGTCATGACATAGCTAATGCACAATATGGTTTTCTCTTGGTCATAGATTGAAAAGCTTAGTCCCACAGGAGAACTTTGGTTAGATGAACATGTTGGTTTTCCATGTTCAGTTCATCTATTTATTTTATAACATCTGTTTATATTGCCCATATATATTCAAATCATGATCAATTTAATTGTATTACGATCATACTTAGTAGCCTTGTGAATAAAAATTTGGTGCCATTGCAGGGCAATATGCTGACCTTGTGACAAGGGTGACAAATTTTAATAATGAGGATAAGGGAATCATGGTGTTGGATGGTGATGTTTTTGATGTACCCATTAGGAAAGACATCATCCACAGGGTTGTGCGATGGCAGCTTGCAAAACGACAGCAGGTACCATACTAGTTTTAATGGTTTGCATTAGCTTTTCTGCATGGCTTTCTACCTTAAGGAATGTAATCAAAGGAGAGAAAAAAATTTACATTTCAAGAAATATGAGTTTTAGTAATTCGACATTTTGATATTATATAAGTATGAATTTGAAATTTTGAATGTTTAGTTTGATATATCATATATAATATTACCACCTAAATTAAAGATATTGTTTTTATTGTTTTATTTTTTGAGGAAAAGGTCTAAGTTTTTATCTCAAGAAATCTGAATGAAAACTCAAAAGGAAAAGAGGCAAATAAGGAATCTTTCTCACATCAAAGAAAAACAAGAAAGGGATATGTGAGAAAGAAAGGAAATTTACAATCTTTATACTTCATCCCACCTTCGGTTTTTCATCTGCGAAAGGTTGACTAACTCTGTGTCCACACAATGAATTTTTATGCTTTCCTGTAATCCTTTCCCAAGTGTTCTATCGATATAAGCAGCTGCCCTTGAGAAGCACTTCATTTGTATTAGCCAAATTGTCCAACAAGCTAGATGAATGGTGATATGAGGAAAAATGGTTTTCATTCTTGGGAAACCCTTCTTTCTCAATCTTCTATGTACCCCCATCTGTTGTATAGTCTCCTTTAAAGCTGCATGCATCCAAGGGATGCCACCAAGTACCCATGGAGAAGGGCATTGTATGAAAAAATGCTCTAATGTCTTATCCTCATCATTGCAAAGTACATACATGATATATCTTCGGGATGTTGCTCACTCATTTTGATTAATTGACATTGGTTAGGATCTTATCTTGATATGTCATCCACACGAAGTCTTGGACGTTGAATGGTGCTTTAATCCCACACACTTTCTATACATTCTATAACATGCATCCAAGGGGCCGTAAAGTTTTTATGAGCTATGAATAACATGATCTTATTCTAGCGCCTACTTTCTTATCTGGTGTCATTAAGTATTTCAGGTTTTATTCTTTAAAAAAACAAAACAAAATGTATTTCAGGTTTGGTCCTCTGGTTATTCTATGTCATCTTTGGTTTGTGGAAATTTCATATTGAAAGTACTTCTTAAACACTATTCATTCAGTTGACTGTAGACGTGATCTTGATTTAAAAGAGACTCAACTAACGCAACCGGAGGGAGTTTTTTTTTTCTTTTTCATAGATAGTCAAAATACCTGTTGCAATCGCCTTCTAAACTCAACTCACTGCAGGTGTGACTTGGGTCGTGGTTACCGGGGGATTGGGGTAGATACCTCTTCTACCTATTCCCCGGGTATTCTTTTTTGCTTTGTTTTGAGTTTTGCCTGTTCTTTTCCTGCTGCTTTGGGCATTCCCCCCTTTTTAGTAATAAAATTAATGCCAAAGCTATACTTCTTCACCTCCTCAAATATTCATTTTTTCCTTCATGGAGGTTGAATGTTGGATTTCCATTTATGCCTAGTAACTTAGTGTGCCTAATTGTCTAGTTATTTTATTAATTATTCCTGGAGTTGATTCTTTTCAAAATCTTTGCATGTGTTCTGAACTTTACCTGCATCAATTACTCAGGGGACACACTCAAGTAAAACAATTAGTGAAGTTAGTGGTACAGGGAAAAAGCCATACAACCAGAAAGGCACTGGGCGAGCTAGGCATGGAACATTGCGTGGACCTCAGGTGTTATTATTACTATTTTGCTTTGTACTAAAATGACATGGAAATTGAAGAGGATTGCTTTCATATTAGTGGACATGTCTAAGGAGCATCGACTAAAATGTTATGTGTGAAACAGTTTAGACATGGTGCTGCAGCACATGGGCCTAAGCCACGAAGTCATGCAATAAAGCTACAAAAAAAAGTTCGGCGCCTTGGACTAAAAATTGCTTTGTCAGCTCGTACTGCTGAAGGAAAGGCAAGTTGCTTCATTCATGCCTCCATCCATGGAACGCATATAAAAATGATTTCTGCTCTTTTTGGTCTTGTCTCACACCTTCTAATAAATTCTTCATGTTGCCATGTTATAGGTTTTTCTTGGATCATTGAAATGAACCAAATTTATATGTTTCTGGCATTTTTTTTCATGTGGAAATCTTTTGGTTTCTGCAATTGTTTGTTGTAACACAAGCATTTTCTTTTCTCGTTTCCATGATTGTTGCTATAAACTAATTGGCGCTAATCTGTCAATTGAGATTACTGATTCATTGGCACTATTTCACACAATATCTTGTATTATTGTCAGCTAGCATTTCTTCTCTGTGCATGATCATGTTACCATTTTTATATTGTTAGAGCTTCATTCAAAGAACTTTTCTTTGCAGATGTAGCTTTTCTGCCAATTGGGCAATAGGCCTGAACCTGCATTGCCGGCTGTAGGCAAAGAGGCAGCGCAGTGGTAGTATGTAATGGGTAACCTATAATTAGAGCTGTTCTCTGCTCACTTCACATCATTATAACGAGGAAATTATGAATGCAGTTTGATGTTATGGGAGTAAGGGTTGAATGAACTTGTAGGGCTAGTTTGGCAAATGGTTAAGATTTTGATGATAAGTTGTCCTAATTTTAAGAGAGAGAAAAATTCATCAATTTTGTTCATATTTACATTGGTCAAAATTGAAATAAAAAATGGGGATAAATTCTATCCCAATCTTTAGGTGGAACATAATATCTCCATTTTCATTTTAAAATTGAGACAAATGTCCATAGTTTATCCCGACTATTTTTTTATTCCAAACTAGCATAAGTTGTCCTTCCACTCACTTGTCCCCATAATTACTATTTATCCCATCATTTATCATTTGCCAAACCAGCCCGTAATGTATTGGTGTCCACCACCTACCTCACAAACACACAAGAATTGGTGCAAAAATTGAAAGGCTCCTTCCCTCCCTCCCTCCCTCCCACAATTTGTTGGGGAAGAGAGGGAAGGAGGGTGTTAGTGTTTGCATCAATATTAACACTCAGGGGTAAGCCTTTGTTGATGTCATAATATGATACCCGTCTATAATTTTACACACATTTTAAAAATAAAGCCCCTGTTATTTCTAAATGCCTTGTTAGGCTAAGTACTTTTCTTCTTTTTCCAAATGACACATGAATGGAATTATAGAACCTTAATGTTGCTTTGTGTATATTCAGCCTGATAGGATGCCATGATTCTATAATCACAAGTGTGGGCAAATTTCTCTTTTTTTTCGCATATAATTTATTTGCACCTCTTTGTACATGCTTATTTTTTGTGCATGGTTGGTGCACATTTTATTATATCTTTGACTTTGCATTTTCTGTGTTGTGTAGGAAAATGAATGTTATTTCATAATTTATTGAGCTCATCTAAAAAATCTAATTAAGGAGAAATGATTTTTAAAACAGCTTCTGGTGTTTGAAGATCTGGAGATTCCTAGCCACAAGACAAAGAACATTGTAAATTATGTATCCCAAATGGATAACACAAAGAAGGTTTTGCTCGTGGATGGTGATCCAATAGATGCAAAACTCAAGCTGGCCACACAGAACCTGCACTATGTGAATGTTTTACCTGTGATAGTAAGTAGTGGTTTTCACATCCTTGGAAGCACTTTATTCTCTTTTCCCTCACATTCATGCGGAATTTAAATGCTAGATGTTTGTCTATCAACACGTAAAAAGACTGGCAGTTTCTTATGCTTCTGTGATGGTGATCAAACAAATGAAGTGTAACTAATTTGATAATCTGCGGTGTTATGTACTTGTTTCAGGGGCTGAATGTGTATAGCATTCTATTACATGACACACTTGTGATGACAAGAGGTGCGGTCGACAAGATTGTTGAGAGAATGCACACCCCTATCAATCGATGATGCAATAAGTTGCTTAAAATAACCATAAAACATTTTCATCCCGAGCAAATGTGAGAAAGGAGCATGGCCTCGAAATTGGATTTCATGAACAGCTTCTTCAATTCAAGTTCAGGGACCGTATATGACTGTAACTTGGATACTCTCTGCATTGTATCTCCTTTATCTATGAGGGAGGGACACTTCTTGGGCCGGTTTTTTCATTCAGAGATTGTTTTAGTTTTGAATTGTTATAGTTTTAAGGTTTGCCGTGATGGTTCCTCGACATGTATGGCTGCTCAAGGATTTAGATCAGATAATTTTGTATGGTTTTCGAGGATTCGATTGGACAAATTCACATTAGCAGGGAAAGAGAGTTATCAAAACCTTACCAAGTCATGATATCAAAGATTTGGATATGAAAATGAATGGTTGCCCATGAAATGTACAATTCATCAAACCACGTTGCAATACAGGCTTGCCTATTCTATAATGAATAGTCAGGCTGATATTTTATTAGGCTAATGAAGATTTGATAGGAACTGTTTGTTCTGCATGATTGACCTGCCTAATTATTATTATCTCAATGAAATTGTACTATTTGGCAGTAGGGATGGAGACAGAATGTGATAGATGATGGTCATATAAGCACCACACAAAAGCATGAGCAATAATAATTGTCTTCGTATGACATTGTCAAATGCCCTGAAATTGCGGCAAAACGTGACTTGTGTCATGAAATGCACTACTGATCTGCCCATCATTATGGATTGTCTCCAAGACTCCAATCCAATCATGTACTACTAGCAATGCCTACCCAACGTGCAACCCTTGCAAGATTTTGGTGAAGAAAAAAGTTAATGTTGGTGCACATGTTCATGCCTCCAACTTTGTCTGATTATAATGCATTTAATGGAAAACAATTATTGCACTGGCTTCAAGAAGGCCCTATATTTTTATAGATGATTTTGGTAGTACTTGATTAGGAATCGAGACATATCTAGACAACACAAAATGTCTCACACGCTAAGCATGTGTTGAGAGTTGGTTCAACATTGATTGATCTCATCTAATAGTTCTAAAGTGAGACTACCTCTTTTTTTTGGATTAATGAGATCGAATTCATGGCACAGTGTAATTATAAAGCTAGTAGGAAATTGAATATATTCTACTTTATTTTATATATATATTGGACTTAAAACCTCTTGATTACAAACATGATGTCTTACAAGTCCAAACCTAAAACAAATTATATTTTGACGATTGGATTGAGTCTTTTTTTAATAAAAAAAATTGACATAGGTATTTTGAAAATTCACTTCAATATATCATAATTTTGAATTTTGCACAAATTACAGTTTGTGTGTATATTATTTTTTGGGGGTTATTATACTAGAAGGCCATCATAGTCATAATAATAGAAATTAAATTCCAAAAGATTCCCCATGTAAACTTTGATCGTGGAGAACACATGACTAAAAATAAATAAAGAAAAAAATTTGGGGGACCTCCAAAGAAGCTGCTTTTGAAGATCTTATTTTATCTCATGTTGAAAACTGAACAATGGAGGGAGCCTCAGCCTACTTAGGCTACCCTCATCACCATTAATAAAAGCATTTCAACTTCCATCTAATCCCACTGTTTGGAATAAAATGCAGCTGTGGTGGTGTTTTCTTTTCCTACCAGAAAAGACAATAGTAGTATATACAAAAATCAAATCAATTGAGGTTGTGATTTGAAAACTGTTAGAACTAAAAAGTCAAGTTTGGAGTGCCCTAATGAGCCAATGGAGTCCCTACAATACCCATCATTAAGCACCCCCCATTGGGAGGGCTGCACGTGTTGCTCTGATTGGGATTTCATGCAAGTTTCAGTTCATTCTGATCATCCAATCTTAAAGAATTGTCACATCAGTTCGAATGATCTGGACCATATATTGAACTGTTGATTGGACAGTCTTTGATCTACACAACAGTCTACTTGCCATCTTTCCTCAATTGAAGGGTCACCCTAAAGTTTTCCTTTATGATTTATACATTATATATATTATATAATAATAAAAGAATTCTAATATTATAATTTCAACCTCATAACTATATATATTTTTATCAATATTATATAAAGAGAAGTAGTTTTAATTTTACATTAAGTTAAGGTGACTTTGATGTAGGAAGTTGTGATTGATATTTTATTTATTAATTAATTATAGATATATATTAATATATGTTATCTTTTTATAAAGTGTATTAGAAAATTTTATATATCAATATATTTATTATTTGTAATATTATATTTATAAATCATATTTTTCATTCACGATATATAGTTATATACCACATGTTTTTGAATATTCTATCACAAAAATATAAATAAATTTTTTATTGAGCACGTTCTTGTTACACCATACACCACGTGCATTAAGCACTTGTAGATACTATTGTTTATGTGTATATATTATTTATTTTCATTATAATCTGATATATTTTAAAGGAAATTTAATGAATGATTTTTTTTTTTTGAAAATTGGGACTCCTAGGATTGATATCTTGACCTCTTTCATAAAGAGATTTTTTTTTTACTATTAAAGCCGTCGGTTAGGCACATACCAGGAACAAAGTTATTACTTGCTTAATTTCATTTCTAATTGATAATTATGATTATAATAAAATACAAGTTTATATGTGTTCATTTTTCTTCAGTTTTTCACATTTTTTGTGAAAATTTATGGTGATGTGTATACAAATGGACTTCATATTACTTACTTATTTTTCATTTCTAATTGATAATTATGATTATAATAAAATACAAGTTCACTTAATTTGTTCATTTTTCTTCAGTTTTTCACATTGTTTGTCAAAATTTATGGTCAGGTACAAATGGATTTCGTGGAATGTCCAAAATTACAATTATAACTAACATCATAACTAAACAATACCTAAGAGAATTACCAATTTTTAAATTGACCTCCATGTGCATATGCACCTACATAAAATGATGCATATTGGAGAGCCTAAAAACTCATGGACTCGCTATTTCTTTTTCTCCTATACATGTAATTTTTTTTTATCTTTTTTGGCTCGGTAAAAAGAACAATAATTATTAGTAATTAATGAGGGCCCAACCAAGTTCAAACCAATGACCTCTTGATAATGCTCTATCACATAGCTATGGACCCTTTGATACCCATATATGTATTGTTACATGCACATATATACATATTTATGTACATCAGTACATCTACAAAGTTATGATAAATTTTGAAGGGGATCCCTTTTTTTTAGGTAAGCAATAGCTAGGACTTACACCTATAACATCATGATTCTAAATTTATTGTCAACCATATACCTATGGGTCCAAGCCCCATATGATATGGATGCCAAAGTATATGACTATATATGTATCTGGGTATTTTTTTATGAGATGCCAAAGTAGAGTTTTATATTTTATATATATATATAAGAAAACATTTTAAGAGGAGGTTTTTGTTTTTAATTTAATTTCTTTAAATTAAAGATGCATGCAGGGATTTCAAATAAAATATCGAAAGACACAGGGAGATTTTGTGAAATGACTTGGAGAAATAATTGTTAAATTCAATGATGACTCAGCCTACCATGCTATAGCATAGCTAGCCATTATTTTTTTGGTGCATAGCATAGCCATTATTTACTTTGTTTGAAAATCTCAAGAAAATTAGCTTAGTTTAAAATTGTAACTTTGGGAGAAGAAAGAAAAACAAATAAAATACATGTAACCAATGGCAAATGATAACTTAAACTGGCATGCGTAAACATATGTTGTACTTCTTGTATCCGCAAGATATTCATTTTTAAAATTTTGTTTATTAGACAATTAGGGAACTATAAGATGCATAGAACCCCATGTTAAGAAATTTAAAATAACCTAATATTCAAAGATAAACTCATATTTTTAAACATTTTGTAAGCACACGTGAGCTAGTAGGAAAATTGTCAAAGGCAACTCTAGAACAGCAGGGTTGGGTCTGATCTTAGGTGGGCTATGCAAGCATACTCAAATTCAAAAAACAAAATATATGGGCATTTATTTTAAATATATATATAGATATATATTTTATGAATATTGCTCAAATTCAAAAAACAAAATATATGGGCATTTATTTTAAATATATATAGATATATATTTTATGAATATTTTTTTGTTTGTACATAAGTGGCATTATATTTTAAGAGTTTATTTAGATCCCATATAATCCACCCATATTCAGGGCCAACTATGCCTATATTTGTGCAAGTTTATATACACAATATATCTGTGTAATTTTTTTTGTATATATCCAACATTGGTCTGAATTTTAAATTCATATTGTAATTAAACTTGGTGCAGCTCTCATTTTTAAGCTTTGATTAAGGTATAAGCAGAAATTAATGTGTATATATTGCTAGTACAGCATAATTGTATAGGAGAAATATAAGAATAATGGTACCAAGATTTAGTTAAAACTTTATTTATTTATTTATTTACATGGAAAAAAAATATGTATGTAAACATAAATGGGAAAAACATAGACATAATGGTAAACACTACCAAAGCGAGCATATGTAATGGGGAAATTAATTACATATACATACTTTCATAGATAGAATAATATAAAATGATTGATTTTCTATAAAACCATACAATCCATTTAATGGTATCTTTGTCATCTTAGTGAAAGCCAATTATGGTACTTATTAGTGTAGGGCATACAGGGTTCATTTACAAAGAAAAAACATGCTGTACGGATTTTAATATTTCAGGTGTAGAAATAGATTTACGTACCAAAGACATGAAATAGTACTGTTGAGTATTACAAACCAACCATATTTAAAAGAATAAACAATATTTGAAAGTTATTAATACCCATTGTCCCTTCATGTCTACCTATGGTCTATGGACACATATAAATTAATAAGTTCTTTGAGTGAGATGAGAACAAGAAGAAAGTGTTCATTTTTTTGATACATATTCCGAGACACCCAATTCCTAGATTGCCTAGATTTATGGAGAAGCAATCCTTTATTTGTATGGGGGGTAATAAAAAAATAAAAGTTGGAAAAAATAAAGACACACACACACATATATATATCATGAACCCTAGATTTCCATCGACTCCCAAAGAGCTCAAACATTCGTGCACAATTCATCTACTTTAATGAACTTGTCACAGTGAGCACCAACAATAATTCAGGGGGAGAGAGAGACCATGCATGCATGCGTGTATCTGTGTGACATGATATTGGAAAAACCAAACCTCGGTTATATAATTAATTAATATTATATAAACAAATGTATTTATGGGATAAGATGAGATGAGCACAAAAGTCTCTTCCAAATCAAATAATTAATCTCTCCCAAGTGGTATTGTCTACCCATTGATTAACAAAACCATAGGTTAGGGTGAATTATTAAAATAAAATTAAAATTGAAATGGTAACTTGAGAGATGCTACCTATATATAGGGTTTCCTCGAAGGAGGTGATAAAAAAATAAAAATAAAAGTTACAAGTGGAAGTACTGTACTAAAAACTGCACAGGCATCCAATCCTTTGAAAATTTAGCTTATGTTCTTCCTCTTCTGACATACCAATATCATATTATTCTCTCAAATCAGACATATTTGTTTCCTTTATTTCACATTATCTACCGTTATTCCACATCTATTATGCTACCCAAAAGTGATAAAAACTATGTAAATAGGATGCATATGTATCATCTCTGATCTACCATCTTTTTTTCAAGTTTTTCCATTCAACACCGTTCATATATACATGTTACATATAACAATGTATATAGAACTATAGAAGGGAAAATAATATACAAGATTTAACTGTGTACATAGAATGAATGATGTTACTGTATAATTAATATTTTAGGAGATAAAGAATGGAAAATGAGTGTAGTCATAAGATCTAAAAAAAATGAGGGGTTGAAAAAAAAAACTTGAAATTAATTTACTTTAAAATAATGTAACATATATAAAATCTATTAGTTTACTTTAAAATAATGTAACATATATGTAAAATCTATTTATATTGTTTTGATTGTTTTTTGGAGAAATATATTGTTTTGATTGTTAACTGTCCAGATTTAGTTAACTGTGACATAATATTATTTATTTATGTGTCGTAGACCAAACGGGGGTCTATATATATGTTCGTTCACAAATATATAGATAGATCAAGATCAACTAAATTGAGTTCATACACGTGTATGTGGTCAACATTTGTATCGATTACAATGTCCATGTCACGACTTCTTATATAACTCATCCCTACCATTTTATAATAATATTTATTGTTTTTTCAAATTTAGACACATGAGTTCAAGGAGCTTAATTAACCATTTTAAAGAATCACAATTATATTGCCCCCACGTTTGTGGTGGAGAATTAACAAAGCATAGGGGTGAATATTAAATAATAATATGTTTGTTTTTTATGGATAAATCATGATAGTTATGTCTGAATAAGCTAGAATAAGGTCTGAAAACTATTCTAAGGAAATACTTGAATTGTTTTCTGGGTCTCATCTATGTCAATGGATAAATATATCATTCTCTAACATTTTAATAAATTTGTCTCACCTAATGATCTCATACACACATTCCAAAAATTGTAACATCTATTCAAATCAATCACGCATCTCTCATATTTATTCAAGAGTATTGTCATTTAAAAAATCATAAACTATTATTCATCTATTATCCATCACTTATTATCACTTTATCCAATGTGAATAAATTATTTTTTTTTACATTTTTCAATAAAAATAATAAAAAAATTAATTTACTTATTCAACATGAATTATTATCTATTCTAATGTAAGTATCGCATGCGGGCCTTGGAAAATAAAAACTTGTTATATATTCCTTATATTTGATCATGACATCATGAATAATATATATATTATTGTTTATGCATAGGTGAGTCCAAACTGAAATTTTGGACGTGACGCGAAAGTAGAGGGACTCACGCAAGCTCACCAAATATAACAAATAATTCATTACATGTATGTAACGATTGCTTAACTGACGTGCTCAAAATTAATACCATTTTTTTTGCTTTTCTCTCTTAGTTGTGTCGGCCGGCACGGGCTATTTTTAATTGTGGACCAGTTGATTTGTTCTTTCTTTTATTTTTTATTTTTTTGGCTCATGAACATGTATTTAATTATTTATAGTGCAAGCTAAGAAAGAAATTCTGGCACACGTGAGGGGCCCCACACCTGAGTTCGCTTACAAGATGGTTAATTTAAAATAAAAAAGCTATGTTATACATAATCATTTTTTACAGTCTAATGTAGTACTATATCCATCGTTAGCCCATTTTATTTACAGTATCGAGGTATTTATTTTATTAAAAAAATTTCATATTCTAAATAAATAATACCATTCAATTAATTAGAGTATATATTTTACATTTCATAAAAGTATTTACTTAATTAGATGAGGTGTATGATTTTTAAAAAGACCATACGTGATTTCATTTTAAAAAAATAGTAAATATCGTTTAATGAGGTAAATGTTAGATAAAAAGTGTATATCGTTTCATTTTGAATTGAATTAACTCATTTTTAATAAGTATAATGAAAATTTTAATTAAGTATATACATCATCTAATAATGCATATGTTTTACTAAATTTTTAATGATATATGTAAGATTGCATTATGAATTGTAAAAAAAATTGAGTGTAATATTGTGATTTTCCTGATTTAAGAGAGAAACCCAGGCCCAAAACTTATGGGCCGTAATTACGGGGCCCACTATCCGTACAACCCTGAGACACAAAAGTAGTCCACTGTGATTTTACACCAATGCCCTTTTGAAAAGATGGAACTAATTTCTTTAATAAGAATTTATATATAACAACACCCTATGGACTATGATGGGTGTTTATTTTGGCGTTTTCAAATAAAATAAAAAAATGTTTATGAAGAAGGTCAAATACATTACAAGCACGCATGCTCATGTGTCAATGCTACATGTTTTTGGGGTTTTCTTTTTTTTATCAAAATGATTTCCTTCTGCCACATGTGACAACCTCCTTTGATGAACAGTGAAAAATATTAACATCAATGACTGGTTGTAAGTAGTTAAGATTGATTTTGCGCAGGCCTTTCATCCATTCAAAAACAAGCATAGGCTTTGATTGATCAGTTGATGGGATCTATTTATTTCTTTTTGGATGCTATAACATGCAATACTTATTGTATTTCTGTATAAATATGTATTTTATTAGATGAAATATATAATTTTTTTTATTTTATTAGATCTATACTAATTTATTATAATGCATATTTCAATTTTATAAATGTATACTTTGTTCCATGTCTAAACAATCATTTATGCCATGTCTGACACCTCTCAAAACCAAAATGTAGGTGGTTTGGGATGGATATCTACTATTTTCCCTGGTCGACTAGCCAATTTTGTTGCTTTCTTTGGACGACTATGATAGATAGCCAATCTTTTATTCAATCAAACAATTTCTATTGTTTTTTCGTGTACTTATATAAATTTATGTACTTTTATTCTTTAAGCTTCTCATCTCTCATTCAGACTTTGTAATCAATTATCATATTTAATCGAAGTAGCACTACCTACATTTTTTGTTTTAAAAAGATTTATACCGTTTAACAAAATGTATATTTTTTTTTATAGAAAATGAGATTTTCTATAATAAATTGATATATTGAAGTTCTACTATACTTATTCTATTTTACAATTTCAAACACAATCTTATATATCTCATTAATCCCCTTTACTTACTGTATTGAGGTATATACCTCGTTAAAAAAATTCATATTTTTTTATAAGTAACATCATTTTGTAAAAAAAAAATGTGATCTCTTCTATCTCATAGCACAAAATAGTGAATGTCGGAAGTGGGAGTGAGGGGAATAGAGTATATACTAAATGAAAAGCATAAAAAGAAAACGAGAACTCAATAGAAAAGGTTTCTGTTGGATTTCAAAATGTCATATTACACTTACTCGGATATAAATAACATAATTCAATTCATTAATATATACTAGACATTTTATAAAAGTAAATACTTCATCAAATGTGATATATGCTTAAAAAAACTTATTTTTTTGTGTTTTAGAGACTATAAAATGGACTGAGACTGATTTGGTTGCACGTGATTTTTACAAAGCTACCTCTCCATATGTTTTGAAAAACTCAGGTTTTAAATTTTTTAACAAAAATATACATGTGCAGCTTTTTATCACAGTTTTTGAAAATGGGTTAAAAAAACAACCAAAAGACCCAAAAACTGACAAGACTATTTTGCAATTGAACCCCAAGTATATATAACATTATCTTTTTATATTTTGACGTGTCAAAGTATGTTTGCACCATCAAACGGTCATCAAAGACAGACAGACCCAAAAAAAAACCTACCCGCACGTGCACGGTGAAATTAACGGGTGAGTTGGGCCCACCGGAATGGACGATTAGATGGGCCGGTTTCATCTGGAAAGGACGGTCCGTAATCGTCGATTTCATGCGAGGATTCCGCTGTTTCGTTCATCGAATGACAAATAAAATATAAATAACAAATTTTATTATTAATTATTATTTTTTGAGTTTCAAAAAACTATAGTTTATTCTATTCTATATTTCTATTTGATGATGGAGCCGAAACGTGCGGACAAATCGGCGATTGGGTATTTGTAAATGGTCCTTGGTTTTGTCCTTATTAACTAAAGGACCACCACTTGTGGATTTCATCTTATCCATGTCTAATCATGCTTTGTGTCTAGTCTATAAGTAATGTTTTTTTTTTTTTTTTTTGAAAAAGCTTGATACGTTAGAATGGATGATAAGAATTATAGATGAAAAAATTAATTTGATTTTTGTCTATTTGAATATAAAGTTAGGATAAAATGTTAGTCAAGATAATAATCATATTCTAAATTATAACATGAAAGTTAAGCTTAACACAGTTTC
Source organism: Acorus calamus (assembly GCA_030737845.1). Classification (NCBI taxonomy): domain Eukaryota; kingdom Viridiplantae; phylum Streptophyta; class Magnoliopsida; order Acorales; family Acoraceae; genus Acorus; species Acorus calamus. The sequence goes on along the minus strand of CM060862.1, from coordinate 26,287,827 downwards.
AATCCGCGGGCTCATCAGAGATTGGGCCCGATATGTAGCGAGAGCGGGGATGTTCAAATCCGATATGGATACATGAGACTCACGGGATGAGAGGAAAGGCTAAGAGCCTGGCTGGTTAGAGCCCTCTTCTAACTTGAGGCTTATGGTTCGTCTAACAGTTTTTTGTTTTAATGCTTGTCTGGTTTGTGTTTATCCATTCTCCACCATTTCAGATTTTATAATTCAAGTTCAGTAATGAAATCAGGTAGCAAACATCTACATTTCTTTAAAAAAACACAGTTTCAATCCAATTGTGAATATCAAATCAGTTTTTAAATAATTAAATCAAATAAAACATCTATTTATTAATACAATCAGATAGCAATTGCCTATAGTTTCCTATAAAAAAAAAATCATTTCACCAACTCAAAATTCAGATGCTGGTACTTCTGTAATAAAAACCGAAAACATGGGCATATCTTTCTTTCTTTAAAAAAAATCTTCCCATAGACGTAGGCCCGTGTCCTGGGCAAGAAAAAATTGAAAGCCTAACAAAATTTTCTAGCATAGAAAGAGAAAGGTTGGACTATTAATAAATATATATATATAATGGTCGTGATTATATGCGGTGTGCGGTCGGTGCGGTTTAACGTGGGCCGTTCGATCGCGGGTCCATCGCATCCAACGGTCGACGTGAATCGCACCCGACCGTCCGTCGATGGACCCGTAGACGGCCCGTGATCGCGCAGAGACCGCAAGCACGTTGGATCCCTATATATATATATATATATATAATATATATATATATATATATATATATATATGAGGGGTGATTGGGTGCGGTGGAACGGCGGTGCGGCGGATCACGGGCCGCGATCACGGGTCCATCGCATCCGACGGTCGATGTGAATCTCACTCACCGTCGGATCGATGGACCCCGTCGAACGGCCCACGTCGCAGCGACCGCCGTTTCGCCGCACCCAATCACTCGAATATATATATATATATATATATATATATATATATATATATATATATATATATATATATATATATATATATATGGTCCGATTACGTGCGATGCGGTCGGTCGTTTACGACGTGGACCGTCCATCGCGGGTCCATCGCATCCACGGTCGCGTGAATCGCACCCACCGTCCGATGCGTGGACCCGTGATCGACGGCCCGTGATCCGCACCCACCGACCGTAAACCGCACTAATCGCTCCCTATATATATATATATATATATATATATATATATATATATATATATGGGACACCTCAAAGCGTAAGCCACATTATGATTAAAAAAATAAAAATTTCATTCAAAATCGAATTTGATTCCGGGCGGGGTGAAGAAAAACAAATAAATAAATAGGAAAATCAAAATAGACAAAATAAAAAGGTGGTGTTGATGGTGGGGAGTGTGTTAGGGAAAGAAAAGAGAAAGGCCAAAAAGGCAAATACTTGGGGAGAATCAAATACTGAGTTTGACTGGACTCGCAATTTGAGATCCTTATTTTGTGAAGAAAAAAAAAAAATCATGTGTTGGTTTTCGATATAGAATTTTTTTTTCCAATATATAATATAATACCACCACCACCCAACAAAAACCAAAGTTCTCGATTTCCCTTCCACTCCCGCTGCAACCCTTGTTAATATTATTAATTATTAATATTATTTTCAGTTCCATGAATGAAGGCTTATAAGTCCTGTAATTCCAAGAGCAGAACTTGATTTGTTTCATTTCTTTAAACAGCCACTCCTGAGACTCTAAAAAAGAAGTCATGCTCCACTCTTAGGAAGCAAAGCTAATACTTTTTATTCTTCAAAGGAATCACTCAATCTCAGGTCAGATTCTCATCTCTTCCCTTTTGTTATCATTGGTTTCTCTCAATCTTTAAATCTCACCCAGTTCATACCCTCTGTTTCTCTTAACAGGTTCCAAAGCTGGTTTCAGAATTCAGATATGTAAAGGAGATCCCTTTCTGTTGAGAAATCAAAGATTGCCCCAAAACAAATAATGAACTCACAAACAGTGATTGTTCTTGTGGTTCTGTTGATATGCTGCTCTGCTTCTTTTGGGGATGAATCAGAGACTCTGTTGTCCTTCAAGCGATCCTCGATCGAGGTTGACCCAAATGGTTCTCTGCGCGACTGGACCTCCTCGTCTCGGAATTCGTGCTCGTGGACGGGCGTGGCCTGCGACGCCGGCCGCGTCACGGCCTTGCGACTCGGCCGATTGGGTCTCGTCGGTCGTCTCCGTATCGACAACCTGATGCCCCTGCGCGAATTACGAGACGTCGACCTCAGCAGGAACTCCTTCTACGGCAACCTCTCCCACGGCGGCGCCGATGACTGCGGCTTCGTCTCCGTCGACCTCTCCGGCAACAACTTCTCCGAGGCGGTCACCGGCGGGTTCCTCTCTGGGTGCGGCCGCCTCGAGAAGCTCAACCTGTCTCGGAATTCGGTCCCCGGCGGGATTCACCCCTTCAGCGCCTCCCTCCGGCTGCTCGACCTCTCCCAGAACCGAATCTCCGACGAGGGTCTCCTCAATTACACGCTCTCCAACTGCCGGAGCCTGACCCACCTCAACCTCTCCTCCAACAAGCTCTCCGGCGGCCTCCCCGACTTCTCCCGGTGCGCGAATCTCGAGGCGCTCGACCTCTCCCGCAACGGGATCTCCGGGGCGTTCCCGCCGACCCTCGGTTCCGTCTCCCTTCCCGCGCTCGGGGTGCTCGACCTCTCCCACAACAACCTCTCCGGCGACGTCTCGGGATTCGCGCTCGCCGGGTGCGGAAACCTCACCGCGCTCGACCTCTCCTCGAACGCACTCACTGGACAAGGCCCGCCCGCGGGCCTCGCCCGGTGCGCGAATCTCCAGGAGCTTGACGTCTCGAGGAACGCGCTGGCGGGGACGGTCCCCTCGCTCCCCGTCGGGCTGGCCCGACTGGCCCGCTTATCCCTGGCGGGGAACAGGTTTGTCGGGACTGTCCCGCCCGACCTCGCGAGGCTGTGCGGGTCACTGAGAGAGCTCGACCTCTCCGCGAACCGCATCGAGGGCGGTCTCCCGTCGACGTTCACCTCGTGCTCGTCCTTGGAGACTCTCAACCTCGGCCACAATTACCTCTCCGACGTCAACTCCGTCACCTCCATTGTCGGTACAATGACCTCCCTCAAGTCATTGTTCATGCCGTTCAACAACCTCACCGGGTCGCTCCAAGTCCCGCTCCTTGCGCTCGCCAACTGCACGAATCTCGAGGCGCTAGACCTCAGCGCAAACGAATTCACCGGCAACGTGCCGACCGGGTTCTGCTCCTCTGTCCCGAGGCTCAAGAAGCTCCTCCTCGCCGACAATTCGCTGTCGGGCGAGGTGTCGCCCGAGATTGGGAGGTGTGCGAGCCTCGAGTCGGTCGACCTCAGCTTCAACGGCCTGGAAGGGCCGATACCCATCGAAGTCTGGTCCCTGCCGAGGCTCGCGGACCTCGTCATGTGGGCCAACAACCTCTCCGGGGAGATCCCCGACGCGCTCTGTTCGAACGGCATTTCGGCCCTCCAGACACTGATCCTCAACCACAACGCAATCAGCGGGAATATCCCATCGTCAATCGGGGAATGCAAGGACTTGATATGGGTCTCCCTCTCCGGAAACCGTCTCACCGGCGATATCCCCCCGGGCATTGGTGGCCTCGAGAGCCTCGCGATCCTCCAACTAGGCAACAATTCGCTCTCCGGGTCGATCCCACCCGAGCTCGGAAGCTGCCGCAGCCTCATCTGGCTCGACCTGAACAGCAACGCATTGGCGGGTCCGATCCCCCCGACCCTCGCCGCGCAGTCCGGGCTGATCGCGCCAGGGATCGTCTCCGGGAAGCAGTTCGCGTTCCTGCGCAATGAGGGCGGGACGGCGTGCAGGGGCGCGGGAGGGCTGTTCGAGTTCTCGGGCATCCGCTCGGAGCGGCTCGAGAGCTTCCCGACCGTGCACTCGTGCCCGTCGACGAGAATCTACACGGGCATGGCCGTCTACACGTTCGCGAACAACGGGAGCTTGATCTACCTAGACCTCTCATACAACTCCCTCTCCGCGTCGATCCCCGCCGAGTTCGGCCCAATGTACTACTTGCAAGTGCTGAACCTCGGACACAACTACCTGACCGGTCCGATCCCCGACAGCTTCGGCGGGCTCAAAGAGGTCGGCGTGCTCGACTTGTCGCACAACCACCTCACGGGGTCCATCCCGGGCACGCTAGGCACGCTTACGTTCTTGAGCGATTTCGACGTCTCGAACAACAACCTCACCGGGCTGATCCCGTCTTCAGGACAGCTGATAACCTTCCCCGCATCGAGGTTCGAGAACAACTCGGGGTTATGCGGGTACCAGCTGAGCCGTCCCTGCAGCAGCGGGGGCTCAACAGGCCAGGCGGGGACACGATCGAACAATCACGTAGGCAAAAGGCGGATATTCGGGGGGTCGATGCTGATCGGCATCGCGGTTTCGATACTGATCATCGCGACGCTGATTCTGACGCTCTACAAGCTGAGGAAGAACCAGAAAACAGAGGAACTGCGGGTGGGGTACATCGATAGCCTGCCGACGTCGGGGAGCGCGAGCTGGAAGCTGTCGGGCGTGCTTGAGCCGCTGAGCATCAACATCGCGACGTTCGAGAAGCCGCTGCGGAAGCTGACGTTCGCGCACCTGTTGGAGGCGACGAACGGGTTCAGCGCGGAGAGCCTGATCGGTTCGGGCGGGTTCGGGGAGGTCTACAAGGCGAGGCTGAAGGACGGGTGCGTCGTCGCGATCAAGAAACTGATCCACGTGACCGGGCAGGGGGACCGGGAATTCATGGCGGAGATGGAGACCATCGGAAAGATCAAGCACCGCAACCTGGTCCCCCTCTTGGGCTACTGCAAGATCGGCGACGAGCGGCTGTTGGTCTACGAGTACATGAAGTTCGGGAGCCTCGAAACCGTCCTCCACGACCGAACGAAAGGCGGCGCGAGCAGGCTCGATTGGAACGCGCGGAGGAAGATCGCGATCGGGTCGGCGAGGGGGCTCGCGTTCCTCCACCACAGTTGCATCCCCCACATCATCCACCGCGACATGAAATCAAGTAATGTCTTGCTCGACGAGAATCTCGAGGCGAGGGTCTCGGACTTCGGGATGGCCAGGCTGATGAACGCGCTCGACACGCACCTCAGCGTGAGCACGCTCGCGGGCACGCCCGGGTACGTCCCGCCCGAGTACTACCAGAGCTTCCGGTGCACCACGAAAGGAGACGTATACAGCTACGGCGTGGTGTTGCTCGAATTGTTGTCGGGGAAGAGGCCGATAGACCCGTCGGAGTTCGGGGATAACAATTTGGTGGGGTGGGTTAAGCAGCTTGTGAAGGAGGAGAGGTGGTGCGAGGTGTTTGATCAAGAATTGATGGACGGGTGCGAGTCGGTGGGGGAGGCGGAGTTGCTCCGGTACTTGAGGATCGCGTGCGAGTGCCTCGACGATAGGCCGTTCCGAAGGCCGACGATGATTCAGGTCATGGCGATGTTTAAGGAGCTGCAGATCGACGGAGACAGCGATGTCATCCTCGACGGGCTCAGCGTCTTCGATGAATCGTCGAGGGAGAAGGTGGTGTTACCTGTTTGAATAATGAGTTTTTGTGAAATTCTCTCAGTTTTGTGTTTGTGGTAAATAGAACTGTTGAAACATGTTTTTTTGTCTGCCAAAGTTGAGAATTGTAGAAAAAGTTTGTTATTACTTCCCATTATTCATTGATTGCAACACAAACTGTTCAGTCATTTGTATAGTTGGAATTTCAATTTGGATTGTTACGTGATTCAGAGCTGGTTTTATTTTGTATCAATGTGGGCTTTTTTTTCTTCTGTAAATGTAACATCAATTCATGCCACGGCAAAAAGGGGATGTTGATATGTTAAAAGATAAGTATATTTGCTATCATAAGTTGCACAAACCAAGCAATTCAAGAAAAACAACCCCCTAAAAAGAGAGCCATTAAGAATCTATCCTTGTTGGGCGTTTGAAAACACGTTTGAAAAATAAGAATCTGAATAAAGTGATTTAAATCGACTTTGATTCATCAAAAACGCATTTTCTACGCTTTTTAAAAAGAAACATTTTTGCACTAAATGTTGTAAGTAACTTTTTAATTAAACTGACTTTTTAAAACCCGTTTGGTAACACATTTGAGTTTTTTGCTTAATTAAAAGCAGAATCACTCTTCCAATCATGTTATCGAACGGGACCTTCAATCTTTTACTTATGCTTCTGAAGTGATTTTTTTTATAAATTTAAAATGAAAAAGAAAGGGAAGAAACAATCACGAATCCAACCCATGTTTGAAAAAAAATTCTAATAATCAGAATTGGGTTGGTAGTGGTTGAGCTAATTGATTAATTTGGAAGCTACATGAACAGATGGTGATATTTATTGTTTCCCCACTCGGGGTTATTCATTCAAAAAATTAAAGGGGAAATTGTTCAAATGCCCCTGGATTGAGCCCCCTATTTTTTCCATGCCCCTTAACCCGGGGAATTTTTTTTTACCCCTGCTTTTTGGTCACCTTGTTTTTTTACCCCTCTCACTGCCACCTCACATATTCCTTCCCCATATTCCCTTTCCCTCCCATTTCTCCCCCAAAACACATGAAAAAAACCCCAAATAAAAAAACATCCAAATCGAAAACTCTCCCAAATCGAAAACTCCCTCAAATCAATAACGTTGTTCCTTTCTTGTCTTCTCATCGAATCTGTTAGCTCATCGTTTTCACCTTCTCTCCCACCGACCTGATCCCCCACCTTCTCTCCCACCATCACCACGCACAAACCTCCCACCATTGTTGCTCATTGTTCTCCAACCATCGTCGTTCATTGATTGGACAGTCAGACTGGCCCGATCTACCACCGCCAGATCTTACCATCTGATCTGTAAAATATACACTCAGTGAATAAGTAGTTACAGATTTAAAATAATCAATTACTAAAATATAATAACCACTTAGAGAAACCTACAAACCAATTACAGAATAATACTATAAATGAGCAACTACAGAAATAAAACTAGGACTTCTTATACATAATTTATATTCACTTGAAAAGTTTCATTGATTTTCTCTCTCAGAGAACTTCTAAAACATCCTTTACTTACATACACTCAGAAAAAATACAAACACTGAACATGAACATAAAAGTGATTGACAAATTATTTAAAATGGATCAAGTGGCATTTGAAAATTATTTAAATAATCATCTCCACCTCCTTTATGTAAGATATTACAGGAAATTAGTACACAAAAATCTAATGACGACATATACTGAGTGAATAAATAGTTACATATTTATAATAATCAATTACATGAATAGAATGACCATTTACAGGATATTGCAAATCAATTACAAAATATTACTATAAATGAACAACTATTGAAAGAAAACTGGAACTTCCTATACACAATTTATATTTAATTGAAAATGAACTTCTAAACCATCATTTACTAGCATACACTCAGAAAAAGAGTATAAACAATGAATAAAAAAGTAAATAGTGATTGACATTATTTAAAGATGATTCAAGTAGCATTGAAAAACTATTTAAATAATCATCTCCACATCATCTGTGTAAGATAGATACAAGAAATTAATACACAAAAATCTAATGACCACACACTAAGTGAATAAATAAATACAGATTTATAATAACCAATTACATAAATAGAATTACCATTTACACTATATTAAAAACCAATTACAGAAAAATACTATAAATGAATAACTAGAGAAAGGAAATTAAGACTTCTTATACACGATTTATATTCACTTAAAAAGTTTTATAAATGTCATCTCTCAAAGAACTTCTAAACTAATTGACATACACTCACAAAAAGAGTATAAACATTGAACAAGAAAGTAAAGAGTGATTGGTAAATTATTTAAAGATGATTTAAGTGACATTGAAAAACTATTTAAATAACTATCTCACCTTCTCTATGTAAAATAGATACAAAAAATTAGTAAATATAAATCTAATGACCACATACACTGAGTGAATAATAGTTACAAATACAAATTTATAATAATCAGTTACATAGATAGAATGACCATTTACATGATATTACAAACCAAATACAGAATACTATTATAAATGAACAACTACTGAAAGGAAACTGAGACTTCTTCTACACAGTTTATATTCACTTGAAAAGTTTCATAAATGCAATCTCTTAAAGAACTTCTAAACTAATTAACATGCACTAAGAAAAATAATATAAACAATGAACAAGAAAATAAAGAGTGATTAACAAATTATTTAAAGATGGTTCAAGTGGCATTGAAAAACTATTTAAATAGCCATCTCCACCTTCTCTGTGTAAGATATATACGAAAAATTAATACATAAAAATCTAATGACCACATACACTGAGTGAATAAATAGTTACAGTTTTATAATAATCAATTACATAGATAGAATGACCACTTACATGATATTACAAATCAAATACAAAATATTACTATAAATGAACAACTATTGAAAGAAAACTGGAACTTCCTATACACAGTTTATATTCACTTGAAAAATTTCGTAGATGTCCTCTCTTAAAGAACTTCTAAACCACCATTTACTTGATAAACTGATTCAAGTAGCACTGGAAAGTATGTTAGTTACTTGATAAACACAAAAACCATTAGCATAACAACACTTAAAAATTACAGAAATTTGTAGGTGGCTGATTTGGAGGTGGCTGGAGAGGTGGGACAGAGAAAATGATCACTGGTACAATGGTCGGAGAGGGAGAGATGGAAGTTTGTGATTGTGAGTGTTGGGTTTCAATAAGAGGGTTTGTAGAATGAGAGGTTGAGAGGGTTTTATAGTGTGAGAGGGTTTGCAAAGGGGATAGACGCGTCCGTTTCAAAAGAGACGGTTTTGTAACCCAATAACCACCGGAGAACAAGGAGATGCCAATGGGCGTTTTTTATTTAGGGGTTTTTTCAATTTGGGGGTTTTTCCATGTGATTTGGGGGAGAAATGGAAGGAAAAGAGAAGAGTGAGAAGGAAATGGCAATTGTGGAAGAAAAATGTGATGTGGTAGTGGGAGGGGTAAAAAAACAAGGAGACCAAAAAGCAGGGGTAAAAAAAAAATTCCCCCAGGTTAAGAGGCATGGAAAAAATAAGAGACTCGGTCCAGGGGCATTTGGACAATTTTTCCAAAATTAAATGTTCACTTTACTTGCACGTGTGGGTCATGACGTACACGTGAGAGTAGATTATTCTTGATGGCTTACTTTCTTGGTCAAACGCAAACGTGGGGCAGAGAAATAAATGTTGTTGGTTTTTTTTTCTTTTCTTTTCTTTTACATTCCCTCTCAGGGAATCAGGTTGTTGATTGAGAAATGATGAAAGTGAAGGAGCTCATTTGGGTTGTATATGTGAAGGAGCTCATATGGTTAACTGAATTAACCAACCATGTACATTTACATTTATACCCCCCGCTAATGAACTTAAACCGGGCATTTGATATCACCCTATCAGTTCTTCAACCCACCCCTTGTTACTATTTTTTTTGTGTATTTAAGACAAACCAATCCCACCCCTTCATATCCTAACGCACCCCTCCCTCCCAAAAAACCTCTCCTCCACGCCAGCCTCTCCTCCACCTTGCTCTCCAAGATCTCTCTTGACCTCTGTTTTCTCTTTTTCTCTTTACTTCAAGAATACAGATCATCATCTTCAACAGTGAAAAAAATAAAATAAGTAAAAGCATCATCACCACCACCACCAGATCTACTTTTTTTCTCCTCCACCAACCTCTCCGATCTCCTGAATCTCCATCTCCTCCTCCGCAAGATCCCCAGCCGCACCCTCCTCGACATCATCCGCGACGAAGGCAAAGAAGAAGAAGACCCGACCGACTCCACCGTCGGAACCCCCGCCTGGATCCGCTGGAGGGGGATTCGTGTCCACCTTCAGATCCTCCGCGCCGACATCCCCCGCCCCTCTCCTTCCTCTCCCTCAACGCTATCATCATCACCACCAACCCCCTCAACACCCCCTCCATCCTCCGAGATCTCCAAACACACCTCCGATTCTAAGCCCGTCCTTGCCTTCACCACCGGAGACCTCCCCAAGATCGCCACCCTCTGCCTCGGTGAATATTTTGAGAGGGGGTTTCAAGGAATCGAGGAAGATGAAGACCTTTGTTGGGAAAAAAGGATAAAAATGTAATTTCTAGGGGGTTGTATGTGTTTTTCATAGTTTAGAGGGGCTTATTTGGATTATTGCATTTTAGGTTGGATAGGATAACAGAATATTCCATTAACTCAGGGGGTTATTTTGAATTTTGGTTATGTTTTTGGGGGGGGGGGGGGGGGGTTTATCTGGATTTAAGAAAAATGCAGGGGATTATCTGGATTTTCATATGTTTGTTGGGGGTTATATGGATATTTTCCTTATAAAAAAATGTATTACACTATGTCAGTATGTCAACATATGTTTTTTTATATAAAAATAAATATGTATTTAATTAATTTGAGTTTGTACTTCACTTTTTATGAAATCTTGTAATTCATTAGGTACATATTTACATGTTTAAAAGTTAGCAACAATGCAAGCCACAATTTTCATTATCGCATGTTTTATAACACCCTAAAATTACACAATAAGATAATATTTGATTTGCCTTTTAATAGATCCACGGTTTTATATTACATTTACCAAACCCACCCCCTCCCAATAGTTGTTGTAGGACTAAAGTCAGAATAAAAACCAAATGTTGTTTACTTATTTGAGACTCTTGGGCCTCTTGGATAGATATCCAGTGTTGGCTCCAGGAAGAGTACATCAAGTTTGGTTGATTACATTTGGTAGTGCCTCTTCTTGTAGCTGGTGTACAGGCCAGGTTTTAGAAATCTGCAGAAACCATTCACTCCCCTTGCAAAGGTTTTCCAACTTGTTCCAACTCCAATTTGGAGTTTCCCAGTCACTTACACAAGTTACAACATGGAGTACAATTTCACATACAACATGGTTACATTTTCCTTCCTTTTATAGTTATACCCGCTTATGCTAATTCCAACTTCATGGCAATATGGCATTACCTTTTGCAGGCCAATATCAATTATTACCTTTTGCAGGCCAATATCAATTGCATTATGTAATATATAAATACAATAAATGATATCCTACATTAACCATACCTCCTATCTTTATCACTTTATGTACTGTAACCATCTCATTATCAGTCGATTGAATGAATTTTCATGAGACAGTTAAAAAAACCACCTAATAGATCACATGTCCCCTGAATTTTTTGTGCATTAATTTTTTTCATATAAAATTCACCCACAAGATCATCTATCAAAGTATGTATCACATACAAAAAAAAAAAAAACCCTATAAATCAAGTGAACAAACAATCAATCAAATCATCACCATTTCTTATTATTATTATTTATCATTTTTTAGATTTCAAACCTCAAAAATTGCATCCGCTCCTCAACCTATCGAGATTAGGTTAAGTCCAACGCGTATTGAACAATTTAATTGTAAGACGCGTAACCGTCTGATTTTATCACGTTGAGATACGCACATTAGACCTAACCTGGACCCCCATCCTGAGTTCAAGCATCCCCAGTCGAGCTCGGCTCCTGCACATTAGGCCACACCTGCTGCGCACCCACATACGCGGGTTGCATGTAATAGTAATCCGCCGCGTCGGGCACGGACTCCAACCCCGCGGACACGGCGCTACTACCAGGCGGCGCGTCGTCCTTGGGTGGGTTGTCCTCACGAGGGACGATGTCGACGAGGAAATCGAAGATGTCGGTGCGGGTGATGGCGGCGGCGATGTCGGACTTCTGGAGGGTGCGCCTCTTGTTCTCCTCGGTGAGCCCCCACGAGCGGTGCGTGAGCTCCAGTATGAACATCTCGCACGCGCGCGCGAACACGACGGGCGCCTCGGCCGAGATCATGCGCACGTCCTCGTCTGCCTTCATGATCTTCTTGATCCTCGCGAGTGGGAGGCTGTGGTTCTTGAAGTCCGTGGTCGCCTCAATCTCCGCGTACTGCCCCGCCCAGAATGTGTGGAGCTGTTGCTGCTGCTGATGCTCGCCTGCGGCGGCGGCGGCGGAGGAGGACGATGATTGGGGTGGCTGTTGCGGGGGAGGATAGGCGGTGGCGCCCATGCCAAATTGGGTCACGGATGCGCCGCCGATGACCATTGGGTTCGGTTGGTAGGGGCCGCCGCCGCCGCCGTAGGGGATCTGCTGATGGTCCATTCTGTGATTTGCTTTGCAATTCAACAACACACACATGCACAGAGAGAGAGAGAGAGTGTGTGTGTGCTGTATTTCTAATAATGGATTAATGAAAACACAGGCCCAATATGTAGCGGATCCTCCTATTAGCAAGCCAACAATGTTTGACCCATTCCACATCTCTCTCTCTCTCTCTCTCTCTCTCTCTCTCTATATATATATATATATATATATATATATATATATATATATATATATATATATATACACGACCGCGATGATAATAGGTGCGGCGGCCGCACCGTGCGGCAGCCGTCCGATCGCGGGTTCATCGCATCCAACGGTCGACGTGAATCGCACCCGACCGTCCGATGCGATGGACCCGTGATCGACGGCCCGTGGTCGACGCCGCACGATGCGGCCGCCGCACCTAATCGGTGCTCTATATATATATATATATATATATATATATATAATATCTTTGTTTGATTATATATCATTGTTTGTTCGTAGGAAGTATATATTTTATTAGATAAATACTTTTTTTTTTTTTTGGTGAATTTATATATATAATTGGGGAAATTAATTAGGGGTCTCTGAGCCCATATTCATAATAACAATAAGTCTCTGGACCGTTTTACAATAACAATAAGTCCTTAAACTAAAAATCTATTATCTTTGGGTCCCTCAAACTAACAGAGTTACTAACAGCAGTTGAAAATACCATTTATACCCCTCTCCCTTACAAACCCTCTCACCCAAAAGACAAAACCTCTCTTCTCTCTCCAAAATGTTGACCTCCCAGCCCTAGCGTCCCCCTCTCTCCCCCATTGTCGATCTCCATAGCCCCGATGCCGTTCGCACTCTCCGATGCCGTCGAGAAAGTGAGGTCTCCGATTTGCATTTTTTATTTGCACTGTGATGTGAAGACTAATAATTTGGAGGAATTTTGTGTGAGACATTTTTTATTTGTATTTTTTTGTTATTTTTGGAATTTTTATCTAATGAGAGTTTTGAGAACCCAAGACTTGAAGAGGATGATAATTTGATATGAATTAAACCAGACATTCCCAGTTTTGAAGCATTTATATAAAAACCGTTACAACCGAGTCTTTGGCGGGGTTAGAAAACAAAAGATTGATGATAGTAGGTAGACTTGCTCCTTTACAGAGTGTTTTTTGTCCTTTGTTTTATGATTCTTCAAATATTTAATCTTATCTTTCAATGCTTACTATGATTGTTTTATGAGAGTTAAGTAATTGTATATAAAACTCATTGATTCTTTTGAAAGGAAGAACATATACAAAGCCAATGATTTAATGAATATATTCAAGAGCTATACACAATTAAGATTGGGCCAAGTATTATGTTGGAAGATTTCAAGGATGGGGACATGTTTTAAATTTAAAATTTGAGTGGTTTCTTGAAGTGGAAGTATCATGAGTTATTGACCCTCCCTAGTTTATTAATGTTTAATTTTGAGATTAATTAGAATCATTAAAACTTTTTCAGTGAACAAGGTCTGAAGGTCAAGTTGGTGAGAGTAGTTCAGAATGTTTACATAGAAGTGTAAGTAGAGGTGGTTAGGTTAGGCTTTATGTCATTCTTAATTTTTAAATATTACTCATGTCTTGCCCCAGATGTGCATGCACATATGCAAGATCATGCATTTACATTTGTTTGTGTGCTTATGCCTTTTGAAGTTAAAATGATTTTGGTGTTCATAATTTTAAAAGTGTTTATAAATGCCTAGGCCTATAGTTGATAAACTTATTTGGTCTATGCTTTAAAATTCAATCATTTAGGCCCTATTTGAATCCGTGGTGGGATGACTTTAATAATATAAACGATTAAATGTTGGTTGTTTATGTTCCCAATGTTTTGTGTATACTAGTATTGTTGATATGTACACCCTTATGTCCTATTATACGTATTTGAAATGTTTATTGTTTAGTGAGGTTAAATGGACAATGAAAAATACGAGATGTATGTTTATAATGTTCTGTGTATACTAATATTCTTCATATGTACACCCTTATTTGTAGTTGTAGGAGTATCTATAAGATTTTATTTAGAATTATTTATTAAGAAAGAAATCAGGTTCAACGATCCCCCATTCAGAACCTAAAATTAAATTGAAGTTATACAAAGGGAAGGAAGATTAAACCTTGGTTCTTAAGAACCTGAAAGTATTGTATTATGATAGAGCAATCTCTTTGTAGGTGAAAAAAAACATTAGAGAATTGACCATGGAGGTTTTATTCTTTTTAAAAAAAAATCAAATTAGTTGCAAATCTAGGGGATTGGCTGACATCTACTGTTACACTTAAACATACATCGTCTTGTAGATTACCATGGAGCACACCATGAACTACAAGTTAGGGGCATATGTAGCCTTTATGTAGTTATATTCATATTCAGGTTACATTAGTTAATTAGGCTAGTCCAACCAAATATATAAGAAAAATGGGATTATTCTTTATCTTTAGTATGAAAAATGGGCTTATTATACGATCTGACGAAATAGCAGGCATGATTACTGGCTCATGTGACTTTCAATTGTTAGTTTTTACAGATGTTGATGAAATAAGTGATATTGAAGCCTATTTTTATGTTGCATAGGTCATTCTTATAAGGATAAATTTTACATGATAAAAGAACTCTAAAATTCACTGTTATGTTTCTCTTTTACATCGTTATGATCCTAATGTACATTGTTATACTTTTTAGGTACATTGTTATGCTTTATATGTACACTTATGAATCATTGTTCTAATTATATAGTATGAGGGACTGTTCATCACTTATTCTAACATAGTTTTTTTCACGTTGTCAGGTTGAAACAAAATGTAAAAAATGACACCACGATAAAGTAATCGAAACCAGAAAATCTTAGTTTCTAATGAGTATGATCCTTTTACCTCCATCAGGAAGACTCGGGCATCACCATCTAGAGATCTTGTGTGTTACAATATGTACATTGTTATGTAGTAAGGCACTGATATTTTATATATTTTGAACAGTAGATATTTTTGTGTCAATAACAAATTTGTAAATTTTATTTTGTACATATTTAATGTTAGTTTTTTATCAGATGATGTTTGTAATGTAGGTTTTGTACATTGTTATGTAATATGTGTGCATTGTTATGAATGTTACAAGTTTTGTGTGTTACAATATATACACTGTTATGCAATATGTGTACCTTGTTGTGGATGTTACAGGTTCTGTGTTTTACACTGTGAACACTGTTATGCAGCATGTGTACACTGTTTTACATATTATAGGTTTTTTCTGTTACACGGTGTACATCTCGTGTACATTATTATGCAGCATGTGTACCCTGTTATAAATGTTACAAGTTTTCTGTTTTACATTATATACACTATTATGCAACATGTATACATTGTTATAGATGTACGGTGGGAGGCGAATCGAGGTCACTGGAGGCGGTCGGGGGAGGTCAGAAGACGTGATGGGGGGTGCGAGAGGCACGGTGGGGGGTGGGGGGGGGGGCGCTGTTGGAGGTGATCTTACACTCTCACCTTATGTTGAGTTTTGGGAGAGAGAGATGTTAGGGAAGAAAGAGAAAACAAATTCATGTTATGTTGATTTGAGAGTAAAAGAGGAATAAAAATAATAGATTGGATGGAAAAAAGATAGTAGGATTTACACAAAATATCACTACTAACTGAGGGACATAAAGAAAACTTAAAACAGTCCATGAAATTATTGTTAATACAGAGATAGGGTCAAGGACCCCTAATTAATTTCTCATATATAATTTTAGAGAAAAATGCATATAACCCCCTAAAAGTTCCTTGATTTCCATATCGACACCTCATTCTTTTAAAAATTCATGTCCACCCCTGATGTTAACATTCTTAAACTCAGGTGTGGTTAAGCTAACTAACCCTATATGATAAAATGACCAATGTACCCCCACCCTTTTAACCTGAAACAGAAAGAGAGCGCCTCCCTGCGACCAAATCAGTCGCCACTCATCGTAGTCGACGGAATGTAGTTGACGGAAACGATGATGGAGACGATGACGGCGCGGGTGGCGGCAGAGAGGGAGGTGAGGTGGGCATGATAGATTGGGGTGGCGGCGGAGTGGAGGATGAAAGCACCGCCGTGGAGTAGACGAGGAGGGGGAGTTTGGGTTGGTCGGAATCAGAGGGTTTGGGGAGGTAGAGACGGACCCAGATGTCGGTGGAGGAGTCGATGATGATGTCTTTGGAGGCGACGCCGGTGGTTGGGGGGGGGGGACGACGAGGTCGATGGTGCCGTCTTCGTAGGCATGGGTTTGATGCATTTGTTGGAAGGGGAAGCCATGGATGGATTGGATGAGTGCATGATGTTTCTTGGCTTCTTGCCATGCTTGATGACCTCGCTGTAGGAGCCTCTGAAGATTTTATTCAGTATCTAAATGGTTGATAATGGTGAAGCATTCCTGTTTGTATGGAAGGGATTAAATCCTTGATTCAATTCTTGTATCTCACATTTCAACCAAGCATCATCAAATGTTATAGTTTGTGAATTGGGTTAATCATTCAATGTACCGATTTATTTATTTTATTTTATTTTTGAATTGGGTCTTGAGTTCGTATGAAGTTTTGGGTGTTTTCATCATGCATTTGGGTCTCTGCTTCTACAGTTACATTGCATCCTGCTATTTTTTCTTTTAAGATCAAATTTTTCCCAGTATGAAACTAGTTGTAAGGAAAAACCATATGTGATGAAGATAGAATGAAAGAATTCACAAAACACCAATAGATGATGACTGGAAATCACAAGCATTTCATTGTGTTTTTGAAGACTCAACACTCCACAGTAAAAAAATGACCCCTGTGAGGAAGGGCAATTTGGTTATTTGGAGGGGTTTTTTTGGATTTTGTTAAAAAATCAGGGGTTTTCTGCATATATATTTTAAGCTAAAGTTAAGTAACGGAATATTCCTAGAATATTTCTAACAAATTGATGGCAAATTAACTCGGGGGTATTTGTTTAACCACAACAACTTTCAGGAGGTTATATGGATTTTCAGAAAAAAAAAAAAACAGGGGGAGATATGGATATAAGTAAACTTTTAGGGGGTTATATGCATTTTTCTCATAATTTTATCAAACAAATATATAACTTTTTCAAAAAAAATTAAATCACGTTGGTGTTGGGACTGAGAAAGTGATCGCAGGAATTATTGTTTCTTAACATTTTCCAAAAGTGAAACAAGACATTCAAACTAGGAAGTCATGAATTGCCATGTAAACCCAACCTCAAAGGATATTCAAGGTAGAGTATTTTGTAATTAAATTTTAAGAGAAATGTGAAACATGGACATGGAATTCTGAAACTTTTAAGATTGGCGATGACTATGATCTTCATTGATCAATCTTGCATTGCTAAGAAACACAAACAACAAATAGAGGATTTACAGATCTTCTGAAACTCAAGCCTCTAACCATTTGCATTATTTTGTGAAGTCTGAACTCAAATTGATGAGCTAATCACGATTGTGTGTTATGCCATGTTACCATGAACATATATTGAAAACTTGTATACAATGATTTTGCAGAAAGGTAGCACTTTTTGATACACAGTCAATTCACTGATGATAAATTTAAACTAGCCTCCATTTGCCTTTCCTCTATATAAAAAAAGTCACACGTCCCCTACCAGTGAAGTATTTGATGCGTGAAAACTTACATGCTCATCGATCAGCACCGGCACAAGACAGCTCAATATTCCTCACCTGGAATTTCCACACTGAACAGCAGATGACATGGCTTTATAAGTGACACATTTAGAGACCCATGTTCAAAAGTACATCTCCTCGAGTAAGCAAGGCTTCATCGCAAGGTTGGAGAATAATACTGTGAAGGTGATGAGAATATAAACGGTCGAGAGGGAATAGCACGAGGACCTTCAGAGTTGTTTCCCCACCTCACTATATTGTTTGACATCGGCTTGGTCCCTCTTGACTGTTGTTCTGGCAAGAACATATTCTGTGATGGTAAACATGAGAAGGCCTTGGCTTGAGGTGAAATCCCAACCTGGAACATCATGTTCCCTCTTGAAGGTTCTGGGTCGGACGAATCATCGATGACAATCACCTCTCTCTCAGGAACAGCATCTTCAGAGGTTGTTCTCTCCATGTTATATGAAAACGCAGAACCAGGCTTTTTATGCATTGATCTCCTCTGTGTGTACTCATAAGCAGGGATGCTGCTGCCTCCTCCCCACATATTTTGATGCGGGTTTGAATTGAGGCTAACGTTGGCACCATGAAAATCATTGGCAGACTGATTCAAAGAAGCATTAGAAGTGGGAAATCCAAGCAGTGAAAGATAATTTATGTTCATAAGACTGCTTGAAGCAGCAACAGAAGGAGGAGCATTTGGAAGATTCATAATCTCATCTTCTCCGTCTTTGGTTGCCACAGTCAAATTCTTTCCCATCAGTCTGAGAGTTTGGGCCCGAGACGATGGGCTGGCCAAACAAATATCATTGGAGGCCGGGAATTTCAAAGCTGCATCTGTGGACACCATCAGAGGAGAATCATCTTTTGGTAATCCTGGTACAGTAACAGGCAAACCTTCCATTCCCACAACATGACACGCAACAAGAGGTGAGGAGACGTTCATACTCCCATCCGAAGAAGTATTTTTTCTCAAGATCTGTGGGATTCTAGGCCTGGTCTCCTCCTTTCTTGAACAACAGCATGGCTGGTGGGCTGGTGCTATAGCTGGAACATCTTCCCTGGGTACTTCATTATCCATTTTCGACAATGAAGTACTGTTTAAAATGCTTAAGCTTGGTTTATCTTGGACTAGTATATGCAGCCCAAATGATTTCTCAGGCTCTGAATTCCTGAACTCGGACCGTGGTGTTGATGTAGGGGAGATGGTTGAGGTGGCAGAAAAAGTGGAACCCGATGGCTCTCCATCAATCTGCATGGGCTGATCTTGAGCAGATAAATGGCCAGTAGAAGTTATTGATGAGTTCTCCTGAGGAGCATCGGCTGTAGAACTTGCCAAGGACACACCAAATTGTTTTGGGTCATCAATTACTCCGTGGTGAACCCCATCATTTATATTCTCCGGTGCTGACTGATTTTCTTGAACAATAATTTCATGGCTTCTATCCCCATCGGAAGATCTTTGCCCCAAGGGATCCCTTTCTGCTTGGGCTCCACAAATTGATCTCATATGCCCCAACATGACATCAGAACTAGATGGATGATCTTCCACAACTTCGCGTGATCTGAAGACAGATCTTCCATCGTCATTTGGATCCTCAATCTGAGAATCTACAGCCACCAATTCATGACCGGAACATTCATTTCCAGATCCAATGTTTCCCATATCAGTAGACTTTTTTTCTGAAACAAATCTGTTTTCTTCACCCTGTTTAGGGGCCAATGTTTTTGATCTGCCCAATGAAATCTTCTCAACAGTATTTCCCACTTCAAGACTATGAAACTTCTCCAAGTGCCTGGCTTTTGCACTCCCATCTTTATCATTAGCGTCCAAGGAAAACTCCCTACTCCGTTTACTGCTTTCTACAGAGGACCTGACCTTCCGAAATTTCTTGGAGATTGAAATTTTTTCCTGGGAAGGTGGTCTTATGAACGAAGTATTCTTCGTCAAATTTGATATTCTTTCAGCCCTTGGAATCAAATCATGATTATTTTCGATAATTTATGCTTGTCAGGAGGACCACCAGCCTGGATTTCCACTCCCTTGCTTGGGGATGAGGCACAATCTCCCAATCCCTTTGTAAGTTTAGGTTTGATGATGGTCTTGGTGAGGTCCACAGACTTCTCTCCACTGTTCATCTTCTGGGCTATAATAGACAGGCTCTTGTTTCTTGGTGATGACGTGAAAACTTCAGATGAACTTGGAAACTCACAAATGTGACTTCTGACAACAGAAAAATTAACCGAATTCTGTCTGACACCTTCCCCCGTTTGGTTTTGAGCAACAGGTCCCAGATGCCTCAAACATCTATTGGCATCTTTGGTGCGGGGCTTCTTCAATATATCTGTCCTTTTGGAGCATCCCCACTTCTTTAAAGGCCCAGGTTCACTGGTTTTTATTGGATCATAAGAGCTCAATATTTGCGATGTTAATCCCTCCCCCTCATTATCATTTGAATGATTGTTTATTTCTGCTGTTTTATGAACCTGATCATCAAATAAGAAAATATTATGCTATTAATTGTTTAAAAAAACAAATGCAACTTGGAGAGCATCAAACCACCCTGCTCTAACCACCCATGTGTCTAAGAAATATGTGGAAATATGATTTGATGGCAATGTGCTACAAATATTAGAAACTATGACTGATGCAGCCTTCTGATGCTGCAAAGAAGAACAGTAATTCATAGAATCTGATGTACCCAAAAATAAAACCAAGGAAAGCCTTCATTTTGTATATGGACCATAAATCTTATCATAGAAGATCCTATATTTGTATTAGCAGGGTGAGTAGCACATTATCATAAACTGACATATAGTATGTTCTACTTTTTGTATTGAAAATTTATATCGTAACAAAAAAAACTTGAAAGATAAACAAAGTATCAAGTCCAGTGTACTCTATGAAAAAAGATAGAACTGGTTCTTCAATTGACTTATATTCCTAACTTTACATAGATGATGTAACATTATTTCAAAATAATATTATAGAATCACACTTACATCCACTATAGATTCCTGCAATCTACATCTTAAAATATGGTGAGGTCCCATGCATGGCGTTAATGTAGTCATTTGAGATATATGTCACAATTAGCTTTGCAGCATTAGTATATGTCCACTTCCTCTCTTATTTATCTATTATTTTGGATCCTTTTATAGTATTTGGTGATCAATCAAATTACATATTGATATTCTATTATCTGAAAAGAACAATTAAACTCATAAATAAAATAACTCTCCAGTTGAAAAATCCAGGTAATGTTATTAACTAGTAAAAAAATCCTAAGCAATGCTCCAGCAGGAATGGTTTCGTTAAGCATGCTAGGAACCATGACGGACTATGTTGAGGTGAATAAGATGGTGAATGCCTAATCTTTGTCAAGCAAAAAAAACAAAACCACTGGCAAAGCACTATGCTCAGCATCATGTCTGGATGGAACTACACCTCACCTGATATATAGTCTTTGCAACGTATTAAATGAGAGGGGTTGGAATAATTTAAATGGCAATTATGTTTACTTCCGTTCTAATGATAGTCTGATGTGATCGACAAGAGAAAATTATAGTAAAAAGACAAGTTATATACCTCACTTCTATGTGGCTTGAAAGACCTTGGTTTCTTTCCATGGGGCCTCACATTCAGATACTTGAAATATTTTTTTGAGAAATGTTTCTTTCTGCCAACTGAATTGCTCTTTCCTTCCTTAATAGCCTTAGTATTCTTTCTTTGCTTGAGGTCTTCTTTCACCGTCACTATTGGTGCATCATTCAATTCTGACAATATACGAATCTTTGTGCCATTTGCATCAACATATACTGCACCTTCTGCGACATCTTCATCAATATCTTCTGGGATGAGCTTCGGCCGTTTGTTTTCAGTGCATACAACATTGGAAGGTGCCACCAAAGTTGGATCCAAAGCCCAGTTTGAACCATTTCTCCTATCAAGATATTCAAGGGTGCAACGTGGGGCAGTCACAATGATATCCGCCATCAACCTTGTCTTCCTTGGTTTCACTTTATATTTGACAGGTTTAGCAGCAACCTCCTTGGCATTCGACGACTCTGCGAGACACTGATCGATGTGAGCATTCAATGTTGTGTTTGAAGTGGACGAGAATGTTTTGCAAACAGGGCAAACTTTCGAAGCCATCGTATCAGTTATGGCACTAGAATTTGATGCGATGTCTTCTGTCCTCCTATAATCAGAAACCGTGTTTAATTTCACAATCAGCCTACACTTCTTCTCAGTTTTTGTAGACAAGGCAGGAGTTGTTGCTGTCTCGGGATTGCCTGATGCTTCCAAAATGCTCTTCTTATGGAAAGCCTTTGGAGCACCCTCAGTTGAAGGAGAGGACTTGGCTGACTTACACAAATTCTTAGCTTTGTGATTGGTGTTCGACTTGCCCTCCGATACTGGAGATCCAGAAGGATCCACCGATTCTAAGAGTGATTGATCTGATCGAAAATGAGACATGCATTTGATACCATCAGTTCCGCTACTCGAAAGGCCAAGACCACTTGACTCAACCAAATCAACTTGTTCAGTAGATCCCTCACCTTGTATAAAGTCAGATCTAATAACACTCCGGCAAACACGTGATCTCAACCGATCAGGAGGCTCAAATGGAGGCAGCAGATCATGAACACCATGATTTAAGCAAGTCTGCAATGAGTTCTCTGAGAAAGGCCAGTTGGTCATGATATTCTTGCCCCGTGATGTGAAAACATAATCTCTGGATTAGAAGCAACAACAAAGTTTCTCTCAGATCATTCTTAGTACCATACTGGCCACTAAACACCATAGATCTAATCATTTAAGCCAGTCACATGCCACAAATTTATAATCCAAAACCAAAATATGAGCATCAACAGAACAAAAAAAAAACAAACAGATCCTCCTCATCCATTGAGAAACTTATATTGCATGTAAACCTTCAAAAAGAATACCCAATACTGATTAACAATAATAGTATGCAAAGTACTAAATGTATTGGAGGATGACCAGATGAGTTAGATACAGAAACCAAACGACATGAATGATCTCATAAACTTCAAGAAAACCACAGAGAAAAAAAAAGATGTTTCCCACTAAAGGCAAAAGAAAGAGGGATGCAGTTCTCACAGCTAGGTACAGATTTGGGAAACAAGAAAAAAAAATCAAATAGACGGATGAAAAATTATCAAAATAAGACTAAATCGTATATATTAGACTTCATAATCAATCTCTCATGTTAGCCAAAATAGAAGTATAAACCAAGTGAAACAAAAAACAGATCAAATATATGGACTGATGACCAAAGCATCCAACCAGGTCTTCATAAAGGTAAAAACTAAAGACCATACATGAATAGATCTATCAATCCATGTGTACCTTATGGAGAAGCAGTTGTGGTGATGTTCTCCTTTGTCCCTTTTCAAGGCAAGTCCTTCTTGAGCCCTCTCATCAGTCTTCAGACCAGAGAGACTGAGAGAACATGAATGGTCTGGAGGGGCTTCAAGGGATAACATCTGAAGGGGGGCTTCTCCTTTGCTACTGTGATGGATCTACCTATAACAGCCCCAACAGCTCTACTGCAAGTGGGACTAGTTCTCTTATTGTGCTTACCCTCCAGCATAACAGAAGTGCTTTTGAAATGAAACACAGGACCAAACAAGTCCCTCTCAAGGGGAAACAAAAGAAAGGATAATATCAAAAACCCACAAAGAGGGAGGAAAAATAACATGCCCTCTTTTTACTTTCCCTTTTTTCCCTTCACTTGATCAGATCCTGCAAGAACACAACAGGTTGTTAAAAAAAATAAGTATTATTTGTGATTGAAAAAACAAAAACAAGAACCCACAAAGGAACACAAGGAGGTCAGCTCTGTAGAGGCTTCTACAAACATGATTTTATGTGCTTCTACAAATGGTTTCTAAAACAATCAAAGTTAAATATTATATTGAGAAAGATAGAGCTCATGGTAGATCAGGCAGATACAGGTATCTAATAAGACTGTTATTTTATGTGGCCAAAGACACTAAAAAGGGGATCAGAGGTTGCACTAGTAACTAACAAGAGAAATTGGAGAGGAGTAAAACAACCTAAAATATTGGGTCTTTTTTTAAAGAAATCCATGACATAAAATCTCACAGTAGAGAGAGGATACGAAGGCACTCAGAGACTCTGAAGAGTATAGTTTCTGGAGTTCTTCAAATGCCCAAAAATCTCAATGAAATAAAGAAGAGAACCCATGATCTGATGATTGGGGAAGACACTGTAGAAACCACATATTAAAACTGAGCTCTTTGAGAAGAGAGGAGAGAGAGAGAGAGAGAGATTGCATGAAAAGGGAAAAATAGTGGGAGAGGATGAATGAAACAAGGAAAAGCTCAAAACAGAAGTCATGAAATCACACAAATCATGAGCTTTGAAGCCACTATCTTGATGGGTTTGTATCTGGAAAAATGTGGAAAGGCAAAGAACAAATAATTCAATCTGTAAGACCAAGAGAATCCCAAAAGAGAAGGGGGTCAATAACTTGGAAAAAAAAAGAAGAGATCTTTTGAAAACCCATGTCCAGATTCACTAGAAAACAGGCAATCCACAACACGAAATCAAAGATTCAGAGAAAAGAAATGAAACAATGGGAACATGAGCAATGAAAGAACAAGCAAGCCACAAGAGAAGAAAAACCCCCCAAATGAACCCAATATCAGTCAATCTAAAACCTCATCACACCAAATTTAAAAGCATACAACTTTCAAAATTTCTTAAACAAAGGATCAATAAAATTGAGAAAGATTTGATTTTTAAACAAAACAGGCAGTGATATCACACAAACCCACCAATTTCAGGCTCTTCCATAGATGGGTTGTGCATGAAATTAAAAGAAGATGAAAAAAAAGATGTGGGTGGATGATATTTTCAGAGTTTCATTGAAGAACAAGAAAAATAAGAGAAAGAGTGAGAGAGTGTAAGAGATGTATAGAGAGAACTATAGTTCAAAGAAACAGCACAACCCACTCACGCATCAAAGCAGGCTTTTATCATTCAGGGCAACCATTGTGAGAGAGAGAGAAAGTGAGGGGAGGGACAGAGAGATGAAGAGTTTTTTTCTTCACAGGTAGCTGTCCTTTCTTATTCCTACTCTATAGTTGTATACATAGCTTTTTCTCTTCATTCATGACAATGATTTTTCATTTTACCCCCTGTTTTTCACTAAAATTACCTCTTCACTGTTCAAACTCCATTAATGACATGACATAAATTAATTATATATTTTTTTTGTTACTTTGTTCTCTGCAATTAATGACTTTTTTTAACCTTAATTGGATTCTTTAATTAATCATATCATACCCCCAATAGGAAAATCCGTGTGGTTGGTGTTGTTTGGTGGGTTAATTAAGAACAACCAACTAGTCCTCCTCCTTTTTTTTCCTTTTTTTTTTTATTGGTTTTAAAATTTTGTGTCAGCTTAAAGTGGTGGTGATTCCATTGTAATATATAGTATGGTGTAGGTTTTGAAAAATTGAGCTCAAATGGGACCCCTATGATGGGGAAGAAAACACACTGGTGTACAAAAAATTCCATCTATTATTGAGCTTTATTTTATTTTATTTTGGATTGATAAATCTATTATTGAACTTTATTGTGAAGTCACAAATCTACGGAAAAAAAATATATATATTTACATATAGATAAAGACAAGATCACACCCAAAAAAGATTTTTGTTGCTTTTACGAGGATTTTTTTATGGATGATATTATAGAACTAGATTCAATGTATATCTATTCAGAGTTAAATTATTTGTTACTCCTTCCCAGTAAGGACACTTGTTTCATTTCATTCAAAATCATGTTTTTATGCACAATTAAATTTTATTGATACATTTACCTCCCTTTCAAAAAATTTACTTGGACAAAAATTTGAGTTGTAAGATGTCGGTTTGTTCTAATCTTCTGCGAGTCCTTGTAATCTCATAATTTTTTTTTTGTATTTCTTTTTAATAGGAAAAGATTGTTCTGCACACATTGTGGAGGCTTTTATTTCCCCCCATATCTTCTTTCTCTTTGTTTTGATGCAAGTTTTCAGACTATTGTAACATTTTTAATCAAAGTTATATAGTCTATCATTTTCTATAAAAAAAACAGTTGTGATATAACCGGATAGAGATGAGATTTTAAAAGTTCCAAATGATGGATGATGATGAAATATTGTTTGTATTTTATGTGAATAAGATTTATCTATATCTAGACCAAACATTGGTTTTACATCCTCTTGAAGGAGACGTGAATTTCTTGATTTCAAAAGTTGATGCCCACTATGTATAAGAGACATTCCTTTCAGTCTCAACCATGTGTAAATGATGTTGTTGGAAGGTACATAACCTTATTCTGTGCAAATATTTAGAGCATATATAGGGTTGAATTTGTGTTAATTAATAGTGTTCTTATGTGTAGAAAACTATATACTTTGAAAATATTTATTCTTTAATATATAGTAATTTGATTTATTAAACAAATGTGGTTATGTAAAATGAAGATGACAAATAAGAAATTATGATTCACATATACAGTATAATTTTGATTCATGAAACATCATAAATATGTAACTTTGAATAATTTCCTTAAAAACAGAATTTTTTGCATATATACCTCTAAAGAAATTAACACATCTAAAAATCCTTATGTTCTTATGTATACAAAATATATATATTTTATATATAAATTCCTGATAAGGAATATTAAGATATGCTTCTCTTCCTTCACTATAATAAGAATATAACATATCTATAAGTATTCCCCTTTCTTTTTATCCAGTATCTCAACAAGGTTTTATTGGTTTCTAATGGAAAATTAGATTAAATCAGCGCCATTTCTTTTTTAGTTAGGCGAATGCATGTGTGATGCAAGCGATCTCTAGGGAAGAAGAAATCCTGTGAGAATGACTTGAAAAAGAAATCACATTGCACTTTGAGCGAATGGTCCTGAAGCACCATGATTTGGATATATATAGGTGATTGATATATGTTACCCAAATGAAATCATGTACACAAGTTTCCAAGGGTTTGGCTCAAGGAATAGGGTTAAGTGCATCAAGACAGTTTCCTAATGTTTTCCACACTCTTGTTAGGTTTTCCCCCTTTTTTTCATTGCCTCTCATTGTGCAATTGTTTTTGCAGTACCACTAATTATGTCATATATATAGGATTACCAAAAAAAAAAAAAATTATGTCATATATATAATGCTAGGTGCCCTCCCCAAGGGATGGATTAATTTAAATACAAGAGTAAAAACATGATTTTTTATTATTAACATAACAAGATGGACCTATATACCTAGTTTCATTTAACTAAATAAAAAATGAATGTAGTCTAACTAAATAGTGAAACAGGTCAAAATTATTTGATCTATAGGTCTCAATCATGCATGCCTGGACACTAAACATCTTATCCAAACAAAAAAAAAGCACCTAAATAATATCATATGTAAACATCAAAATATATACATAGATAACAATCCTTATTTGTATTTATATGATTTGAAGAGAAATTAATATGACCATTTAGTCAATTTTGTACATGAAAATTTAATAAATTGGAGGTAAATTACCACAAATAAAAGATTGGAGCTTCAACCCACTATCATCAAAAGACAAATTAAAACTCAAACTTTGATTCTTTCAGTCCTAATAGCTTAATCTAATTTGTAGTGGTCTATGTCACACCGTACCAAGTTGTACATTTATAGGACATAAAACTTTAATTTGCAGCAATTTGGTCCTTGTTCTCTTTATATGTGGTGTCCAATTAATGAATTTGGACGTAAAACTATTGGTTGAAAATTTATATACACATACACACACATTTATAGGACTCAAAATAATGGGTGTTTAAACTTTTCACTGCGGGATGATGACACTGTAATCCAATTACAGAGAGCTTCACATACTCGTTATGTTTTTATTATACAAGGAACAATTTATAAGTTACTTACCAAAAAAAAAACAATTTATAAGTTCAAATTCATTCATACAAGACTTGATACGAGAAACTATGATGAGTCCAAAAAGATTTTTTTCATAATAAAACTCTATAATAATTTAAATATGAACTATAATAGTTCATTTATATCAATAGTTTAAAATACATATCATTTCATGCCATTTAAAATATTTTCATGTAACAAACCACCGCAGACACATTCTCACAAACAATCAACTGCTATAATTTTTATTTAAATTATAAATATTTTTTCACCTCTCAATTTAATAAGGTGAATCAAATAATAAAAAATTAAAATTTTCTATTTTAATAAAAATAATCAAACAAAAAATCATCTATTCATTAAATTTTTTCATATATGACTAAGGATGCAACTTTGATCGATTGAAAATCCATATAACCCCCATAAAACACCCAATAAATCCAAATAAACCCATGACTTTTTTTAAAATCCAACCCCTTGAAAACACCTAATAAATCCAAATAACCCTTTGAAAAATATTTACGTTTACAGATGATGAATATTTTGTAAATATTATGTTTGATTAATCCTGGTAGAAAACACAGTATACCAAAAAAACCCACAATGTGTTTAAAATGCAGAAAATCTTCTATAAATGACGATTTTACTAATCCAGATAGAGTTTTATAATATATCCAGATATGGTAAAATCATCATTTTTATAGTATTTTTTATATTTTTAACTCATTGTAGTGATTCTTTAATATATCGTGTTTTTAGTCAGGATTAACTAAACGAAATATGCGCAAAATATTCATCATCTATTAACAAAAAATTTATTCAATGAGTTATTTGGATTTACTAGTGTTTTGAAGAGGTTATATGAATTTTAAGAAAAGTTAGATGGTTATATGGATTTCAGTCAGATTTTAAGGATTTATATGGATTTTTTTCTTTAATTTAATATGAATTTATAAAAAATCAAATCCAATCGACCGATTTACTTCTATCAACTAAAGCCACTTCTTAAACGGGTCATCCAATTTGGGTCAAATTTCAGATTCATTCTATATTATAATAATCGAGTACTATCGATGGGACGACGATTGAATTGAAATTTTTATAAAGTGAGCATCAACGATGGATGATTTGAAACACGAGCCACAAAAAATATATATATAATATATATGGGTTAAATACAAAGTATTTATAAACATCAATAAACTCATGTACCTCCTTTTAAACTTGGAGTAAGACGATTATATTTTTAAAACCATAAAAAAATGTCTAATACATCTGTACTATTAATCGTTATTAAACTGTTATGATTAAAACTAAACATAGGTGTGATTTGACTATTATATCATTTACAATACAAAACATGGTGATAAGTAGAAGTTTTTTTTACTTGTGTAATCACCTTATCAAAATACAAAATAAAAAATCTACATCGAATGATCTATATGTTTTTTTTTCTTCACATGAGTGTTTAATTTAACATGGATGGAATATTATGAGAATATGCCGTTAAATTAGTTAAAAAGTTAACTTAGAGACTAAATTGACTAATCATAGTAGTTTAAATGACTTATATGTCTAATTCTAAGTTTGCAATGACTTGTATGGGTTTATGAAAGTTTACATGGACTAAAATATCTATATATATTTAGTTTCTCTCACTCTCACCGTAAGGTACATAAAAGTATATAATATTAAAATAAAGAGAAAAATTCAAATAACCCCCCCCCCCCTAAACTTCCTAAAATCCATATAATCCCCTCACGTTTTCTAAAGTCCATATAACCCCCTAAAACACATGTAAATTCAAATATCCCCTCAAATTAAATTTTCATTCATATATTAAGATTATTATGCGAATATTCTAACCCTTGTTGAAAACATAATATATCAAAAATCTCTTACACTGTGTTGAAAATGTGAAAAATCCCCTCTGAATGACTATTTTATAATCTATCTGGAACGATAAAATTGTCATATACAAAATATTTTCACATTTTTAATAAATTGTATGAGGTCTTTGGTATATCGTATTTTCAGTCAGAGTCAACCGAATGGAATATATGTATAATATTTTTTATTTCTCAATAAAAATTTAACTTAGAGTGTTATTTGGATTTACATAGGTGTTTTTAGGGAGTTGTTTGGACTTTAGTAAAAGTCAGGGTTTATATGGATTGCAAACATATTATTTGGATTTTTTCATAAAATAAAATAAAAACAGAATAGAAAATTTAAAAGCCCCATTATATGGATACTTTTCTCTTTTTTTTGTTTGACAAGACATTATACGGATACTTGGAACATAGACAATAAATCTCATAAACATTGCTAAAGTGCAGAATAAAAGTAAAAAAAGAACGAAAATTAAAAAAATTAAAGCCACCTCATCAATTGCTTTCCTGCTTTTTTCTTGTTCAGCCGAAAAAACATTACTTTTTTCCCCCGGAACATACAAAAGAAGATTAAATTGTGCTCGGGATGAAATGAAAATCTTGTTTTAACATATCTCATGAAACACTTTAACTCACTCGTTCTTAAAGTTTGACTTTTTTTTTATGAGAATTTATATATATATATATATATATGGAACCGATTAGATGCGGCGAACGGCGGGTGCGGCGTCGATCACGGGTCCATCGCATCGGACGATCGGGTGCGATTCACATCGACCGTTGGATACGATGAACCCGCGATCGGACAAACGACGTCGCGTCCGCACCGTGCAGCCGGCCGCATATTATCATTCAACTATATATATATATAGAGGGAGGTTATTACGTGCGGCGAACGGTGGGTGCGGCAGCGATCACGGGCCGTTGATCACGGGTCCATCACATCGGACGGTCGAGTGCGATTTCACGTCGACCGTTGGATATGATGGACCCTCAATCGAACGGCCCACGTCGCGGCCGCACCCGCCGTTCGCCGCACGTAATATATATATATATATATATATATATATATATATATATATATATATATATATATATATAGGGAACCGATTACGTGCGGTTTACGGTCGGTGCGGTGCGCGATCACGAGCCGTCGATCACGGGTCCATCGCATCGGACGGTCGGGTGCGATTCACGTCGACCGTTGGATGCGATGGACCCGCGATCGGACGGCCCACGTCGCAAACCGCACCGACCGCAAACCGCACCTAATCGTCGGCATATATATATATATATATATATATATATATATATAGAGAGAGAGAGAGAGAGAGAGAGAAAGAGAGAGGGCCGATTACATGCGGCGAACGGCGGGTGCCGCCGCGATCACTGGTCCATCGCATCCGACGGTCGATGTGAAAGGTCCATCGCATCCGACGGTCGGATGCGAATCACATCGACCGTCGGATGCGATGGACCCGCGATCGGACGGCCCGTGTCACGGCCGCACCCGCCGTTCGCCGCACCTAATCGTTTCACTATATATATATATATATATATATATATATATATATATATATATATATATATATATGAAATGATTGCGTGCGGCGAACGGCAGGTGCGGCCGCAACGTGGGCCGTTCGATCGCGGGTCCATCGCATCCAACGGTCGAGATGAATCGCCCCCGACCGTCCGATGCGATGGACCCGTGATCGACGGCCCGTGATCGCTGCCGCACCCGCCGTTCGCCGCACGCAATATATATATATATACATATATATATATATATATATATATATATATAAGGGATGATTAGGTGCGGCGGCCGCACGGTGCAGCAGCGATCACGGGCCGTCGATCACGGGTCCATCGCATCGGACGGTCGGGTGCGATTCACGTCGACCGTTGAATGCGATGAACCCGCGATCGAACGGCCTGTGATCGCTGTCGCACCGCCGTTCCGCCGCACCTAATCACTCGATATATATATATATAGTGAAGCGATTAGATGCGGCCGTGACACGGGCCGTCCGATCACGGGTCAATCGCATCCGACGGTCGATGTGAATCGCATCCAACTGTCGGATGCGATTCACCTGTGATCGACGGCCCGTGATCGCTGCCGCACCTGCCGTTCGCCGCATGTAATCGGGCCTCTATATATATATATATATATATATATATAGAGGGCCGATTAGGTGCGGCGTCGATCGTGGGCCGTCGATCACGGGTCCATCGCATCGGACGGTCGGGTGCGATTCACGTCGACCGTTGAATGCGATGGACCCGCGATCGAACGGCCTACGTCGCCGCCGCACCTGCCGTTCGCCGCACCTAATCGCCCCCGTATATATATATATATATATATATATATATATATATATATATATATATATATATATATATATATACGGGGATGATAATATGCGGTCGTGCGGTCGCGGTCGTGGGCCGTTCGATCGCGGGTCCATCGCATCCAACGGTCGACGTGATTCGCACCCGACCGTCCGATGCGATGGACCCGTGATCGACGGCCCGTGATCGCGGACGCACCGACCGCACGACCGCACGTAATCACTTCCCTATATATATATATATATATATATATATATATATATATATATATATATATATATATATAGTGATATGGTGTGGTCTGTGTGGTATGTGTAAACTGCGGATATACATCACTCATCAGATATATGCATTGATAAAAAAAAAACATATAAACTCATAGAAACATATACCTCACTAGACAATGTACATTCTTTATTGACACATATATTTCGATAAAAGATATATATACGTAATTTGCATATATCACATATTATTATTTTACTATATATAAATATATATGCGTTTTATTTTATTTTATTTTTAAATAATTGTTATTTGATTTCATTAATGAAGTTAAATTACAAAGTCTCATAATAGGAGACAGAAGACGAAAGCAAAAAAGAAGAAAAAAAAGCACTAGAAAGACAACGGAACGGTGTCCTCCAGGGTTAGAAGATTTGTATCTCATCGAGAGACGAGTCACGGCTTTAGTCGAACAGGTAAAACATGAAAATATAGACGTTGTCTATTACATTTTTATGCTCAATGCATTTCATATACGAACCATAATTCAATTGTTACTGATTAATTGAAAGTTTAAATTATAATCAATCCTCATTAAAATTAGAGTGTTGATCCATTTATCCAATTTATGACATAATATTTAATAAGCTCGTTTTAGAGAAGGTAATAGATACCAGTTACGGCTCTAGAAATTTTTATAAATGGACTCATTTAAAAAAAAAAAATTTACAAATTTTTTAAAAAACATACTTTTATCATATGTTTATTAAAAATATAAATTTTTCTTTTAAAAATATAACAATAACTTACATTAATAAAAAAATAAATCACAAAGAAATGAGATAAAAGATTTATAATATGTAAACTTTTATAATTTGAGGGTTTTAAATATAAAATGTGGATTGGACATGGTCAATTAATGATCTCGATTGTCATGGTTTGAAAAAGTAACAGTAATAGTTTGGATATTTTTTTTAAAATGTGATGGGATCAATTGATCTCACTACATTATATGTGTTGCCGCCCCTACATGATATCTGTCTCACTTTTGGAATGCGTGTTGTTATTTTTTTCATTTGAATAAAAAAAATGTCAAATTTTATGTTACTAAATCTTTTCCCTTATAACCAATCCTAATTAAGAGTAATTAATCTGTTTTAATTAGTAAATATAAAAAAAACTTGTTTTTTTGTCGGCTTCGAGAGGTACCAGAGGATGAAAACCCCAACCACAGCGGCCGCGGGAGACGCTTCGGTTGTCGCACGTGTGGGACCCACGTGTTGCACGGACTGACTCTCTTTGGCCTCTATCAGTTGCACACGTGGACAGCCAGGGATGCAATGGTCCCTTTTTCGCTGGACCACTCGGGTCCCACCGACGTCAGAATTATGGGGCCCACGCCCTTGACCGTCGACGATGGTCCCTTTTTTTTTTTTGTGAAATTCTTCTCCAACTGATTGAAATCTTAAAAACCCTCCCTAAAATCACAAAATCCGTTTGAAAACACAGATTGAAAAATATCTTTTAGAATAAAGTTATTTTTAAGATGATTTTAGACCTTGATTTTTTTGGGATGTTTTTTTTTTTAATTTAGGAATCAATATTTGAAAAGAGTTTAATGTTTGGTAGAAAAAATTGTTTTTCAATTCAAAAAATCGATTCCGACAAAAAATCGCAGTTTTTGATCTTTTTAAAACACGGATTTCGAGAAAAAAATTAAAAAGAATCCAACTTTCGATTCCGCCGGAATCCACTCCGTTTGGCTGCACAATTGAGGCGATTCCGCTTTTTGAAAAGCTAAAATCCCAAAATTGTGGAGCCAAACGGAGTGGATTCCGGCGGAATCGAAAGTGTATATGATTAATGAATTTAATCTTCTGATCAAGAGTATATTGAAATAAGTCCTCATAAATTTACAGAAACTGGATTCAGTCCTGCAAATTTTATAAAATCAGATGTAGTTCTTTTGTAAGACAAAAATACCCCGTTATTTTTTAAGATCCCCATCTTCTGATATATTATCCCCATCTGTAAAAAAAAATCTATCAAACCTCATTTGATCTATAAAATTAAGTCATTTTTTTTAACATGTTCACCTCAATCTCGTTACAGAGACTGAACAAAAAAATTACAATTTCATCAACTTCATTATAAAATTAGTAAATAAAATAATTTAAACACCAAATCAAAATTCTATAATACATTCTTAACTCAAAATTACTAGCAATAAAAATCATAACACCTTGCTTATAAAACTACAATTTGTTTAATAAAATTTAAATAAATCAGTATATATTTTTAGATAAACACATGGATTTTTTTGTAATTTTAAGAAGATTGCATTGAGTTAAGATGATTTTTTAATTTCACAGAGATTTTTTCGATTTTCATAAGTTTTAAGGGAGTTATATCAATTTTTTCAACAAAAAAAATAAATTTTAAAAGGGTATAACTGTAATTTACCATGCATAGTTAGGGTTAACCACACATCTGATTAGTTTTACGGACTAAAATAAATATTATTTAATAAGATAGAGACCTAAGGTGATTTATCAATTTTACATAGATTTTTTCTAATTTTTATAAGTTTTTACTTTTTGGGGAGCTAGATCGATTTTTCCCTTGTTTATTTTGTTTTCGCTTCGTGATTAAGGATTTGTCCGATCCATATGATTTAAATCATGACAAAATTATAATATAAGAAATAGATTAATTATCATCACTAAATAAAAAAAACATAAAATATTTGTATAAATTTTTTATTTAACATGATTTTAATATGCAAAATCTAATTTTTATTAAATTTTATATTTTAATAAATAATTAATCACAATTTTTATGAATAAAGAATCATTTATAATCGATTTTTACCCAATTATTTATATATTTAATTTTGAAAAATAAATTAAATTGAAATTCAAAGTGAAAAGAAGATTAACCAGTTCAATGGGACCGGGTTAGAACTGGTTTTAAAACAGGGCAAAGCTATTCCCACTACCCGAGTTACCATTTTCCACCACTTAAAATTACGAAAATATCATTATTTTTTTAATTTTCTTGTCTTCATTTTCCACTACCCAGTTCGACAGCGTCTAGTCGAAGTGTTCTTCACTTGGACGACAGAGGTCTGTCGAACTGTCTGAATAAGTGTCGACAGAGGCCCAGTCGAAGTGTGTTTCACTAAGACGACAGAGACCCGTCGATCTGTCTGAATAAGTGTCGACATAGATGTGTCAAACCCTTCAAAACAACAACTTTCTTCTAAGAATTAATCAATTATACAATCATTTAAGTCCTTATGAAAAATAAAAATGTCATTTAAGATATTTAAGTCTTTTTGAAAATTTTTCTTATATATATATATATATAAAAGTATAAGAAACAAAAATATCAAACAAATAGTTATTTGAATCAAATAAACAGTAAACATTTCATATAGATAAAAAACATTATTTTCTTTTCTAAACAAGTGAAATCTTTTTATAAACAAACTCCACTTGTTTAGAAAAGAAAATAATGTTTTTTTTTCCTATATGAAATGTTTATTGTTTATTTAGTTCAAATAACTCTTTATTTGATATTTTTGTTTCTTATACTTAAATAAATATATATGTGAATGATTTTAAAAAAGACTTAAATAACTTAAATGACATTTTTATTTTTCATAAGGACTTAAAAGATTGTATAAATGATTGATTCTTAGAAGAAAGTTGTTGTTTTGAAGGGTTCAACACGTCCATGTCGACACTTGCTCAAACAGATCGACAGACCTCTGTCGTCCTAGTGAAACACACTTCGATTGGGCCTCTGTCGACACTTATTCAAACAGTTCGACGGACCTCTGTCGTCCCAGTGAAGAACAATTCGACTGGACGCTGTCGAACTGGGTAGTGGAAAAGGGAGACAAAAAAATAAAAAAATAATGACATTTTCGTAATTATAGGTAGTGAGAAAAATAAGTGGGGTAGTGAGTCTACCTTTAAAACACTATTGGAGAGAGGTTCAAGGTGTCACATGGTGGTACAGTGAATTGCACGTGCAGTTTGACTAATTGGTTGGAGTACATTTATGAATTATTATTATTTAAGAGGTCGGCAACACATTAGACTTTGTCAAAAATTTGGTTTTTGAGTAGACGTTAGAGCATCTCCAAAAGATTCTTTACACCACATTTTTTTTTATATAGGGAGTTAAAAATATTAAAATTCACCTCCAAAAACCTCTCTACACCCCTCCCTATCATATTTTTTCCTACAAGGCTTCATACATGTATCGAGCCTTGTATGGAAAACTACAATGCAAAAAGATTTTTTTACCCCTTTCAATAAAACCCTATTTTTTTCAACTAACTCTCTCTCTCTTCCCATTTTTTAAATCACCTCCCCCAAATGTATCCTATCTTTCTCTCAACCTTAGAAACCCTAAAAAAATAAAAAATAAAAATCTTCCATTTCCATCTACCGTCTGTCCCGCCCGTTGGCCCCGTCTTTATTCCAAGTTTTGATAAATTTTAGAATGTGCTTTGATTCATTTGAAATTTGAATATCTTGTAATTTATAGATATGAATTGGGGTAATTTGATCATTTGAAATGAATGTAGGGTAAGAATGAGGAGGCTTTTGGAGTGATAAAAAAATGCTCCCTACATGTCATAGGGAGCTTTTTTTTCTCCACAATGTAAGGAAACATTGGGGAGGCTTTTGGAGATGCTCTTAGAGTATCTTTAAAAGACTCCATACACCACATTTTTTTTCTATATAGAAAAATAAAAATCTTAAAATCTACTCTTAAAGCCTCCTCACACCTTTCCCTACCATATTTTTTTTCTATGTATGGAGCCTTGTAGGAAAAACTATAATGCAAGATGATCACATTGCCCCTTCAACAAAATTTTTTTTTTCAACCAACTCCCTCTCTCTTCATTTTTTTCTAAACCAATGTGAAACTATCTCCCCCAAATGGATATATCTTCCTCTACAAACCCTAAAAAAAATAAAAATCAGAACTTTTGATTTCATCTGCAGTCCATCCATCCACCGTCCATCCGCCGGTTCACCACCGCTTGTCGAAAGGCCTCGGAGCCTCTGTCGAAGGTGGCGGCGTCGATCTCGGACTGGGAGGCCGGGGATCCATCGATCTTGAGGCGGCGGACAGCGGGGGCTGGGATTCAACGGCGGATTGAGTCTCCGCGAGGGCACGGTGGAGGGAGTCCTCGGTGGCTGCGGCGGCAATGCCCATTGGTGGTGGAGAGGAGGGGTTCATGGTGGCGGGAGGAGATGAGGGAGGAGTGATGGAGAGAGGGATTTGGATTTAGAGGCAATGAAGTGGATGAAGCGCCACTTTGTTTAATTTTATATTTTGCATATTTTGTTTAATGTACATCCAATTTATTTAAGAGTGATGCATTTTGTTTAATGTATTTTGTTTAATGTTTTTCAAATTATGGTAAATGAGTCATTTGGAATGAAGATAGGGTATGAATTATGAGAAGGCTTTTGGAATGATAAAAAAAAAGCTTCCTACATGTTATAAGGAGCTTTTTTTCCCATAATACAAGAAAACATTGGGAAGACTTTTAAAGATGCTCTTATTATGCAAATTAAAGGAGTATGTGTTTTAATTTTCTTGGTCCAAAAATATTATAGATTATTTGCACTAGTTCGTTTTGAAAATTTTGAGTGGTTTTTCCATTCAAGCAAGTAGCAGAGCCAAACAGATCGAGCTCCCATGTGAATCCATCACCATCTACAAAGTAATGGTCCCTCATGTGTGTACCTCTCTCTATTTCACCGAATTGAATTTAATGAGTCAGGATGCTCTTGGGATTCTAAGGGGATCAAATAGTCGAACACTATACTATGAGTCTATGACTTTTCATGTAATAATCAATACGTCACGTGTAAACTCCTATCAGTAAGAGTTATTTTATTTTGTGAATGTGAATGAATGACAGAGTCTCTTACTGATAAAGGTTTACACGTGATGACAATGCATTGATTGCTACAAAAAGGAGTTTATATATGCTACAGACGATCCGAACCCATATTCTAGGTGAGCCACTAAATTGGCCATATAAGCATTTATATTCAAAAATTTAGTGACTATCAACACAATTTTTCTTTTCTTTTGGAGTGAAATTTTGAGCATATCCATTCCAAAGATGTTTGTTTAAAATTAATAATATCTTCTAAAGTGATGGTGAAAGAAAACCGAACAAAATACAAAAAAACGAGTATTCGCAAAGATTTCTACCTCCCCCACGCTGTTGTGTCAACGCAATTGTTGATAAAACAAAAGTTTTTTTGTTTATTGAATTTAGGGACTTCAAAGGAGGCCTAGTTCATCTAGGATTAGGGTTAAACCTCAATAAAATTGTGAAACTATCTATAATAAGATGTTTAATAACTTATTTTTAATTTGTCTATCATAATTTTTGTTTTTTAGTCATATTATTTTATGTTATTTTGTCATAACAATAAAAGGTGCGTCATCTTTGCTCATTTTTTTTCCATTTAACTCTCTATTCTCTTCTCTTGTCTTTCGGAGTTTGTAATTCGAATTTACTAATGAAATCAAGTAGCAAACATTTACTTTTCTTTCAAATTTTATTTTATTTTTTTTATTCCCACATTTAAAAAAATCTATAGCAAATTTATTCTGAATAAATTTTCAAAAATTATATTTTTAACTTGTTTTAAAAAATATAGCTTATTGTCCTTCCCCAGACCCCTCCTTCTTAAACACCCACATAGATACAAACACATGCAGGCATGTCAAATGTGGTACCATACCTCCATAGTTGGGATATAAACTTTCCTTTGGCATGTACTGATATCTTATCTCAAGAGTATTAAAGTACCGTTTTAGTGGTACAAAACAAAATCAACCAAAAAAAAGGTTTGCTTTAATGTGCTTTACCTAAAGAATCAATATACAAACCTTGTCATATTCAACTTTATTCACCTTTGATGAGATTTGATTGCCATCTTGCCCTAAATTAAAGTTAAAAACTTTCTTAATTAGAGAGAGAGAAAGATAGAGCTAGAGATCCATCCAACTTAGCTTTCAAGGCCCTGACTAACAAATCTCATGTTCAATATTTCAACGTATCACTCATCATTCAATATATATCAGAGTGAAAACCAACCTTAAGCTCATGCAAGCGCATCATATGGGGAACTAAAAATTAAAGTCACAAAGAAAAAGCATGCCTTGACAAACAATACCTTACTGGCCAGCTTATTGTGTACCAATCTGCACATATGGTTGTGTAGGGTACAGAAAGTATATACTTGGTTAGGTTAATATGTATATAAACTATGTTATATCATTCGAGTATTATTATATTCTTTCTAAAAGTTTAAAATTTTTAAAAACGGTGAAAATGATCACATGAATCAGTGTCCCTAACATTTTTCTTTCAGGTATAAAAGCAACTCATTATGTTAACTAAGATCAATCAGTGCAAAAGGAATAAAATAAAATCAAGCAAACAATATCATGTGTGATGCTCCGATGTCATTAAACATGGTTAATCAATAAAATTAACTCATGTTACCATGGCTAATTTGAAACTATTTGAGCCAGTGTGACACATTTTAAACATATAATTTGTTAAATAAATAGTTGACTCATTTGATTATATATATATTAATGAGACTGAATTATATATGTTTGTTGTAGCTTTAACGTATCATTTGCGCTATTTATTACTTGTAGAGCTGAAACGAGTCTTCAGAGTATGTGACGACAACGACATAAACCGTTCCCACTTCATCAAGACATCAACGGATCAATTTTGTTCTCTAAAAAAGTGTTGATTCGCCTAATTTGAAAATTGTTTTGTTTAATCATACACATTAATGAATTAACATATGCAACGCACACAAGCACATCTTGTTGACTTAAGTTATTAATTTAAAAACACCAATAGAAGAAGTCATGATTAATTCTCATATATATTAATCATCATCTCGAGTGAGTACGCTTTGGTGTGAGTTAATATGTTTGACTTTTTTATTGTCATTTTTTTAGTCTTAAAACATTTTGAATTTAAAATATATATATATATATATATATATATATATATATATATATATATATATATATATATATAGGGTCGATTACCTGCGACGAACGGCAGGTGCGGCGTCGATCGTGGGCCGTCGATCACAGGTCCATCGCATCGGACGGTCGGATGCGATTCACGTCGACCGTTGGAAGCGATGGACCCGCGATCGAACGGCCCACGTAGCCGCCGCACCTGCCGTTCGCCACACGTAATCGCCCCGTATATATATATATATATATATATATATATATATATATATATATATATATATATATATATATATATACACTTGTCTAATATAATGTTGACTTACATAAAAAGTAAAATATATGCATAAAATTTTATATTTTACAAATAATTGGGATATAAGATGTCATTTTTTCTTCTCTAGTCAAACATGTTTTTGGCATTGTGATAGTGAAATTAATGATGGAATTGCAATTGTGCCATACATTTTCCTTTTTGCACGTTGCCTCTAAACTCACGCAAGAATCTAGAATAAGTTCATGAACGCTGATACACTCAATCTGTTATTGCGCTATCATAGTGTACATGGTTCTATCATAGTATATGGAAAAAAAATCCCATTTAAAAAAAAAATATACTATTGTATTTCAATATATTCTTTATTTTATATAATAGTATATATTTTAATAAAATAATATATAATTATAAATAAAAAAATAGATGTGGATTACGAAGGGATTGCACTTATTTTCCTTAAGTTCATGGGTATAATGGTGTACAAGAACAAGGCCGGCCCATTGGTCTCATTTCCTATGCAACAATGAAGTCCACTGTATGTTCCCCAATGCGTGGGCCTTCCTTTGTAAATGAGAAAAAAGTACTTGTGTTTTGAAAAATGTTACACTCAATTTATTTTACGGTTTAAAATATATGTACTTTTTTATTTTTGTTTAAGTCATAGTTTCATTTAATAAGATATATAATTTTATAAAAAGAAACATATATATACTTTAATAAATTAAATGATATTATTTATATAAAAATAAATAAATAAATTTCAACAATGTATATACCATGTTACGGGGGCTAACCAGATACATGAAAGCTCATGTATCTTAGGAATTAGGATTCATGGAATCCATATATATTATTAATAGGGTTAAAGACATTTGTATCCTTATAAATATGGATAATCTCATATAAGTTCATGTAAAAGTTGGGGCAGACACATGAGTCCCTAAAAACACACAAAAACCTAATTATCATCATCGGGTTAAATTTTCATTCAAATTTGACAGAATATTTTATTACCATGTAACTGTGTAGACATTATAGTCTCCATAAATAATGATAAAAACAAATTAGTCCATACAAATATCATATTATCCTTGTAACTTTGTAAGACTTTTTATGTTTCTTCATTTCCATTGATGCATTGATTGAAAATAGTTAAAAATTTAAGAATAATTTAATCATTCCATGGTTATAGGTTAAATTTAAGTAGGGTAAGTTGGTTTTGATTAATTTTTGTTGAAACCAGGAATGTACATAGGTTTTTTTGTGAGTTTTCAATGACTTATAAGTATGCCCTAACTGTGATAAAGACTTATATAGAATTACCCGTGTTTGTGAATACTTAGATATTTTAACCCTAATTAATAATAATAAAAAGACCCAGCTAACCTGTATACGGATAACTTATATATGACCAACCAATACATCTATCAAGAGAAAATCAATAAATCATAGACGAAACGTGTTCCTTTTGATCAGAGGAACTTAATTAAAGTTGGTGGGGGAATGTTGCATTAATTAATTAATTTATAACTACCATAGGTGAAGATGGTGATGGGGACCGGAGGACCACCACTGCTGTGGGGGCCGGAGATGTTTACATGTTGCCGGCCAATTCATCTACGGCCACCTCCGCGGCCCACACGTCTTGAGAGTGACCGATTTCATCAATGGCGCATCCGACACCGACGTTGTACCTATTGATTTCTCTCTCTCTTTCTTTCTTTCTTTCTTTAGATTGATCACAGTTCTTGTTTTCTTCTCTTTAAGAGGGGGGCTTTGTATGCTCCACTTGTGGTGGTGTTGGAGCCTCATTGAGCCACTAATTCTATATATGGATGTGATAAGAGATTTGGATTTTGATAAGAGTCCCAAATTTGTAGACTTCTGTCACGCGTCGCTGTCTCTCCTTGTTACGTATGTACATGTGTAAATATACAGATTATATTCAATCAGTGTTAGATGCATTAACAAAACATAATCAAATAAAAACTGACTTATTCATTATCTAATACTGGAATAATTATTTATCAAGAAATAGCATATGTCGTTACTCAAACAATGGCTTAATGTTATCTTTTGATGAATTACAAACGCCCAACCCACCATATGTTTTTTTAACAAAAAACAGAATGAGAAATGTGAGAAACAGAACAATAAACCTGTCGATGTACATACACAGATATACACCACAAACCCATGCAACAAATCAATCGCATATACATCTAACTGCACCCGCCGGGGGCGAACCCAATCCTCGACCCACCGACGTCGTAGATGACCCTGAACGTCTGCTGCTGCGTATTCCCTATAATCGCCACCCCCGAAGCGCTTGCGAACGCCAAGCACGTCGTGCTCCCATCGACATCGATCAACACGTTCCTCGCCCCGAGGTCCAACGCTGCCCCTCCCTCGAACCCAACCTCACCCCGGGCGCGCGCACCGAGCGCGCGGACCCCTTGAAACAGGTATCCAATATAGAATAAGCCGGCGCGCGCGGCACCCCCGCGAGCGCGCGCACGACCGCCTGTTTCAGCGCGGCGTACAGCGCGGGCTGGATGCGCGATATCACCGTCCCTGAGTCTATGATCGTCGTCCCGCCCGTCGACGCGCCCAACGCGCGCCCGTTCACGACCACGCTCGTGAGCTTCAGCGCGTACAGTCCCCCGCTGTCGTACATCCTCGTGTACGCCGCGCGCCCCGCGCCCGTCCCCCCTATCGAGAGGTACCCAGTGGAGGATGATGTGGGGAGGCAGTACGAGAAGGCGAAGCCGTACTTCGGGCCGAGCTGCGCCACCATTGACAGCCTGTTTTAAAAAAATGATAGACTCAAATCATTTTATAGTTCAAAACTCAAACCACGTATTGAATGAAGTATATAGAATTATATTTTATATTGAAAAAAAAAACTAAGTGTAACAGCACTCACCTGTTTTTGTCCAGGCCCACCAGGCCCGCGGAGGCGCCGAACAGCCCCCTGTTGTCCTGACCGCACCCGTAGACGAAACCCGAAATCTGGCCCGTGCCAAGGGTGAGTGTGTCGCGGCTTAAATACCCGACGGAGTAGGAACCGTCGCCGTAGCTCGCTGAATAGACGCACATATTGCGCCTAGTGCACATGGAGGGGTTGAGTGTTGCGGTTTGTAGGCCCAGACACTCTGGGCTCTTGCACGAGGAGACCTGATACGAGTTTGAGGCCGTCGGGTTGAAAATCGGGCCTTGTTGAACATGACAAAAGACCGCGCACGGCTGGCACTGGACCCAGCTGAGGGAGCTGCCCGTGTCGACCACGACGGCGTAGGACTTGGAGGGCGTTCCAAGGCCGATGCGCGTCACGTAGTTGCCCACACCGATGGACCGGCCCGGGGTGAGGGGGACATTTATGGAGGAGGTGGACCATGGGCCGGAGTCCAGGAGGGGGGTTTTATTGGGCTTTGCGGTTTTGGGGTTTGTTAGGCGAGAGTTGAGGGATTGGACTCGGAGTTCGTCGTGGCGGAGGATCTCGGAGAATGGTAAGGGTGGGGTGGAGGAGAAGGGGGAGCACGGGCCGTGTGCGTGGTGGAGTGTTAGGTGGAGGCCGGAGCTATTGAGGTGTTCGCCTGCTTAAATTAAAAAAAAAAATTATATTTGATTCGTTTCAATTATTATTTTTATTGTCTACTTTTAAAAAAAATTAAAATATATGATTGTCTAATCAAATTTTTTTTAATTTATATGATTAAATAAATTAAATTTATATATATTTATGTTAACACATATTGACGTAATAGAATGACGCTACAATGTCTAATCAAATATAAATTAAATGTACATATTTTTATGTTAATACATATTGCCTAATCAAATATGTTAAATGATGCCACATCAGTAAAATTGACTACAAAAGTGTGAGCGCACGAAATGTTCATCTGTTTGACAACGGAATTTACAATCCTGAATCATGACTCACTATTTATATCTAATTAAAAAAAGACCCGAGTCGTCACAGGGTGGTTCCACTTCCACTGTGTGGTTGGGAACATGTTGAGATTTTTATATTCTTCAACTTGTTCATTAATCTTATATTATATATTCTTAAGCTTTATTGTTCACTTTTTTTTTCTTGTTTTTTTTTTTGTGTCACCGAT
Source organism: Acorus calamus (assembly GCA_030737845.1). Taxonomy (NCBI): domain Eukaryota; kingdom Viridiplantae; phylum Streptophyta; class Magnoliopsida; order Acorales; family Acoraceae; genus Acorus; species Acorus calamus. Next base: position 26,242,983 of record CM060862.1, on the reverse strand, counting down.
TGTTACTATATGTCTGAGCTTTTTCAGATTCCAAGGGGTTCAATCATGCAACCTTTTTGGTTGCGTACTTGCGTGAAGAAAACTATTTTTTTCCAATGAAAATCAGTTTCATGGTGTTTCAAAGAAGTAGAAAAGCATTCAAGTATTGTTATTATTTGTATAATCTTTAGATTTATTTCCGTCGTATTGAATCGCATCGAGGAGAATTGATAGAGAAGTTTATATGACTGAATGATATGACAGCTAACAAATGAAATAACAAAAAAGAAACTTTTTTTTTTCCGTTTGGTATAAAAAAGAAACTTGCATGGTAGAAATAATTAATATAAACAAAAAACAAAACAAAACAAAACCAAGATTCATGAGAGAGCTAAATATGTATATACCTTGGAACGGAGCATCGCAGGACTTGTCGACCACCCCGCCGGAGGGAGAGACGGCGCCGAGAAGAAGAGAGAGAATAAAAGAGAAGAAGAAGAAGGAGACCAACCCCATCTCTCCAAAGGGATTGAAGTCTTTCTAAACTTTGATGTGCCAATGAAAGGTTGAGGTCTCCATATATTTATAGATCAGAGAACATCATCTCTCATCACAAGAAATTGATGAGGGTCAAAATCCACTTGTGAACAATTTATGCTCAGGAAAGCGACCTCAACACCTCGTTGTAGAGTACCCATTCAAGAGAAAGGTTGGGGAAAAAAAATGAATTTATCTGTATTCGAAAACTGGGATAATCTCTGTGTGATGGCACAAAACTATTTAAGATAAGCATGCATGATTTTTTTTCATGTAAAATATCAACTAAAATGAGAACAAGTATAAGTATATTTAATCCCAATTATTATTTTAACCCCTTGTTGTTTTATAGTTTGCTTAATTTTTTTAGCATATAAATATACAAATAAATTAGCTAGTTGTAATATTTTTTCTGGCTTTTTTTCTTTTTTCTGTTACTTATCTCATGAAATACTTTTTGTGTCTGTATAGGTAGAGACATAAGTTATTATGTGATTTATACCTATTTTAAGAATAAATAATTTTATTAAATAGAATAAGTGATTTTCTGTTTATTTGTATTTTTTATTATTCTCATTGGAAAATGTAATAATAAATATTGAGTTCTTTAGTTGATGAAGAATAAAATGGAATAAGATGTAAAAAATTGATTTGACATATGAGTCTCATTGATATATAAGAGATAATAATGACAGTGATTTGACAGGTAGGTCTTCATACATCAGTGAAGGAATAACACAATTCTAGAGAGGTCTAAAATACAAATATCAGCTTATTCTCATATAATTTTGCATATCTATACTTACTTATTCTTTCTATCCAAACATAATTTTTTTATTTATTCTTCTCTAGGCCCTCCTAATCAAATCCCCCCTCCCCCTATTCTTCCGGATTAATATTATATATATGATCCATGTCCTGTTCATTCATATTCCAAAAATTCCGTGTGTTTGTCATGTAAAGGGTTCAATCATTGTTACATTATCACTGGTTAAAAGAGAAAAAATCATTTCCACAGGTTGACTGGTTAAAAGAATATAATAATCCACATTAAAATAGGAACCCAAGAATGACCCAATACATACAATCAAGCCATGACAAGGAACATTAACAAATCCAATATATTGGAATATAAGTGGTCCAAAGGGGGGGATATAAAAACCTTCTGATGTCCTTTACATGTGTGTACATATTGATGATGTTGGAGGATCCTAGTCGCCTGACCCACCATGTCCTCCACTCTGAAACCCCCGGCCGGGGACCTGTATTTCCGGTACGGGTTCGTCATCGTGAGAAGGTCGTTAGGCAGTGGTAGTACCAGTGAGTACGATTCGGCACCAACCCTTCGTGAGGGAGGGCAACATATCAAATCATTTTGCATCATCAAAACTTGAAGTGTCCATACTGAGTTTGATCCATGTAAGTCTCGTGAGGCTCCGTTTTGGATGGCCAAATTTTCTGCGCATGTGACGTCGACGCAAGCAAACGATCAAACCCCAGATCCAAACAACATTTGGTGTTGAGGACATCACATGCATGTGTTTGCGTTCATGGTGCAATTTCACATAATGCCCCAAAACAAGTGATTTGGCATCTACGCAGGAAAATGACCTCCTTATCCATGCTTTTTCCTCCAAATCTCATCCCCTGTCCCCGTCAATTTCATATAATGGGTGGAGGGCATCATATGATAGGTGTTTTTGGTAAAAGGGACCGGCAAAATCCAGAATGCCACAAAAGTCACTAAAGAGTCAAAAAACACCAAGGAAAGCTTCATCGATGCGTCCCGGTTTTAGTATTCCCTTCAATTGCCATATATTACATATGCGAGATTTAACACCTCCAATCCAAACACACCTTGAATTACAATCTCCTTTGATTGGAATAAAAAAATAGGACAATCCATAAAAACAACACTAGAGTTTTTTTTTATTGCACATTTAACCCCACCCTCATCATTTTAATTGTATATTCTAGCCCTCCATCGGGCGCACCACAAAAGTGATGTGCTTATTTTTTTAAAAGAAGACATGAATTACAAATCACGTCTAAATTGAGGAGTCCATTTCTTATTATTTATATTCAATTTAAATTTTATTTCAATCTTATTTATTAATTTTTTATTTAAATTTAAAGTTACTAAATTTTCTAAGATTAAATAACATTTTAACTGAAATTTGAAATTTAAAATTCTAAATTTTAAAATCTTATAAAATTTAAAATCCCTTATATGTTAATTGAGATGCAATTCAAAATTTAAATTATTTTACAATCTTATCTATGAACATTGAGATATAATTTAATATAAAATTTAATTTTCATCTTTAAAATACAATTCAAATTTAAATTTTATCTCAATCATTTTATTTTAATTCAAATTTTATCTTAATCTCATATGTTAAGATTTTATCTTAATATATTAAATTTTAAATTCAAATAAAATGTTCACAGATTAGATTAAAAAAATTAAATTATAACTTGATAATAAAAAATGGAGGCGTAATTGACTATGTGACTTATAAATCATGCCTTCTTAATAAAAAAAAATTAGAAAAAAAACGCACATCACTTTCTTGCCTAACTGGGGGACAGGAAAAATAAAAATGAAAAACCCAATCCAATTAAAATGGGGTGGGGTTAAACGTGGACTAAAAAACTACCTATGTTTTTTTTTTCACAATTTGCCCTAAAAACATAAGAACAGTTTAATCGATCGATACAAAATCCAAAGGAAGTTCCAAAAATAAAGATGTAATATCAATAATTACTTTGGAATGTACCAATTTTGTCTAAAATGATGTCAATAAGGAATCGTCAAGTGATTGATGGGAAAATAAAGAAATAGAGAGAAGAGATGCCCAATGCATGTGAAGTGATTTTCAACTAATATTGGATTGGGGACGGTTCATGGAGCCCGGTTAAATATCTCTAACAGACCTTTAGCCATCGAGAATTTCCTCTCTTTTTTTCTTATGTTTCTAGTTTTTCTTGTTTGATTTTTTTGCTTGTTTGATTTTCTTTTCTCTAATTCATCTCATTTTTTTAAATGTTGTACTTTAAAATCTTTTATAAAATCGTTGTAACAATATTTAAAAATTTAACTATTTTAAAATAAAACTAATATTAAATTCTTTATTTTTTGTTGACTAACGATTGGAACTCCACGTAAAAAATAGAATAAAAAAAATAAAAAAAAATAGTGAACTGATGCGGACACAGAGAGCGACGACGCTCTAAATGGGACCTGAAATGAAAACTGTGACATAATCGGTTGAACCTAAATGCATTCATCACATGTTGTACTTGAAATGATTATGTCATCATAATCCACTTGGAATTATATATTGGGAGTTTTAATCCATAACACCTCACCTGACATGGATTGGTTTTTCACTGGCTTAATCCCAGATTCCCAGGTGATGTGTTCATCATTACTGGTGCAACTCGGGCGGGTGCGGGTTGGGTCGGGTTCGACATTAACCCGCATTGCAGAGAGTCCAATTTGAACCCGAGCCCGAACCCAGCCTCAACCCGAACCCAAACCAGATCTCAACCCGCGGGTTCGGGTCGGGTTCGGGTTGAATTTGGGTTGGGTCGGGTTCGGATTGAATTCGGGCTCACGTCAGGTTCGGCCGGGTTTGGGTCGGGTTCAGATCGGGTCGGGTCGGGTTTAACACCTAAAATATCTTACAGAATATTTAATAAACAACAAAACAAACTCTAATTAATTATTAATTAAACATTATATACAAATAATTAAAAGTGAATATCTATAATAATTAATCCAAACACAACAAACATAGTGATACTCTAATTTGTGTAATTGTTTATTAGATATAGGTATGTTGTTATGGCAGCATAACATTTGTTAACCTGGGGGTCGGGTTCGGGTTGAGTCCACGGGTTGAACCCCCCAACCCGAACCCGACCCGAATTGGGTTCGGGTTTGGGTCGGGTTGAACCCGACGCCAAAAAACTCTAACCCGAACCCGCCCATGAGTCGGGTTGGTTCGGGTTCAACCGGCCCAAGTTGCACCCCTATTCATCATAAGATGAAAATTCCAGTGGCCCCATTTAGATCCCAAATTGAACTTAACCCGTCCAAACAAACCAATGAAAATTTGTTTGGGTAGCGATATAAGATATTCTGATATAGATAATTATTCTAGTATAGATAAAAAATAAGTCATTTTTTGTTTAGTTGTGTTTTTAATTATCTCATTAACAAATATAATAATGGTTTTTTGTTGTTTAATTGATAATAAAGAAAATTGTGGATAAAAAGTAAATAAAATGTAAATAATTATTTATAAAATGTGAAAATTTTATTTGACATGTAGATTACTTGATTTAATAGGAGTGATAACAAATTATTTGGTATGTGTACCTCTTTTATACCAATGGAATATCTTGACTGGAATAACACAATTCTAGAAGAGACTTGGAATACCAATACCAACTTATTCTCACATATTCTAACATAATTATACCTCCCTCCCCCCCCCCCCCCCCCCTACATACAAACAAACAACTTTTTTTTTTATCATATTCTTCTTTAGTCCTCTCTATTCTCAAAATTTTGAATTTCAAAATATATTTCTTCTAATTGGATTCCTTATTGACTGTTTGGTAAAGCATTCAATGAGTCTCAAGTACTGTAATATAAGAAAAGAAAATTGTAATGAATGACCAGGTCATGGTGTTGTGTTCCAATGATTTGGATTGATGGGTCTACCACACCAATGCAATGAATATAGATAACATGATCTTAATTTTTTCTCTCTTTTTTTATATGAACTAATGCGTGGAGGTATATATTTTGCATGAATCTATACTAAACTGTCTGATCAAAATAGATGTCATCAGTCCTTTGTGAATATACTAATTTGACTGTATGTAATGAAGACATGACTGAATTCATTATAATTCAATTCTATACTTTTTATACCAGTGCATGGGAGTATATTTAAAGTCCGTTTGAAAACATATAAAAAATAAAATAACTTAAATAGACTTCATTTCTAGAAAACGAATTTTTTTCACTTTTTAAAAATCAATTTTTTTGTACTAAAAGCTGAAAATAACTTTTTAATTAAACCAGTTTTTTAGAATGCATTTGACAACATTTTTTAGTTTTCTATTTAATTAAAAATGAAATCACTTTAATTAAGTGATACCAAACGGGCCCAGTCACATTTAAAGGAAGCCCAGTCACATTTAAAGGAATATTCTACTTAGCTATTCACTGTGGAGTATGGACACAGCAAAGGCACGATATAAATATGTAAATGTCATTTTGTGATTATGGAAAGTTTACTGTGATTTTAACATCATTAGTTCATGTAAACATAAACATTACAATGGTTATTGACAAAAAAAATAAGTCACAATATCGTGTTGCATAAGCGTCGTGTTACACATGTGAGATTCTATGTGTGATTGTGTCCAATGTATTTGAAATTAAAAACATCATTTTAAAATTTGGAATGTATGTAATGCCAAAATAATGAATGTGAAATAAAAGAAACATAATGGGCCCGTCTAGCCCCCACCCACGTATTTTCTTACTCCACCAAGCAATAAAAAAAAAAACAAAAAAAAACCGGTGTTTTGCTATCCCCACCAATTCGACCCGTTCGACCGGATTTGGTCGCTATTTCAGGTTTCGCGCAACCGGATTTGATCGCCATTTCAGGTTTCGCGCGACCGAAACTGGTCGAACAGGATTTGTAATAAAATTTATAATTTTTTTTTTTGAAAACATAATCTCACGACGTGTATCCTCCTTGAATCTTTCATATCACTCCAAGTCTGAGTTGTAATGTAGGGAGAATAAATCATTATTCTTAAATGTATAATATAAGAACAATTTTTTTTACATAGGTTACAGACAAATTTCAAAAGTCAAATATAAAATGTGTTTGAATCAACTGATATGTTTTTTGTTTTCAAACAAAAATTCATCTTAACTATGAATTCAAACGAAGCTTAAAAATGATATATATTTGTCTAATAAGATATTTTTCTATAAAAATTTGAATTAATTGAAAGTATATTTACTTACATTTTTTTTTAATCCCTTAGTTGTTGTTTGGATGAAAGAATAAATGTAGAATATGATGGATAAATCCAAAAATTTATTTGTTTATAAAAAATAAGTAGATATAATTCTGAACCCTGTTCGACCCATTCCGGTCGCCCAAAACATGAAATGACGACCCATTACGGTCGCCCAAAACTTGAAATGACGACCGAATTCGATCGAACTGAATCGGTGGGAACAGACAAACACCGTTTTTTTTTTTTTTTTTTTTGATCGGTGGGATTGGAAAATTGTTTGGTGGGGATAGACGGGCCCAACATGAATTGCATTATTGGGGAAGGATTCTGGGGATGACTTCTGAACAGAATGTTTGCTGATTGTTCTCCATTATTTGGTCTGCATATTATCAAGTATTTCCATATAAGCTGGAGAACCTGCACATGGAATGTTCTCAAACTTAAAATTGACATAGGTCCAGGAAAAGATAGTCCCTCTAACTTATCGAAGTTTTTCATGTCTGTCAACAGTCTTTGAATTTTACAAACTTTCTTCTTCATTCAATTCTTTGTAATTAGGAAAGTATGTACAACATTGGAAATAAGACTACAGTGTAGCAGGAATTATTTTCAGTCAGAGATTTAATTTCAATGTGATATCTTGAGATATGCCATCAAATATTTGGGAGGGATCAATAATTATCACAAGATAAAGCTGTTAAAGACTAGTCAATGATGGAGACTCACCTTTGTATCTTCTGAAACATTCAAATGTGAATTCCAGAGCTCTCAGTAAAGCACAACCATTTATCTGGGAAACTATATATCACTAATGCATCAAAAGCGGTTAGAGTTTACGTTACATTAAGGTTCAAAAAAAGATCTATTAAATCTCGGGAGATAGAAGCGGATTACATATCAGCATGAACATCTTAGATCAAATTATTTATCTAGGAATAAGACGCTATGGTTCCCATTGGACATCCTGATTCGTCACAGGCATAGCACAGCAGTCAAATTAAATAAAATTGTCATTAAATAAACAACTATTATCATGTAATTAGATGGTGAAACCAAGGCTTGAAAAGCAAGGAAGGCAATGGTTTACCTCCACATATTCAAACTAAACAAGAAGATTCCAAGCTCCCATCATGCACTAAAGTGATCACTTCTTCAGGTAGTTGCAAGTCCTTTTCAAACACACACTGTTATAGATAAATATTGCCTATGCTAGTCATCCATCTTGCCAAAAAAAATTACGTGTACTTAAAACCATTGATAGTCTCATCCTTAGATGAGAGGAAAAGTAATAGGAACTGAAAAGGATCTAGTGAGCGTATTTCATCCAAACAAGTATTCTGATTTTTTAAACAGTATTGGATTATTGTAACAATCACATCCCTGAAGCCTACAAATTTGTGTGTTTCTTTATTTCTAAGGCTCAACTCTTCATAATATCTTCTAATTTTAATGATCAAACCTAAAACTAATAAGTTATTCATTTCTTTTTATCAAAAATAGACCTCAAAGACATTGCTTTCTACCTTTAATTGATGTCAACATTGTGATGTTAATGTCCTAACTAACATGCAGCTAACAACATGCACCTGCTATGGCAATCACTCTTCTAGTTTGAAAAGAGATAAAAAACATATTGATCAATCAATAGATGGGAACAGTGACCTACCAAGAGCTTCTAAGGTTCATGAAAGATGGTAAATTAATCTAATAGTGAGTTAGATACTTAGATTAAAACCTCACAGTGATTTCTAACAAATTTCCCAAAAATTGATGATCTACCCATGACCATAGATACCACTTCCACTCCATCTTCTCATCCTTCCAATATTATTATAGGAGTTTAATTATCATTTTCACATGTACACGTCAAATGCAATGAATTTCCCTTCCCATGAAGAAGACTACAATGGGCAACTTCATCACTTCCACAGAAGTTCTGTTACAAACTAAATTTATATGTAGATCAACATCAATCAATATATGTGTTCACATTAATTATTTTCTGCCATTAACCTTGACTAGCCATCCATTTTTTTTATATAATTGCAGCTGACTTTCTTCTTTACTACTACTTTTTCCAAAGTGTTCACACACAGCAGTTTTGCCCAAGACAAAATCCATGATCCACATTATGTGATTCATGCATGGTGTGGCACCCATATGTAATAACAGTTTGGTGTGATTGAAGAACTGACACTTAAAAGAAGATCCAGAGTCCCACAGAATATACCCAACATAAATACTGCATCTCATCTTTCATTAAGAATGCTGAATAACTGCTTCCAAGTTGCTTCAGAAACAAACAACAGAGTGCCAAGGACAGCGAAGCTCACATTAGCCAAATTGTTGTGCCACCAAACATTACTTATCTCTAATGTAATTCTATAGGCATCTGTTGGCTCGATTTAATTGTCGTTAAGATTTAGTCTTTACCAACAAAAGAAATTTATAACTCTCCTACCTCTTTTTAGTAGAAAGTGGGAGTAAGAGGTCGATCCCACAAGGAGACTATGGAAGCAAACAATCAATTGTAAAAGATATCAATTCCAAAAAAAAAAAAAAAGATTTTAAAACAAGAATTTTGAAGATTGATCCAAGGAAGCTACTTTAAAAACTAAAATAAAATTCTAATTTGAATCAAGATACGAAAAAAAAGAGTCATCAAGGATTAGAAACCACCTCACAAGTATGATTGATTAGATCTTTCTATTGCACTTATATTTCCCTTACTTCACATGAGTCAAGATATTTTACTTGCTCACATAGAGAATATAGATTTAAAGTTCTCTTTTAAAATTTTATTAGTTGATACACCATTAACTACTAGATCAAAAACGGTTCTTATAGTGAAGACCCTCTTCCTTGACAGTTAATATATTCAACCAATGAAAACAGAATATTTCAAATAAAGTAGTTCACTTAAACTTGATTTGAAAATAAGGTTTATAAAGTATCAATCATGTCTCATCTAAGTAAAACAATGAAAAATCTTAAAATATCCATAATCAAGATAAATCTCAGTTGAAAAACTATATAATAATTAAGCATAAATCAGAATAATATAAGATGCACAAATAAAAGAACTAATCACTCATACTCATGGAGTGGAATCATCTCCTTGATGGGAGGATTCTCTAGCCTACCATGGTTGGTGATATTCTATAATAACAATAAAAAGATTCCATGAAAATCAAATAAAGAAAAACTTTTTATTGATTAAACATAAACAAAATACAATAGCATATATGTCTAATACTAAAGCAATACAAACTGAAACACAAACTAAAAACTTAAAACAGAAAAGGAAGAACAAGAAAATGGAAAACTAAAATTCTGCTCAGCTGAAAATTTGTGCTCCTCTCCTCTCTCTACAGGCCCCTTTTTATAGAGTCTTAGGGGCTGGATTGGCTAGAGCTTTTAAGGCTGGACAGCTGCTTATGATTTAAAAAATTCTTGCTGTTTTGGTAGAATTGTGTAGCTGTCTTGGTGGGGATTTGGAGGATTGGCTAATGCTGATTTTTAGTGATTTTGATAGAGATTTAAGACTGATTTGACAAATCAGATTTGCAGATTTGTGGCTGTCTGTTAGAGCTGATTTGTGAGAGAGATTCTCTCTTCTTTTGACAATTGTGATGATCCATTCTTTCCATAATTGCTGTAAACTTTCAGGAATTTGTTCCATCATTGAATATCCACATGTTCTTTTCCTCCAATAACATGTAGAAATTTATCTTCATATCCTATGAAATTTGGATTAATATTAGAATCTCCATGACAAATATAAATATGCACATGAAATGTATAAATGTAGTTTATTTGTGCATATTATGCTTTGAAAATAAAATTCCCTAATATGTATGTAGAAAATGATATATTGCATAGGGAAATGTCCAAGACAACTCTAAAAGGTATATCAAAATATGTATTTTTGAACATCTAACAGCATCATAATCGAGTATATTGTTTATTATTAAAACAGGAGAGTGATTCCCTATGATAGGCTTTATCAAGGCATCTCTGGATGACAAGCAACTCATGGGCAATGGGGAAGAAGGATTATCAGAAATTTTAGTGAAAGAGAACATTTTAATTGAAGAGCAGTAAATATGAAATGAAAGAAAACAACAACAAACTTTGTTATAGACAACTGCATCAGAAAAGCTGACCAGCAATTTCCATTTGAGCTAATAAATTCCAATAACATGAATGACAGAACTCTGATTATAACATGTAAATCAAATTCAAGGTATTGGAAATAGAGATCCATGGTATTGGAGTCTTCTTATAAATCAAATACAATTTCTTAGCATGACAGAATCATTTCTTAAGAGCGACAGCTATAACATGTAAATCAAATTCCACAACTCCAATTCAATCCGCTTCAGAGCGCCGACTGAACAGACATAGATAAGATGTTGCAACAAGTTTATCACCATCACCTACTCTATGACACAAAGGGTTAACCAGTTAATGCAAAGCTTGGAACTAGGGGTTCCTGAGTATCCTCACAGAAGCAAGGGTCCATATTCTATTAGTGACAAACATACAGTTCATGCAAATTGTGATCCATGGGGCTAATTATAAACCATAATCCCATAAAACTTTTAAAAAATCAAAAAAAAATTGATTAAAAAAAATTAAAATGTTCTGTTGGAAACTGTTACAGGCCTAATGATCTAACACAACAAAGCTTTTATTTCACTGGGAGAAAAGAAGGATAACACTCTATAGGTTGCACGTTAGTGAATCATTTTGCATTCTCTTCTTCTTTCTCTGAATTAATAAAACCTTCTCTTAGCCAATTACACATTCAGTTTGCTGATACATATACAGAACTGAGTGCTCCTATATTCAAAAATTTTACGGGAAGTGCACCTCAAGTAATAACATTGATTTTGTGACATAAGGTAAGCAATGTGTTTCATCATTGCTTCAATTTTCATGCATATTTGTAAAGGAAACTTAAATAAAATTAATAGAAAAAAAGGAGAAAAAGAAAAAAGTGCAGCAGCACGAATAATTGTGCCTGACTGACGAGAATTACAGAAACATCTATAAAAGGCTCAGGTTTAAAAATAACAGGAAACTTCACTTATCATGTAAAATAACAATCACTAGTTCACAAAGCTGAAAAGTGGTCAAGAAATGGAGACTGAAAACTTTACCAGTCTCATTAATTCATTAATTAACAGTGAGAAACACTTATATGTACATACATTTCTTGGGCCAATCCTGGATATTGGCTTGAAGAAAACCTACAGGTAGCTGCAAGAGAAGTACTTGCTGCCAGTTGCATACCTCATTGCACAGGATCAAAAAAACTTCTCATACTCCAGAGAAGGATGGTTCTCATACCCAAGAGAAGGATGGTCCCAGACTTCCATATCCATATAGTCTACAAGAAAAAATTACAAAAACTTAGAATGGGCAAATGAGGGCAGACTCAGAGAAACACAGGCAGTACTTCATTAACGAAAAAAGAGATTAATTGCTTCTATATCTAAAATAAGTACCACTGTAAATCATCTCAAGGAGACAAGATTTCTTCCCAAAATAAATAAATAAATAAATAAACTAGAGCTTCAAAAAAAAGTTATAATTCCTTCTTTGACAGAAAATGGAAGCGACAGAGCTATGAATCAAAATTAAATACACCCCTATGGAACTAACAACTGCATTAGAAGCATACCACTTTGCATTTCACATCACACAATAACCATGAAATAAAATTATGGTCTTTATCATAACAAGAATGAAAAGCAAACCAATCTCACACAAGTCACCACAGTGACACTAACTGGCCTTGCATATAAAACGAATAAAGAGTTCCCAGTAGTGCTGTGCATATCATAATGCACACCCAATTCCTCTCCATCATGTACATGTCACTCATTAGATATATTAACTACCACAAGGCTTCCCTTTGTCATGTAACCAGAAACATCTTTAGAATCAACTATATCTGGTTGGACGGTATTAATAGTATGGCTAAACTTCAACCATCACACACATTGAATACTTCAAAGCCCACCGAGCAGCAAAATAATCGCATTATAATTCCTTCCTCCCAACCCACCCACCCACCAACCCAAAAGAAAAACTAAAGGTGGTTCTCATACATATCCATGAAAGTCCATTCCATACTAATATTCAAGAAGCCAGTGAAAGGGGTTTCCATCTGAACAATATACCTCCCTTCTTAGCAGACCAGCTTGCATCAATGATAAAGCTTGAGAATTAACCTTCCATAAAGAACCACTAGCAACATCCCAAGATCAAGTCCATCCAGAAATGGAAGAAAATATAATTCAGGAAATATGTAATTTATGGGAGGATCCAACTCTTTGCTTCACAAGAGAACTGACATGAGCACTTATCATAGATACATTGTTCTAGTAACTACTAGCATTCCCATGAAGGTTAAAATTCTTTGAAAAATCATTCATTGTGCATTTTGTATTGCACTTATTCATTTACTCATAGAAAGTTATGCAGAATATATTGTTCGATATAAACTATATAAACAGGTGTAACAAAATTTTCACCTCTGACCATAGGTGCACATGAATATTTGACTTTGTTATTTATTTTTTTTAAATATTAACAAGCATTTAAAGCTTTCAATCATTCAGACACATTCGGGAGCACGTCCATTAACATGCTCATGTCAGCCGAATGTATAATAAGTGCTCTTATGAAGTAACTGCATAAATGCTGTCTTGAATGTGCTTCAAATTTTGCTCTGCTATTCCCACAACCCAGATCAATCAATAAAAAGTGCAGTCAAATTAAGCAAGAAATGATACTATGCGACTGAAAATTGGGCATACTCAGAGGTAATTCTCCCAGGGATATGTATAACGAATCATCCACACCAGGAGCCACCTGAAAGAACAAAAAGGAAACACTGTCAGCCACAATTCAAATTCTCTGTCAAAACAAAATTTTAGGGATCGTACCAAGCAAAAAAAAAAAAAAAAAATTAGGGATCAAGACTTCAAAATATTGGCAAACTTGTAGTCCAATGAAAAATCCATAAATCATTCATTGCTCATTAGAAAATTTAAAAGAACAAATAAAATTCATTCACGGATGGTAGTCAAAGAACCTGTCCACCATGAAGAGTCATTCCAGTCTGCAGGTTGTTAATATCTGCTTGTACTGACGAACAATTACCAATATCACTTCCAAAGAACTCAGGTATTGTAAGACCATAGCCATCCTGAATTTCAGGAAGACCATCCGGGTTAACTTGCTGGTTCAGAAAACTCTCAATGCTAGGATACATCAACTGACCCCTGTATTATGAACATTTTTAATTCCTCAATAGCAAACCACAACAAATAAGGAGAAAAGAAAGATAAATCACTTACAATAAAAACTTACTTTTCATTTGAGGAGTCACATGGATTGTCTTCCACCTCTAAGTCAATAACTTGAATTAGTTTGTCTTCCTCAACATTGTCACTATCAATACTACTCCCATTACCAGCCATTGAAAGTCCAACATCCAACAATGCCTCCTTCCCAGCTTCTTCCATAACAGGATCTTCATCGGGGACTTCAGTAATATCAGGTGCATCCATCAGATTAAGATCACAGATTTTGAATGACGCAACCATGAACTCCTGCTTTTCCTCTCCCAACTTAGGATCATCTTTAGTTTCCACTCTTGGTGACTCATTAGCATCTCCAGGCCCCTCCACATCCGCCATTACTTCTTCGGCCGAGGTCATCTGCATAACCTCCGAGACACAGTGAATGTGGCAATCTTCATCAATAGGTTTCTCATTCACATCATCCTGGGTGATACATTGTTCGGAACTTTCCACACCGATTGGCTTACATGGGTCCGAAACCTCCTCCGAGGAAGCATTAGACGACTCAACATTCACCACACCAGTTTTCGGATCACTCGTTGATACCTCAACAACTTCTTCCATAGAATTCATTGGTTCTTTAGCAGGGGTTTGATCAGTTTTGGATTTCAATGGCTTATGCATCAACGATGATCGTGCCCTTGTGGGCACCTTCATAAAGCCACACAACTTTAGCAGACTACCCCCCTGTTCTTCGCCAATCGGCTCAACAACATCTTTCACTACTTCTTTCCCCGTCTCCATGTTTCCTCCATTTTCATCTATCAAGCCATCACCTTCCCTGTCCTCCTCCACAGTCTCCACATCAGCCGACTCCGACTTCTCAATCAGTCCCTTGTTCAACTCCACATCAGAAGCTGCCTTGGGCCCCGAATCATCAGGGAACTCAAAATTCTCAAGATCCGATTCCAACCCACTCTTCAAAGGTGCTGCCGACGATTCAAAAGCAGACCTTCGTCCCCCCGAATTGATATACTCGCCGCCACCACCACCTCTGTGATCACCGCGATACCCAGCATGCATGAAATCATCCTCACCGTCCATCGCATCATCAAAACCCCGATTTCTTCCGTTCTCCCGCCCCAAATCAGAGCCGTAGTGGCCCCTATACGGCCCCGACCGCCTCCTCGCCCGATAATTGTTCCTCGGCCCACTGAAATCCTCGTTGTACCTCCTCCGCCCCAAAAGCGGGCCCGCATCGGGGACGGCCCCGCCAAGGCGGGCCAACGCCGATGTTCGACCCTCGACGAACGCGTTCTCCCGATCGTCGCCTCGTAAATCCCTCACCATCGGTGGTCCTCCCCTCGGAGGGAGGGAGTCCGGGGGGAGGAGACCCTTGGAGACCAGATACTCCGCCGCGAGCCGGCCCGCCTCCAGGAACACATCGGCGCGTCGCGACGGCGCCGGCGCCGGCGGAGGCGGTGGGAGGTAGTGTTTGGGCGGGGGGCCACGGCGGTTGAAGCTGCGGTTGTAGTCATCACTGTAGGGGCCGCCGTGGGACGGTCCGATCACCGTCTGATGGTAGGCGGGGCTCCGATGCCGGCCGTGATGCATCGTTTGCTTCGATAAACCCTAAAAAAAGGGTTCGAGTCAACGAGGATTCCTGATAGGCCCCTCTCAGGAACCCTAGTTTTTTTTTGAATTCCGATTTTGTTTTTTTTATAAATTTTGGTTGATCGAATTGGGGGTTTTTGTAATGATTAATTTGAGATGGATTCGATCAGATACTTGTCTGGATCGGGAGAGATTGGACTAACTGAAACCAGATATTTAGTGGGACAACTGTAAGGCCATAATAATTCCACGCTGTCAATAGTAATGGACCTGAGTTAATTAATTCTGGGGCAAGTACTGTATTGGACTGAGTTATCTGGGTTATTTTGAACTAGATTTTATTATTACTATTATTACGAAAATGTGATAGTATCGTCCGCACAAATTTTTGTTGGTTTTTTTTTTTCATGTATATCATCGACAAATATTGGTATTTGTTTTTATTTTTACCAAAAAAGACTCAAACCACTCGTGTTTTTTATTTTTTTAAAAATAAAAAACATTATATAATGATGTATATGTTTTGATAAAAAAATATTTATTGCTTCATCTCGAATTAAATAAATCTACTTTTAGTAATCGTCCATTTGGATGGACCTCCCGCAGCATTGGTGTGTGATCTCACTTCTCAGACGCAGAACCTCCAACTAAACGGGTTTTCCTGTTTTTGCGTTTAAACTCATCCCGTAGTGTTTTACGTGTAATTTTCCTCGCCTCCCAATGCTTCAAAAAACCGCTTCTCACATTCAGCTCCACTTCCACCGACGCAACAGTCATTGACTCTCTGCAAAACAGATCCTAACTAAAAAAATATGGATTTTTTATTTTTAAGTCTCCATAAACTATATGATTTAGTGATTGATCCCTCACTTTTTCATATTTCGATTTAAATCCCCAGACTTAAAGGATATATTCATTTTAGTTATCATAGGAACTAAAATAAAAATCAAATAATTTAGGGATAAGTCCCTTCCAGGAACTAATAAAAAACATACCCTTTAAATTTAGAGACTTAAACTGAAATATAAAGAAGTGAGGTATTGATCACTAAATCATATAGTTTACAAGAACTAAAAAATAAAAAATCTAAAAAATATTTAATAAAATATATACATATTTTAATGAGGTATATAAGATTGTATTTTGGACAGTAAAAAAACTAAATGTAATAGTGAGACTGAGAGTGTAGCCCTCGTTTGGGAAACGGAATAAGCGAGTATAATGATAGTATAAGGGTGGTATAAGAATGGATAGAGAAAATGATTGTTTGTTTGCAGGGTATAACTTGGTGTTACTAAGCCAGTTTAAACGAGTATAAGAGAGTATAACAATTCTAAGCAACCCCTAGAATAAGTTATACTCACTTTTTCTATTTTCATGGGCCCACATGTCAAATTAACTTTTTACATCTTATCACATCAAATCACCTATCAACAGATCTTATACATCAAATGTCTCACATGTCAAATCAACTTTTTTACACTTTATTTATATTTTATTATTTATCAACCAAACAATTCAACATTTATTCTTACGTTTTTCAATGAAAATAAATAAAAAAATACAACCAAACAAAAAATCTTTAATTCATATAAATTTGTTATCTATACTGATATAGTTATCTATCCAGAATAACTCAATTTCGAATGAAATTGATCGGACGTGGATTTAACATATTTATGCGATCTGGTCCCAATAAAATCAGATTAGGTTTTCATGTAGGCCGTCCCATTGTCATCCTAAAAACTGATCAGCTCCAATTGTTACATTACAATTTACAACCCACCAAGAGAGGGGACAAAAGAAAAAGATAAAAAAACTTTTCTGAACTCTGTTTTTCTCATGTTTTCTCTCGTAAAGAGAGCCTCCCTTGACACCTCCTTCAAATCAAGCATCAGAAGGCACTTTTGCTTCAGCACCAACAGCACTGTATTGAAAAAAACTGCTGTGTACAGCTTCGGCGACGGCAGCAATGGCGCGCTTGGCGACCATTCCACCATCGGCGTCGATGCTTACGAGGCAACGCGAGTTCCGAGGCTCCCCGACGACGTCTCCAGCATCGCCGCTGGGCACTACCACTCCCTCGCCGTGACCAGCGACGGGGAGGTCTGGGCTTGGGGTCGCAACGATGAGGGCCAGCTTGGGAGGCCCATTTCTTCTCCAAGGTTGAACCTTTTCGGTGTCAATTTCAAGACCCATTGTTTTATTTTGCGTTAATAGTGGATTGGATTGGATTGGTTGATTTGATCTGTTTATGCTTTGACCCATATGTTTCCAAGGTTGGGTCTTTTGTGTTTGTTTGAGGATGATCTGTTGTCATTTCATATTGGAAATATGATGTTTTCTTAATGCTGATATGCTTTGAATTTGATTGGATTTCCTGAATAAATGTGCTTCTATGATTTGCACTTACCATTTGGAAGTTGGACTCTACTGTATTGTGTGTCTCGTATCAGTATTGTTTATGATTTCAAAGGAATTGTGAGCGAACCAATCGCTTCTCTTGTCGATGGATCTACATGATGGAAAAGAAATGAATAATCCTACATCCATGGCAGAAAAACATTATCACTAGAATTTGTCAAAAATTTGGAGTATTTACAATCTCTCACCTTCGCTCATTGTATCTCAGATAATTGTTTTTTTTCTTCTTCAATCCTATCAAGAGTTACAAGCATGCACACACAATATATGTGTATGTCTATATTGTGTATGTGATGAGAATGCCCCTCTTGTGGAAAATTGCAAAAACTCAACATGCATTTCCATGGAGTTGGCAACTCAATCTCGATCGCATAACTCAAGCCACATCCGGATCAGGAACAAATGGGGGTTAGACTACAAGATAAACTTTGATTTACAATAGAACATTCTAGATTTCTCCAGATATAAATACCACATTCCACAACTAACATTCACCTGATTGCATCAAAGGAGTATGTTTTAAAAAATACTGATCTTTCAGAACATGTATAAGAAGTAAAACAGTTGAATGGAAACTGTGCCTGTTATCATACCAAAGAATTACGATCTAATGGATTTGGCCTTTTATAGCTCCCATTATTATTGGAAGAAAGAATGCATATGCAGGAGCCAAGCCATTGTTGAGGACGTCATAACCACATCGGGAAAATATGTTGATTCACCAAGTCTTTCATAGCCATTTTAAGGAGGAGAGGGCAGTATCTATTTTGATCTTTTATTACTAGAGCACCATTTCAAATATCTTTTAGAAAGACCTTCAATTGATTGTCATAGCTTGATGCTAAGAGGCCTTTTTCGTTTTTAAGGTTGGATATTTTTGGTATAATTTGTGTGATCATGTTTTAGATTTGTGAATATTGGCTTTGAATTGGTTGTTTTTGAGTTTTGTTACTTTGAGATTATTCTGTTGTACTTTGCCATTGAGAGTCTATATTCATTTTTTTTTAAAATACTTTACATTTGATGCAAATTCCTGAATCAGAACTTTATCTCAAATGTCCCCCTGAAATACAAACAACAGATTGTCAAAACTCAAGACCAGGAAGTCCTTCTGTTATGGAAGATCTCGTGGCTGAAATTGAACCTTATACTTACAGCAGCCAATGTACCTTTGCAATATTCTTTATCATGCATTTTTTTTAAAGTAAAGTTGGCGGTTTTATATCTCTGAGCGTTGCCTAAGCTTATGCACTCATGCTCAATTTGTTATGATCTGATCACCGACAGAGACACATGGAACCAACCAGAAATAGTTAAGGGCCTGGATCAAGTTAGAGTCAAAGCTGCATCTGCATCTGGTGTCATCTCTGCAGCTATTGGAGATGATGGTTCTTTGTGGGTTTGGGGGAAATCTAAACGTGGTCAGCTTGGTCTAGCGGAAGGTATGACGGATGCTATGACACCTTCTAAGGTTGAAGTACTTGCAGGGACAGAGATTGTTAAGGTGATTTTCACTTCCTCCATTGTTGGTGGCTTTGATTGTTGTTAAAATCTCGTCTTCGCCAACAAAATATAAAACTCTTACTTATTATTGGTAAAAAGTGGAAGCAAGGGGTCAAATCCACAGGGAGGCTATTGAAGTAAACAAATAAAAATAAAAAGGCATAAAAAGATTTAAAAATAAAGTTTTGAGGGTTAATATGAGAAAGCTAAAATAAAAGTCTTAGGTTAGACAAATTATGAAGAAGACCACCAAGGATTGGAAATCCACCCCACGTGTATCGTGATAATTCTTTCTTTTGCATTTAATGAAAACAAATTATTTTTAAAGCAGTTCACTTCTACTCGATTTAAAAATAGGGTTTATAAAGCATCAACCGTATCCCATCTAAATAGAAACGGAAGATCTAAAAATACTCATAATCAAAAGAAATCTGAATTGAAGAAACTATATAAACATGAAGAACAAATCAGAAAACATCAATGCACAAAGAAAAGAATCAATCACTCAAACGCATGGGGTGGAATCCTCTCCTTGATGGAAGGATTTTCTAGCCTACCATGGTTAATGAAATTCTAAAATAAAAATAATCCATGTAAATAAAATAAAGAGACTTCTATTGAAATCACAATGGAATCCATGTCTATAATATCAAAGAAATTAAAAACAAAAACTAAAACTAAAAATAAAAACTCAAAACAGAAAAGAAAGGACAAAAGTTGAAAATAAATTCCTCCTTGGTTGAATAAAGAGCTCCCTCCTTGGCTGAATTGAATAGCCCTCCTCTCTCACTGTAGTGTCCTTTTTATAGGGGTTTTGAGGGTTGAATTAGTTGTAAATGCTGATTTACTTGAGTTGTTAATGCTGATTTACAAAATATGTTGAAAATATAATTGCAAGATATGTTGGAGATCTTGTTGATTTGTTGGAGATGTCAAAGCTGATTTGATTGAAGATTTTATTGATTTGGTGAATCAGATTTAGAAGCTTTAATTAATCTTTGAATACTAATTTCTTCTCCAATTTATAACTTGCCAAATTTAGATCATGCAAAATTTAAATACTGTCAATTTTAGATTTCTAAATTTTACAATATGGCTTCATATGAAAAATATGATAATGCATATTAATTGTATAAATATTGTCAATCTGTGCAAAATATGCTTTAAATATAAAGAATAGAAACTTCCCTAATATGCATGTATAAATAAATAATTATATAGGGAAATGTTCCAAAACAACTCTTAAAAACATATGAAAATATGTTTTTTTGAATATCTAACATCCATGATCCATAGAAGAGTTCATAAAGTCATTTCATGATAGTTACGTAACAAATCCAAACCTTGTTCTTCGTGTCAACTATCAATCATGAGCCTTTGATTATCATATGACTTGTGCATTTTGAATTAATCATGGTACAGATTCATCATTCTGGCATTTTCTTTTATTTTATCTTATTGAAAAGATAATATCAAATGCTCTCTCCATCAATATGCACAGACCATATATCAAGTTTATTGTTGCCATCTTCAATCAGTCTTTCAAAATCTTCAGAATTTCATCAGGATGTTGTAATTCATCATCTTACAAGTTGAAAGGGCTATCTTATAATTTTCTGATGGTGCATTTGGAAGCAGGTTTGGACAACTTTTATAAATTCTGCTTTTGCAAGTCATATTTAATCCAAACTCATTTCTAAATGCTCCCAGCTGTCCAAACTTTAGACAAAAAGCAAAAAAATAGCTTTTAGTTAAAAAAAACAACTTTTCAAAAATCTAACAAAAGTGGGCTTCCTAAGAAATTGCCTTTTCCAAGCTAGCCCTTTCCAAGCTATTTTAAATGCCTTGTTTCAAACTCGTTTCCAAACACACCCAGAGAAATTATTTATGATGATTACTCCTTCAACCAGGTATCTTTCGGATGGGGGCATGCTCTTGCGCAGACCAAGGACGGGAGAGTATATGGATGGGGTTATTCTGCTGGTGGAAGGTTGGGAGACATGGGAAAAGCATTAGAAACATCATCATCACCACCTTTAGTCAACAACTCAACCGCAACTTCACAAACCCGAAGCTCAATGTTGGACGAGGCAGAGAAAATTGTCTCCGAACAGATGGAAAAAGAGAAGAATATGCCCATCATCTGGGAGCCTAGCCTCGTGCAAGAATTGCAGCATCTCAAATTTCTTGATGTGGCTTGCGGACTCGACCATTCTCTCATGCTTTGTTGTAAGTATTTATCAGCAAATATTAGGGACAATCATCCTTGCAATCAATTTTGCTTGAATTTTTTTGAATTATGTGCATTCATTTTCCGTAATTCAGTACATACTCGCCTGGCAGAGTAGATACTCAATTAAAGATTTCATATACTTAATTAGGACTACATGAATGACCATGGGGGTGATTGAATGTTTTACTTAGATTGAACAAGTGTTTCTGGTTTCAGGTGATGGGAAGATATATAGCTGTGGAGACAACACATACAATCAGTTGGGCAGAGTCACAGAGGGATCAAAAATTTTCCCAGTTGAGATGAGTTTCCGACCCCTGTCTATATCAGCAGGACTTGGTCATTGCCTAATAGTGTGTGAGGTTCCTTCGGATGAAACCACGGGAGAGATGGGCACTGGAGTCGTGTCGTGGGGATGGAATGGGTGCTCCCAGCTCGGACGACGGGGTCCCGATGGCCATCCAGGGCTGGTTGAAGGTCTGGTTGGGGAGAGACCTGTGTCTGTGTCCGGTGGGCGGGTTCACTCGATCGTTCTCACTTCAAAGAAAGAGTTGTGGGCGTGGGGAAGCGGCAGAAACGGCCGACTCGGGTTGGGAAGCTCTGCTGATGAACCGGAGCCTGCGCTTGTAGAATGTCTGGAAGGATTTGAAGTCCTGCAAGCCGTGGCGGGGTTCGACCACAATCTAGTCCTTGTTGCAGAGTGATGGTTCATATATGTGATTTCCATAAAAAAAAATGTTATGCATAGTCATTCCTGCAATTATTTTTGTCTAATGTAATACAATCTTAAAATAAATTTTAAAAAAATAATAAAGAAATATATATACTAACATAGTATAATATATACTGTGTTATGTGATTTCATCATTTCACGTAATGTATTGATTGTAAATGAAAACAGACTATTTATTTGCTCGATGGTTGGTGCCCGTGCTCAATAATAATCTTGAATGCCCTGGACAAATTACAAGTCAGGCATTTAGGTTGAAACAAAATTCCAAGTCAGAAATTTAGTTTAAAACTTTTTAAGGGTCTGTTTGGTATTATTTAATTAAAGTGATTCTATTTTTAATTAAACAGAAAGTTAAAAAATATTATCAAAAGTATTCTAAAATGCTGGTTTAATTAAAAATTACTTCTAGTTTTTAATGCAAGAAGATTGATTTTTAAAAAGCAAAAAAAATTCACTTTTCAGACATCAAATTTATTTAAATCACTTTATTTAAAATCGTATTTTTCAAACAAACCTTAAATATGCATATACTGATGAGAATTTCATTTGAATTATATATTTAGTGGTGCCCTAATGTGAGGGAAGTGACATTTTCATTTTACCTTTGTGAAAAAAATATATTTAATGTTACTAGCGGGGGGGAGTACATACAGACATTATAATATGACAACCATTGTCTCAAATACAAACAAACATCATAAATGACCAACCTTAAAACTTTCGATTAGACAAAATACTATTCTTCTGTTTCAGAAGCAATGAATCCAAACTAAAAGTCATTACATGCAAAGAGCATCATACAAAAAAAAATATTCTTTGTTGCTTCAAACAATATACATGTTAAAACAGAAAATGAAAACAAAAGGACCAATACTTATTTTTTTTCTTCACTTTTTATTCAAAGCTGATGCTCAAGAGGAAACCTGCCCATCATCTGGTGATAAACAGACGCCGCACTGTTCGGCATGGGCAGACCGCCAGACTCCACCATAGGCTCCTCCTTGGGCTCCCCTTTCGGCATCACAAACCCACTCCTGTCGACTTGGTGTTGCGGCCTCAAATAAGAATGAACACCCATAACTGGCATTTTCATTTGCATGGCTCCCAACCCAACCATGGACATGTTCGCCAGCCCGGGCTGGCCCATCCCAAATGGAAAAGGAGACGCAAATTGCGGCAGAGGCGGAGCGTCAAACCTTCCCATGGCATCCTGGACTTGACTGGGTTCGGGCCTCCTGTGAATATGGGTCGGGCCGGATGCTGCAGAGGCTGTGCTGGATAGGCCCCCCAAGTTAGCATGGCTGCTGCTGCTGTTACGGGCAGCGGGGACGTCGTGGTTGTGCTTGCCCTCGTATGTGGTGATCACTGACTTTAGGTCATGGGACGCCCTCTCCACGTGTTTCCGCACCATGCAGCCCGGATTCGTGCACTTGTAGTAGCTCCTACAGTTAAATGAAAAAGAAACAAAGAACAGTTTATTCGAGGTAAAAGAGTGCTACGTCGGCGCTCTCCTAGTAAAAACAAACTGGTGAATGTGAAGGCATGAGAGAAAACTTCACAACATATCACTATGGTCACAAAGTACTCTGAACTTTTCCTAATGTTCAGAAAAGCACTCTTTTAAAAGCTAATCGTAATTGTCGCTGTTGCATTCTCACCCAACATAGGATTACTAAAGATAAGAGTATATGTAGAAGATGGTTAAATCATTGCCAAACTTTTACCGTACTTATCCCATAAGTTATACAAATATACACGTACCGTACTGAATGGATCACTTGCCCAATATCTGTCATCCACGAAGTTCGTAACTATAAATCACTTTGGAATGATGTTTGGACAGGAAAATAAGATATAAAGTGTCTGACAACCGGGTAACAGGTTTTGCAAGAAATGGCAAGGAAGATCTGTGTGTAATTAATAGCCTAGACTGAAGTTCTGGACATCCATTTCACACGCACAAAATTATCTTAAGCTTACTTCAAAAGACACATTTTTTTAGCAATTTATGAACTATATGTGGATTAGACTTTTTTGGGAAAACCCCTTGTATACATAATCTCTCACTGCCCATATACATCAAATATAAACCCAGGGATTCAAACTCAAGATCTATGGGGAGGAATCCCATGCCTCCAGCTGAAGAGACAAGCCCTAACTTAGTGGCATTGAAGTATTCTTGAACAAGTATCACATGTATTTGAGTTCTAAGCATGGACTACATGTGATTGGACATTAATATTCTTTCGTCAAAGCAGAGTGCCAACCAAAAATGCTAGAAACTAATCAAACAAGTGGTCTGTACCTTGGATTCGGATTTCCTTTGACAACCTTTTGCCCATACTTGCGCCAGCGATACCCATCATCCAGGATGTCAACTTCACTTGTGGTCTGAACCACAACTCTTGGTTCACGAAGGGCTCTAGAGGCCGCATTCATTTCCATTGCACAAGCCTCGAGCTTCCTGATATATAGAACAATGTACCATTGTGTCATATGCCCATAATATCTCCAAAGCTTATTATAACAAGGAAAATTACCTTCTCTTTGATTCAGATTCATCCCATCACCATCAGCATCACAACCCATAGACATGCTTCCCAGTGTCCTTTGATCATCCTCATCTTCATCATTTGATAAGGTAGATGACACATCTATTGCATCATGCACTTCGAATCGTGGCCCATCTTGTGTCTGCATGGAGGTAGCCAGAACACCATATTCAGGACCGACAGAAGCAGCAGCAGCAGCAGAAGGCGCTGCAGCATCTAAGCCACAATCCGACCTCCAATCAGGTCGGCCATTGCCAATAACACCCCCGCCCTCCCACAAAGACTTGTCCTGTGAATCATGTTGTTCCATACCATCGTATTGCATGTCGCTTATCTGCTGACATGACCCAACTCCCGATCTTCGGTTTGGTGGAGGTTTTGGGTGGTTGTGGGCACCCTTATATATGATCTCAGTTATGTGGCCTTCATGTGACCTTTCAACTTTCTTCTTCACTGGGCAAGTTGGGTGCGTGCACTTATAATAGCTCCGAGGGAATTCGCTGCCTTTCACTTGTTTCTGCCCATACTTTCTCCAATTGTAACCATCCTCAGCAGGTGCACCAATTGCCACTGATGAGAAATCGCCCCTCCGATCTCCTCCTTCCCCATCAGGTTGATCATCAGGTGGTGGAGAGTTTTCATTAGACATGACAGAATCAGATGGCTGCGGATTGAAGTTTACATTCCCCACCAAGTCTTTAGTGTCGGATGGTTCGGGAAAACTCGGTTGAAGATGAAATCCTTGTTGAGTTTGAGACGGAAATCCAGTGGACTCGAATTATTGGACTGAATGGGGTTCTCCGGTCGGACAGAAACCTCGATACTGGGTTCGGACTGTGGCTGATCAACAGCAGAGTTCACCTGAAAATGTTTAATATTGATGATTATTAGGACAACAAAAATATCAAATGTTCTCAGAACCCTGCTTACCCCGAACAAGTTTCTGTTTGTCGAACTGTGCGTTTAATATGACTTAAAAACTAGATCTAATTGTTATTGCTGCCCTCACACCCAACATAATAGTGTTTTATGTATTTCTCATACTAATGTTCAGAATACACCAACAAGACAATTTAATATCTACATACTTTAACATACTTATCACATATCATTTACAAATATACACTTACTATATTGAACTGAACCTTTTCAGAATATCAGTCATTCACAAACCTTGTGATTAAGCTAAGAACCACTTTTAACAATTGCAAACAGTCAATGTGGAGCAAACAAACAAGAGGGTGCAGCTGTTTAGGGCAGAATATTTCTGATTTTCATTTGGTCGTCTTCCTTGCCCAAATCTGATCAGGTCTAACAACAGAGGAGAAACAAGAATTTTCAAATTAGGCCTCCAATAATAGATGAGGAACATCTCCGTATGAATGGAAATCACATTCTTATTTATTTAGCATCCAGATATTTATAATCATATGGGAAGAAAATCATATATAAGAGGCAATAATTAGTACTTCACGAATCACATGTAGGGGGATCACAAATTGGGAAAAACTATGCCACAAAATGGAATTTCACAGGTCAGATGCAGGAGCATCATGAAAATTAAAAAAAAAACCAAAAACAATTTTAAAAAATGCAGTTCTACAATGTGCACAAACACGTATTCTTATGTTTATGGAAAGTTCTCCATGTAGACAAAAAACATAACCAGATAGGGCAATTGTTTATATCTTGTACCTGTATTCAAAGATTTGTCTTTTGGGGAATAAAAAAAAAGTCAGATAAAACATCCTGATAGAATTATGAATGACAACAACATGCAACTTAATCAATGTTTATGTACAAGGGCTGAAAGAGCCTGACAGAGTGTCACAGCAACATGCCTTGATAGTTAATCACTCATAGTAGCAGACCTATAAACTTGTCGAACCACCTCTTTTAAGTGACAGTTCTATGGAGTATGGACACAGACATGGGACATGACACGATACGGACATGGTGACATGGAAAATCCAAAAAATTTGGATATGGATGTAGCAAAGACTTATTAATATATAAATAACTAATTGCGTATTATGATTCCTTAAAAAATATCACCCATACAAAACTATAAAAAGTTGATATAACAATCGGTAAATCAATTATCAATCCCATTGACATATGCTTTACTCATAAAACGTGTATCAGCATTGCTTTACTCACTTCATTTTTAATGTACGATGAATTTGACTCCAAATGAGGCTTGAAGGCAAATGATGATTCAGCATCAGCATCTTCAATTATATGATCTTTATTCTTAACAGGAGGGAACATAAATTTGCCTGTGGTGGGAGATGGTTGAACCTGCAGGGACATAAGACAATTCTCACATATTCTAAGTCAAGAAGACAAATATCTCAATCAACATAAAACCGAATAGTATACCATTGAATTGGAGAGAAAAACCGGCGAATCCAGGAATGCTGTAGGACTTAAACCCGGTGGAATTGTGAAGAAATGTGATTTAATCTCCGGCGACATCAGATCCACCGATCTAACCTTTGCGGTATTCAGCCTGAGAGAATTAAAGCCCGCTCTCGAAGCAATTCGCTCCGAAAGGCTAGAGCTTGGTTTCTGACGCAAATCAGAGAAACCATTCTCGGGCTGTGGATCTCCATTTCCAGATAACACCATCTCTTCATCATCAGCTGTATTGGGTTTTTCGTCTCCATCAATGCCATTATGGCCTGAAAACGATTTGGTGGGAAAATCTTCATTTATGAAGCAAGATAACAAGGTCCTTGGACTCTGATTCACAGTAGTCCAATCTCCATCAACACCAGCCATTGAAGAGCCCAATCAATCACATTCTTCTTTCCTTTTTCACCAAAAACTTGGCAACAAATCAGGTCGGTTTGGACTCTTCATAGATCTGTAGAAATCTGTCCAGTTCATCCTATTAAAATGGAAAGTATAACTAAAATTTAAAATTTCAAAATATTCAAAAAAATGGGGATTAATTAAATAATAACCTTTCTTTTGCAGATCTAACAACAAGACGAAGCCTTTCTCATAAAAGACCCATCAAATGTCTGAATCCACTGTTGCATGAAGGATTTCAAATGAAGAACAAAAACACCCAAAACACGATATTAAAAAATATATACAAAGAAATAATTTTTCAGGTCAAAAAAACCAAAATTAAACAACCATCATAAAATCCAATGAAGAGGGTCTGTTGAAGATGATTGGGTTGGAGTCTGATTCTATAAAAAAAATCAGAAAAAACTAAAAACAAATCGTTTTAAGAAGAGACACATTTGGGTAGCACTGAAAAACTTTTTAAAAAAATCTCTCCTTTTCTGTCCCCTTCTCTGCAGTCATGCAGAGAAACAAAGATGATGATGATGATGATAATATAAAAGAAATGTTGGGTCGTTTGACCGAAGACCAGAAGCCTTTAAAAACAAAATCAAAAACAGTTTTTTTTTTTTAATACATATATATAAGGAAATCCGCCTCTCCTGTTGTTATTATTATATATATATTATCTATTAAAGCTTAAAATGAGGTTGCTTTAATGGAGGTCTTGTTGGCTTTGTGAGGGGGATGACATGTCGGCCTGTCACGACACGTGGCACAACATTGGTCGTTGATGTCCGTGACACACGATTAGGGGGTTCCAGCCAGCCTGTTTAACAGCATTTCTTCCACTTGGAATTCATGGGATGCTCCACGTTTAAAAATGATTATTAAACTAAAAAATGGACAGAGATAGAGAGGTGTGTACTTTATCCTTGGAAGGGAATATAAATAGGAATTAGTTTGAGAATTGGTTGGTGTGAATGATGGATGAATATTTATTTTGGGATGCCTTTTTTTGAGTTTCTGTGGATAAGGTGTGAATTTGGTTATCAATACAAATTTACAAAGAAGTACAAAAAAAAAATTTATTTTAGTACACTGCAATGTTTTCTAATATTAAATATAAGTCACTCATATTTTTATGTCACATACATTATTGGTAGGACGTATTAAAAAAGAGATCGGTTACACAAATTTTTTCTACATATGTTCATAACATCTTTCACTCACTGTCACTATGTCAAGCTATTAACTAGTTATAATTTTTAAATGATATTATTCAAATCATTAATAAATAATACTATAATAGAAAACACTATAATTGGCTATAATATTTTTAGATTATAAGATAAAGAATGATGTAAATGCTTTTTTTTTTTATCTCACAACCAACATCACTCTTTCAAACCAAAAGAATTAGTCACATATCACTTTGAACATCAATCGCACATCAAGCTAACGATCCAACTCAATTGAGGCCGTCGCGGGGATGCCTGCATTGAAAAAATTAAAAGGTCATAACTCCGCGTTGGAAAAACACTTTTTTTTATAGACATTTTAAACTTACACTCGAGGGGTCAGATTAATATCACAGAAGCGAAAAAGATGTTAGGATCTGTCTTGACATATTTAGCCCTTGTTTGAATACAAAATAAGTCATGTAATAACCTGGAATAAAACAGAATAAGTAATTTTTAACCCAGTAATTTTTAGCCCCTGTTTGTTTCCGGTATAACCCCCGGATAATTCTGGATAAGAATTTTAGAGTGTTTGTTTACCCCGAATAACTCCAGATAAAGTATGCCAGAATAAACCCTGATAAAGTGTTATACAACCTCTGGAATTAAAGTTATCCGGAGTTATTTCACCCAAAGAATATGTGGGTTCACTGTCAAATTAACTATCATCACCTCTTATAAATCACCTATCAAATCAATTATCATCATTTTTTTAACCTTTTATAAATCTTTATCCATATTTTATTCACATTTTATCCAAACAACTAAACATTTATTCTTACGTTTACCAACGAGAATAATTCAAAACACAATCAAATACAAAATCGCTGTATCCATATTTATAACTTATGCTCGGATAAATGTATATCCAAAAATAAAACATATCCCCGTTCCAAACGGGGGCTTAATGTTTGGGTGCAGTAAATACTATAGGATAATTTATGTCAGAATAAACTGCTATAAAATGATATATGAATTTCAGCCAATCCTTTGAATTAAAGTTAGTCCAAATTATTTCACCTAAAGAATATGTAGACTCATTGTCAAATCAACTGTCATTATCTCTTATAAATCACATGTCAAATCGATCAACTAATATTATTTTTTCACCTTTTATAAATCATTCACATTTTATTCATATTTTTATCAAACAACAAAACTTTATTATTATGTTTTTCAATAAGAATAATTTAAAATACAATTAAACATAAAATCACTTATTCTACTACTACACCCATTCATGTTGGTATAATTGAATAAGTCTTATTCAGTCTCCAAACATAGAGCTGAATAAAGACTTATAACTACAAATGATCTCATCGCCAACTTGAAGGCATGAATATATATAACGAGAGGTAAGCCTGTCAATTATCCAAAAAAATATCTGTATCCGATCCGAATCTGTATCCGAAAATACAGAAAATATCCGATATCCGAAAATCCGTATCCGTATCCGAACCAAATTATCCGTATCCGAAAATTTTCGGATCGGATCGGATATTGCCTATATCCGATCCGAAAAATATCCGTATCCGAACTGTTATTTTATTTATATATGTTAGAATTAGTTTCAACCCTTAGATAAAAATCAAATGGCTCATTATGTAGGGCAAAACACAAATCTATTTAACCATGTTGGATACTTGTTTAACTATATTAGGATTTGTCTTTTTATGTCTTTGGTGGATACCTATTTAACCATGTTAGAACTTAAGATTTTATAAATTCTTTAAAAAAAATTCTGGTTCGGATATTTCGGATATTATCCGAATCCGTATCCGGATTTTCAGACCGGATACGGATATGTGTTTTGGAATATCCGTCGGATATCGGATACGGATATTTTTTCGGATATTCAATTCGGATACGGATACGGATATGAGCCTATCCGATCCGTATCCGTCCGATTGACAGGCTTAACGAGAGGTGATTACGTGTGGCGATCACGGGCCCATCGCATCGGATGGTCGGGTGCGATTCACGTCGACCGTTGGATGCGATGGACTCGCGATCGAACGGCCCACGTCGTGACCGCACCCGCCATTCGCCGCACTTAATCGCTCGCGTATATATACACACACACACACACACACACACACATATATATATAGTCGAGTGATGCAGTGCGGGAATGCGGGAAACGACGTCGATCGTTCGATCGCGGGTCCATCGCATCCAACGGTCGATGTGAATCGCACCCGACCGTCCGATGCGATGGACCCGTGATCGACGGTCCGTGATCGCTTTCCGCACGACCGCATTCCCGCACCGAATCACTTATATATATATATATATATATATATATATATATATATATATAAGTGATTCGGTGCGGGAATGCGGTCGTGCGGGAATGCGGTCGCTTTCCGCACGACCGCATTCCCGCACCGAATCACTTATATATATATATATATATATATATATATATATATATATATATATATATATAGATTTCCGATAATATGCGGTCGGTGCGGTCGTGCGGATTCGACGTGCGTCGTCCGATCGCGGGTCCATCGCATCCAACGGTCGACGTGAATCGCACCCGACCGTCCGATGCGATGGACCCGTGATCGACGGCCCGTGAATCGCGACCGCACGACCGCACGACCGTATAATATCACGACTCTATATATATATATATATATAGGGATCCGATTACATGCGGTTTACGGTCGGTGCGGTGCGCGATCACGGGCCGTCGATCACGGGTCCATCGCATCGGACGGTCGGGTGCGATTCACGTCGACCGTTGGATGCGATGGACCCGCGATCGAACGGCCCACGTCGTAAACCGCACTGACCGCACACCGCACGTAATCGCGAATATATATATATATATATATATATATATGCATCTCATGATCTTTATGTGGTACTTTGTATCCAGTCCGTATTCGCTTTCTCTATTTCATATGCAAAATGCATGAAACGAAGTCCCATATTGAATTCTTTTTTGTTTCTTTTCTTATTTACTGCAGAAGCATCTACATCTTTCTTTTCTTTTTCTTTTTCTTTTTCTTTTTCTTTTTTTTTATATCAAAATAACCAATGAATTTTTTTTGGGTTGCTTGAAAGAAAGTGTTTTCTTTGGGTTATTTATTTATAAACCCCAGTACATATAAAAATTCAAAACCAACTCGACTGTTATAAATGCATAAAAAATTCAATCAAACATATATATACTCACGTATACAAAACTTCGGGATTGACATCAATCAGTGAGACCGATCTTGAAATTTTGAAATAGATCTCCCAACCGTTTGAAAAAAACAGTAAAAATAAAACTATAACAGAAATTTAAGATCCAATGAGATACAGAAAAATCTCTCCTGCTAAAATCATATATTGGAAATATATCCAAATAAATAAAAAAGCCCTCAAGAGGAGTGCACACATTGTTATCATTTGGTAACTGAGGATGGGCCGTTAATGGGCTTCAACCAAACGGGCCGTTATTACCACCCTTCAGTTACTCTACCTACCCCTTGAAAAATTCAAAATTCAATTTTTTTTTTACTGAGACGAACTCATCCCATTGGAACTCACTCCAACTTATTGGGCCCTCTGCATGTGCAGGCCGTGCGATAACCTCGACCGCGCGGAGTCCGTCATCATCGACGCCATCGACATCCAACCCGACCCCGCATTCCACGACACTCTCATCGCCACCCACTCCCACTTCAACCACATCTACGCCACCCTCTCCGCCCCCCATTGCAAGCACGACTCGGGTCTCCGCCCCTCCCTCCGTGCCTACAACACCCTCTTCCCGCCTCTGCCTCCCCGACCTCTTCCTCAATCTCCTCGGCGACATCCCCTCCCCCAACGCCTTCTCCTACAACACCCTCCTCCACTGCCTCTTCCGCTCCGAAAGGCCCTCCGACCAACAGGTGGTGTTCGAGCTCCAAGAGATGCTCCGAGAACTCAAGTAGGCGGTCGGAGAAGAAGAGATGAAGGAGAGAGATGGTTTTTGAGAGAGGTGGGTTGCAGGTGCCATGCCATCCTTTTATTGTTATGGTGGGTTTGCAAGTTTTAAAAAATTGAAGGGGGTGAGTAAAATAACAGGGTGGTTTAGATAAATACAGGGGTGGAAATAACGGCCCCCCTTCAACCAAACTATCATAGGATCATAGCCCAACAATCAAAACACCAAAACCCGCTTCCGCACAGACCATCAAATGTCGGACGCGGTTATCCCCACCCCAGTAAAACTCCCCTATGTTGTGTCAGAAGAGGCAACGACTGAGGATGACATGACGACGGTGTCTCACGGTTAAAGACACAAAAGGAAGAGAGAGAGAGAGAGAGAGAGAGAGTTGTGTGTGGTGGTGGACCGGTGGTCATCAGAGATGGCGCGGTGGTACATAGTGGCGATGGTGGTTTGTGGTGGTTGTATGAGACAACGACAGTGGTGGTGACATAGTTGCAGTGTGGCACGATGAGGTGTGGTCATGTGGGCATAGACACAATACAAGGAAAGGAAGGTAATGTGGAGAGAAATGAATGGAATGAGTTAACACGGCGAGAAAGAAATTATACTGTCGTGGGATCAAAGGTTATAATTTTTATAGAGCGTTGTTACATTCAGTTTTTTTTTTACCGTTTCAAATACAATCCTATGTATCTTATTAGTTGTGTATATTCTCCATGACGATGTACATACCTCATTAGAAATTTAACATTTTTTTATATATAAATGATATTATTTAATTCATTGAGCAGATACTTTAATTTGTATAAAAATACATATCTCATTTGATAATGTGCATAATTTTAAAAAAAATGAAATTATGTGTAGATTTTTGTGACAGTAAAAAAGACCAAGTGTCTATTTAGATATGTATTTCACACAATCACATTCTTGTTATTAGCATAGGCAACGTTTCGGATAGGGGCATGAAATGTCTCGCTTATTTTGTAATTCACCACTGAACATACATGAAAAGGGGTGTTTTGGCTGCATTATATTACCTGTATTTTGTTTATGGAGAGTGAATGATTACAAGTATTCCCCTAGTGATTACAAGTATTCCCCTAGTGACATTGTAAACAACGATTTGCGTTTACAAAACGCAAAGGCCATATTCCCCAGCATTTGACTTTTGCACTTACAAAACGCAAAAGGCCGTTTGGATGCGAGATTAGCATTTGATGGAATTAAACAACGCAAACGCATCCCAATCTCACTTCTAAACGCCCTAAGCTTTTAAACGGGGTGGGGACAGTGTTTATATTGGTGGGAGTAACCTTGGCCATGTCAAAAACATCACTGTTCTTCCCACTGAAACGACAAAACAATGGCGTTTCGTCTCTCTGAAATGGGTCTCTTCTCCAAACTAACATCACAATCTCAGGTAAACAATGATTCTTGATCTATTGATTATGTTGTGACCTGTTTTTGATTCATCGATCGATCCTTTTTTTATTTTTGGGGGGCGAAAAGCAGATCCAAAGCGACGGGACGCCATTCCGCCGCAGATTCCACGTAGAGCCGGGCGTCCGAGAGAAGGCGGTGAGTGTTCGATGAAATGCTCTTCGTGATCTATTTGTTGCCGTCCGATCTTCTTTGATAGATTAGGGTTTCGTTTTTCGCAGCTTCTGGAGGAGGATCCCACGTTGAAGAAGTTCAAGTCGAACAAGGCCGACGTGCGTCGGATCAAGAAGATCGGCAACGCCCTCCTCGTTGTGGTCGTCATCGGTAGGTTGTTGGTCCCCCTCTCGTTGAATTTTTGGATCATGTTTTTATGTTTTGGGTTGCTTGAGAGGTGAATAAGTGCGATTAGTTACTTTTTTGTGTGGATTGATGATTATGTTTTGGGTATGCGGGATGTGTTGGAATTTGCAGGAATAACTTAACATTGATCTATGGAATCATCAGTAAATCAGCCAATGTAGCCACAAAATATTTAACTTTTCCAACTGTTCGACAAGGTTCTCTGATTGGATACCTCCCTCAGAATCTGGATATCCATTTAATTTGTCCACATTTTTCATAAGTGAAAAAAATAGACTTAATTGTGATTGCCACATCTCCCCTCTCCCTTTCACATACAACAACTTATACTAATGATCAGAATACCATTAGAAAATGGTTTAATTATCTATGTACTTTTCGCGATTATCCAGTATTATTCATGAATATATTTACCATACATGAGCTTTGTGACTGTGTCCGGTGCCCTACCACTTCCTACGCTACCACCACCACAAAAACCTCCATCTTGTCCCAACTCCCAAATGACGACCTCCGCCACCTCCCACTGTCTCCTGCACCACTTCCTGCTCCGAACTCTCCACTACGACCAGCCCCACCATCAGGCGCACCACCTCCACATCGACCAAATCCTCCTCCACCACCAACACCTTGATATTGCTGCCTCCCATGCCACCATCAACACCCAAGCCTCCTCCTTGGCCAGATCCACCTCCAAAGCCTCCATTGACATCCACACCCCGCCAGGATCGAAACCACCACAGTGTCCAGCAACACCACTACCACAGCCATCACTGAGACCCCTGTCCACATCACCACCTGCTGGACATTGAATTTTCCCCATCTATACCTTCCCTCTTCATCAGGGATGGAGTGAAAGGAATTTTTTGACATTCTTATTTGGTTATCTGACCTATATATGATCTAATGGTGAAATTTAAGTGGACAACATTCTTGTTCAAGTTCATGGTGTTTGATGATCATGTGAAGTGAAATGCACTATACTGGCTTCAAAGTAATGTAAATTTTATAATGGTACCAATACCAAGGTTTTGCTGCCCTTCTCTGAAGAGGACAATTTCCTTTTTCCTAGAAGTCCAGTGTTCAACCTTGTTGGCCCTACAAACACAGTTCTTTAGTCTGTTGGAGAAATGCATTTCTGTACCCATTTAACAGATCACACAACCAGAAAATCTGAACATATTTCATAGAGCCTACTTTCAAGTCAGATGAGTTATTACACTTTTTTTTTAAATGTTCATTTATAGTTTCAATAGAACATAACAATTTTACTAAAGATATACTTGGGCCTTTATATGTATATTAACTAATACTCCTCTGCTTGGTTGAATCATCTTTGGAATTATGGAATATGTTAAACAATCTATTTCATTATATTCATGACTTAGAACATTGTTGTGAACATTATGCACTTGCTGAACCTGTAGAAGATCAGTAAATTCTTGTTTGATTGTTCCCCAGCTTGTAGCTATGAGATCTATGTCAAAGCGGGGATTCAGAAATCCAAGTTTGAGGAGATGCAAGCTAAGGCTGGGGCAGGAAATTGAAGCAGCGTGATTGTTGATTTTGTGTATTTGCTTTAGATTTCCATCATGTTGAGGATACTTGATCAACTCTTCTTAAATGGTTCTATTTCTGTTGCAAAATATGATGTTAATCTTAATCTTTTGAATAATCAAAAGCATAAAAACATGCCAACTTTTTGTTTATGTAAATAGGGTATAAAGCTTTATTTTTTTAACCATCTTTTTGTGATGAATGAATGTATTCCATGATTTATATGTATATAGATGGCATGTTTATTATCTTTTTCATCGAATATGTATTGGATAGTGTTATAGACAATTCCATGCATAGTTGCATATGAATTTCAACTCCTGGTTATATTTCTATGAAGACATGCTTTAGGTTGACTAATATCAGGATTTCAACAGAATAACCGTTTCACAAGATAATACATCACCTACAACATCTCCACATAATGTTTACAAAGATTGAGAGAGAAAGATAAATGAGAGAAAAATATGATCCCAAACCTCCCTCCACCACATACACACACCCACATCAGTGGAATTTGAGGCTGGTCAGGACATTGTTGTTCACAGGATCAGCCAAGTGATCCAACAGGTTCTGGAAAGGCCCCACCCCAGTCACAAGCCCCTGCACAAAGTATCCCAATATAGCCAACATGGCCAACCTCCCATTCTTAACCTCCTTCAGCTTCAGCTCCTTCATGGACTTCTCATCCTTCCCGAACCCTAACGGGTTGAAAATTGGCCCTCCCGGGTATGCAGGGTCTCCCGAACCCCCCAAGTACTTCTCAAACCCGAGGAAGTATTGCCTCCCCATCGACCCGGGATTATACCAATCCTGGAATCTCCGGTGCTCGGCGAATCCCATCAGAGCCATTTCTAGCACGAATAGCGTGTATGGGTCGGCCCAGTAGTCGTATGTCCCCGCCGGGGGGATCACCCCGGTCTTGAACCATGGGAGGGCGGTCTCGGCGGGGATGAGGCCTAGCTTTCCTAGGATTTCGGGTGCGATGGCGCCCACGGCTCCGAGCATGGCGTAACGCCCGTTGATGACCTCACCATAGGCTAGCCACCTGGGCTCGATGAACCCACCGGTGCCTTCTGGGTCGGAGAGGCCTAGTGGGTCGAACCCATAGTCACCTGGGAGGCTGATATAACAGCATCTCATGTGTTAACATATCACATATCATGTCAGTGACACATCATAAACAATGTAAAGTTTTTGGAAACATTACCTTCCATCAAGGTAAGTAAGGCTCTGCTTGGATGCAAACCAGAGCTGTCTGTCTGCTCCTGACTGAAAATGGAAGGAAAGAAACATGTCAGGAGATTTGAAATTGTGACTCACAGAGTTGGTGAATGTTCACTGACCTTGACAGGTGGTGAAGAGGTTGCCTTGACAACAAAGGAAGCCTTTCTTGGAGACCCAACAGACCTAGATGTGGTGGGAACAAGAGGTCTTCCCCCCAAAAGCTGCCTCCCAGCCTCCATTGAAGAGGACAGTAGAGCTTGAGTAGCCATGCCTGCCTTCCTCAACTTCGTTGGAGAAAGCTGTGAAATAGTTTTTCCTCTCCTTTGAAATGGAGGTTGGAGTGTTGAAAGCTTAACAGGAACTAATGTTACATATGGGGATGCTGAGGGTGGGTTGTGTGTGTGGGGCATGGAAAATCTGGAGGGGAAGTGGTGTGAAGTGGTTGTCTTGGGAGATGAGGAAATGATCTCTACAGCCAATGGGAGATGTACACCTGTTTAGATTCATTTAGATATCAGGATCTTGTGGTCTTCAATTTTTCCAGATGGTGTGACACATGGAAGCGTGTGACCCACTAGTTGGGGATTGCTGATCCCAATTTTTGAGGATCCTGGTTGGTGTTGGATATTTCACAAGATCTTGTGGCTTCTGAGAAGCCTTGGTTTTGGTTACTAGTTATGACTACACATAACAAAAGAAATTCAATTATAGTCTAATTTTTTAACAAGGTATATATATTTCCACATATACAGTATATAATTTTTTTTGTATACATAAAATATTATATTCAGTTCATTAGACTGATCTTTCAAAAATTTAAAACATGCGAGGACTATAAAAGAGTAAATAAGATTGCTTGAATTTTTTATTTTTTTTATGAGTAATTTTTTTTTTGGTCAGTGGCAAGACTCGAACCCAAATCCCATCATTAAAGAGTGGTACCTCTCTCTCCTATCCAGATGAGATTCAATCATTATTCTATTTTTATAAGGGATTTTTGCATATATATCCTTGTTAAATTTTAATTTTATCAAAATACCCTTGAAAAAACTCACAGTGCAAAAATACCCCTCAAAAACTTTATGTGAGTGCAATCGTATCCCTGTGGTCAAATTTCGTCTGATTTAGTTAATATTTTCCTTTTCATTCCATTATAAGTGTTGAAATGACCCTATAATGGATAGTGAGTTTTATTTTTATTTATTTTTTGCATATATACCCCTCTTAAAATCTATATTTGCATAATTACCCCCTTTTATTTCACCATTACACAAATACCCCTAAAATTTTAATGGATCGTACAAATTTGCCCATGAGGTTAGTGTTTGTGAGGATTGATTAGAATATTTCCATTAGCTACACAATCACATGTCCAAAATACTCTCACCACGCTTTGTTTGGATGGTTGAACCCTAGTTCATTCTTTCTCCTTCAACCTTATGTTTTTCTTATTCATGTAAGTAAAATGTGTGATTTATGTGAATAAGCTGGTCATTTTACAAAGTACTAATAGGATTAAGAATCTAATCATGATTCGGTCTGTGTTTTAAGAACGACTGATTGAGGGATAAATTTGCACAATTTAATACAATTACAGGAGTATTTATGTAATGGTATAAATAATTTTGAAAATATTGGTTTTGAAAATTTTGAAAATATTGGTTTTAAGAGGGGTATTTATGCAAAAAAAAATCGAAATGAATAAGGCATTTAGGTCAATATACATGTAGAGTTGGACTTTTTAACCATGGTTAATTAAGAGTTCTTCACGGCGTGTGGTTAAGGTACAGTTGCACTCGCTCAATGTTTTTTAGGGGTATTTTTGTACTGTGAGTTTTTTAGGGGTATTTTGACAAAATTAAAATTAAACAGGGTATATATGCAAAAAATCCTTTTTATAAGCAAACAATTATGTGGAAAAAAATTATATGGCTGCATGTGATGGTTCACTGGTGGCCCCTAGCAATGAAAATAAAGAAGTCCATAAAGATCACTGCAAAATATGGTCCATTTTTATCATTTAAAATATCAGTAGCAGATTTTAGGAAGGTTATAAAGAAGGTATACCTTATATACAAGATGAATGTATACGCTCAATATTTACACATTCACATAAAGGTATATAAGATAAGTGTGTATATACACACATTCACAGGAACATATACAAGATGAATGTATGCACTCAATATTGTGGGTGACCCCAAGCATTTTCCATATACAAAACTTAAATACTTGAGAAAAAAAGAGTAAAAGAAGCCTGGAAAAAATATGGTAACATCTGATAACAGATGCTTTCATTGGCTTGTGAATAATATGCAAAACGGAAATCACAATATCTTTAAATAAAACCTGCTCCACAGAAAACAAGTCCGCCGCTTTCTATTCTCGGCCTGAGTCTCAATCTCTCGAGGAGGAGATCTTCACCGCGCTGAAGCTGCAAGTAGTCTTCCATGTTGAACACAGATTTACTCCGACGACTCGTGCTTATATGACAGCCAGTTTCATCAGAGTCTCTGATGATCTCGCCTTTCGACACCATGGAAGGGCAGTCATCACCACCAGGACTACAGCTCCCATGACTGCTTGTGAAACTGCTATTTTTGTTATATGCAGGGCTTGTTTCCTTATACATGCAAAATTTATTTCATCAAATGTTGAGAAGCATTAGATTCCAAGGAACATAAAACAATAGAATAAATCCATCAACCTATACATAATGTTGTTATACAGAACAAAGAAAGGAAAATGTTACACGGAGTCAATCCTACAATCACTTCTGTAGATTGTACACATTTTGATTTTTTTAGTATAGACTTTTTATAACAAAGTATATATTTTCAAGAAAGTGGAGTGATAGAATATGTACTAACATGGTAAAGTATATACTCTATTAGATATATCATACATTGCGTTAGATGACGTGACATCTATAGAAATGTCTTAAGTATATCAATGCTCTAGAAAGAAAAAAACATGGATGTGCATTTAGCAGTCTGTGATTACCAGGGATGAGTTGAGCAAGTTATTCCCTGTTGTGTTGCTCTTGCATAACAAAGGAGAACAATCACTACTGGTTTCCCACTCCAACCATGGAAGTATAACCCCATCCGAATCGACAGATGAGGAGGTGGTTCTTGCCAGATTTTCTGCTGTTTCATCTATAGCGCAATGAAGTAGATTTTTTGAGTTTATGCTTCTCCCAAGAGTCGAATTCATATCACTCTTTTCTCCATCAAAGGATGAAACATCTGTGTCTTCAACGCTTGACATAAAATTTTCAAAATACATTTCAGCTTCCTTATTCAAACGCTTAGACATCCGTGTCTTATCATCGCTTCTCTGCATTTCAAGAAATATTTGAGAGTTAATATAGTTATTACAATAACAAATGCCAATGTCTACGAAAAAAACAATAATAAGTGGGATGATGACTGATGAGTCCACCAGGAGTTTCTTCAATACCTGTTCCAATTCTGTGGTATAACTTCTTATCTCGGTTACATTTTTAGTAATGTCTGAGTTCCTTGATTGGACACCATTGCTATTGGTTATTCCATTTGACCGTCCCTTTCCCATCACCTGCAAAAACAATAAGAAAAAACAGAGAATGGTTAAAACTTAAAGCAATTAAAGTCTTATATGATGTCATGCATGGTGGAATTCTGAACATGATAAAGTCATCCCCATATGTAGACAGACCTGCTCGAATTCAGTCCTCACTTCATCAACAGCATGCCATACTTGTTCACGCATAGCTTTATATAAGCCAGTTTCCTCCCTATCAGCAATCGAATGATCTACCTGAAAATGAAATTAACCAGTTAGATTAATTGAAAAGATGAATTTGAACA
Source organism: Acorus calamus (assembly GCA_030737845.1). Taxonomy (NCBI): domain Eukaryota; kingdom Viridiplantae; phylum Streptophyta; class Magnoliopsida; order Acorales; family Acoraceae; genus Acorus; species Acorus calamus. The sequence continues at coordinate 26,201,617 of CM060862.1, read as the reverse complement.
TCCAACATTGAGCTTTCATCAATTATCTAAAAATTCAACAGTTTTTGCAATGGAATCAGGTAAAAATTCAATTCAGCAGACCTTATTTTGCACATATACACCCCGCATTGTCTTCTCAAAGCCATGCTTATCAGCATGAGCATGCCATCCCTCATCCTCAGTAAGGGAAGACGAATAACTCTGAAAAGGTTCAAGCACATGCTTTAAGGTTCTGATTCAATTATCACAACAAACTAACATTTCAAACATCATTGAAACAATGATGGAAGCTAAAAGAGCTACCTCCGAATCGCTTCCATGATAACGTGCAACAGACAAAGACCGTCTCCTTCTCAAGTTGCTATCAGAAACATTCTTCATTCCCATGTTATTAACAAGAATGCCTTTCCCATCTAACTCTCGTACCTTAAAAAAAAAACGCAGAATAACTAATAACATTCAGAAATCCATTGCTCATATACAACATTTCTACAAAGAAAATTTAAGAAACTTTGGATATATCATCATTCAACTACTCTTGAAGTGCTCTGTTATGTGCAGGCAGATTGTAATGTGCATTGGTCATGTATGCTGTGTAATTGGAAGGTTATTGCCTTGAGTTGTTTTGTAATTTGGATGATTTGAGTTGTAATAGGTGAGTAATTGTGAATTCCTTGATAGTTGAGTCAGTTAGGCATGTGTTAATGGTATTGTAGAGTTTTAGTTGAGTTGGTTAAGCAGTGTGTTAGTGAGGTGATTAAATGTTATAAAAGTTGGTTCGAGTTAATTGTAGAGGTGCCAGTTAGAATCTCATATATGTAAATTATTGTATGGCTTGGAGGAATCAAGAATATTGGTTAAGATTGTTATCTTTTTGGAAGTGCTTCCATTCCCTACCCAAAAAGGAGGCCAATTCCCTCAAAGTGAATCATCAACATCGCATACCGATATAAAAAGAGCTTAAATTATCAGTTTAGCTAGATAAACCAAACAAGATTACCTCCAAGTCACTATGCCCATACCGCGCAACAGATGCAGAACGCCTTCTTCTCGCATCACCATCTGATACACCTTTCCGAATCGAATAATTCTTCCCCTGTAGTGCTCCTACCTTAAAAATACAATACAATATAAAAAAAAGACAGAACTCAAATACTCAAAGCAACCATCTTTATGAACAAAACCCACACTAACCGAACAAAAAAAACACATTTTTAATCTTACAATACCTCCGAGTGTCTGCTCTGATACCGCGCGACGGACAGAGACCGCCTCCGACTCTGCCTATTCTCCATTTCCCCCTTACCTCCCCTGTTATTTACCAAAATGCCACTCCCCCCAAACCCCCCTCCATTGCCCCTCGAATCCGACCTCCCCCTCCTCCGAACCGAGTCCGACGCCGCCGTGGATCGGCCCAACCGTCCGATCGATCTCGTGCTCTCCTCCCCACTGTCCCTCTCGATCGCCATGAAAAACTCGTCGGCGAGGTCGTCGAGGCTCATGTCCAGCAACTCCGACCCCCTCTCGGGGTTCACAAACCTACCTTTACTCATCCTCAACTCGTCCTCCGCCGTCGATGCATTCGGCCGGCGGACGGGGTTTCGGCTGAGGCTCCTCGACCGGCGGAGCCTCCGGTTGCCGCTTGACGAGGTGGCGTCATCGGAGGAGGTGGCCTTCGACGGTCCGCCTATTTGGGACCTCTTCGTGGTGGATTTGAAGGCAGCCGACGCCATGGGAGGGACAAATTAGGGTTTCGATTCCGCCATTTTTGGGGTTTTCGAAGCTTCAGACGGTGAAGACTGAAATTTTGAATTTTTTGTTTAATGGTTTCATTGGCGGAGAAACAGAAAAGGGTGGAGCTATAGCCACCCCCACAAGTTATCCTACCCATCCCATAAAAGAATTAATTTATTTCATATCTAACTCACCCTATGTTCGATATAGATGACGTCTTCTGTGTTTAATATTGTTCGACATAGACGATGTCTTCTGTGTTTAAAATTGTTCGATCGATATGTTGAACAATCTTAAACACAGAAAACATCGTTTATGTCAAACAAGTGGGGTGGATTAGATATGAAATAAATTAATTTTTTATGGGGTGGATAGATAACACGTGGGGTTGGCTTTAGCCGCGCCCAACACAAAAACTTTGAATCTCTGACACCAGCCCCTTGTTTTTGCGTTAATTACGAGGTTTTACCAGATCACGTGCTTCGGTTCATCCTGACCGTCCAAACAATGTGACTTTGTAATGACGAGTAATGATTGACTCGTGATTGTACTGTCTTCGTTCGATTTTTGTGTCACTGATGACGGAGTCCAAAAATAGGCACGTGAATAGAGTGCATCTAGGCCGTGAAAATATTATCAATCGGAGGGATGCGGAGCCCATTAATGCGAGGGGTTCGGAACCTCTGTTTTAACAAAATAGAGAATCTCTGTTTACACGAATGAGAAGAGGACGTGTGGCAATGACCCCACGTGATTGAATATTGACGTGGGCTTCCGTTTCTTCCGCCGTTTCATCCGTTTTCTGTTTTTTTATTATTTATATTAAGAATTAAAAAAAAATAAAAATAAACATGAAATGATTGGCAGATTATTCATTTTTAAATACAAATAATACTTATTATTAAAAAAAATTTCATTTTCAAAATAATATTTGGTTAAATATCTATTTTTAAATACAAATAATACTCATAATATAGATTCAGAAAAGTGATTAAATTCATTTTTTTTTAAATCACGTTAAAAGACTTTGAAAAGTAAAAAATATTCATCATAATTTACGTCAAATATAAATAATACTCATCATATTTCTCATTTTCAAAATAATATTTTTTTCACGTGACTTTTTTTTAAAAAAAGAATTTAATCATATCGTATATTATAATTTTAGTGATTTTTTAAAAAATAAATGAAAAAGTCACACTAATGTGAGGTTTATAATGAGTATTATTTGTATTAGGGATAAGTCTATTAACCAAATATTACTATGAAAAACAAATAAAAACTTATTTTTAATTATCCAAATTTAAAATAAAAAATAATATTATTCAAAGATCCATGCAACACAATAAAAAAAAAAAAAACAACAACAACAACATGAAAACCGAAACCACGCACGCAAACGAAAACCCATGCATGCAAAAAAAAATAAACCCATGCAAACCAAAACCCATGCCTGCAAACCAAAAATATCTGTTCTTAAATACAACATGAAAACCCATGCATGCAAAAAAAAAAAAAAAAAAAAACCCATGCACGGAAAACTCATGCGCAAAAAAAAAAATAATAAACCCATGCAAACCAAAACCCATGTATGCCAAAAAAAAAAAAAAAAACCATGCAAACCAAAACCCACAACTTTTTTTTGGTTTATTTTTTTTTTGCATGGGTTTTTTTTTTTTTGAATGCATGGGTTTTCATTTGCGTGCATGGGTTTCGGTTTTCATGTTGTTGTTGTCGTTTTTTTATAATGTTGCATGGATCTTTGAATAATATTATTTTTTGTTTTTTATTTTAAATTTAGATAATTAAAAATAAGTTTTTATTTGTTTTTTCATAGTAATATTTGGTTAATAGACTTATTCCCTAATACAAATAATACTCATTAAAAACTTGACATTATTTATTTTTTTAAATAACGTGGTTTAAAAAATGTCTTTTTCATTTATTTTTAAAAAATCACTAAAATTATAATATACATTAAGAGATGATTAAATTCTTTTTTTTAAAAAAAAGTTACGTGAAAAAAATATTACTTTGAAAATGAGAAATATGATGAGTATTAATATTTTTTTCCTTTTCAAAGTAATATTTTTTTTAACATGATTTAAAAAAAAATGAATTTAATCAATTTTCTGAATCTATATTATGGTTTTATGACTAAAAAATTATAAATTGACTTGAATTTTTTTTCTTGGGTATATCTTTCATTTTTTATAAAAAAACATTCACGGAGTCAAACATTTGATGAGTATTATTTGTATTTAAAAATAGATATTTAATCAAATATTATTTTGAAAATGAGAAAAAAATTTATAATAAGTATTATTTGTATTTAAAAATGAATAATCTGCTTATGTTTTCATGTTTATTTTTAATTTTTTTAATCCTTACAGTAAATAATACAAAAAAATAAAAAACGGATGAAACGGCGGAAGGAAACAGAAGCCCACGTCAATGTTCAATCACGTGGGGTCATTGCCACACGTCCCCTTCTCATTCGTGGAGAATGTTAAAACTGAGGTTCCGAACCCAACAACGAGGGGTTTTCATTATTGCCACGTGGGTTTTTGTCTTTTCTTTCGGTATTCTTTTTTGTCGTAAATACCCCTACTCGTGGGGTTAATCTTCTGTGTGGATGAGGATAGTTCGGTCATTCTAACAATGTGTGTCTGGCGTGACTTAATTTTTTTTAAAAAAAATGCGTGGTTCTCCCGCGCGAAATCGATGCACGTGCCACCATCAACGTGGACGAGGATCTAAATTGGGCCTTTTCGAGATGGGCTCTTAATACAGCCCAAAATTGACCCATCAGAGCCTAGAAACTCAGTCTATTGATGAGACAGGATCTGGTCAAGAGCGAGAATGGACACATGAAACAAGGGAACAATTCATAATTCTAACTAGATAATTCATGAATCGAATTTGATATCAAAATAAACTCTTTTACATTAAATTGTAAATTTCATTATTGAATTGAACATACTATAAAACGAATTGAATAACTCATGAATCAAACTTATTAGAATTAAATCGAATTCATGAATCTAGCTTAATGATTTTCCTCACAAAGAGTCTCTCTCATGTCATGTTAAACTCCCATTAGGGACTCATCAATTATAATGGGAAACATTTATGACCAGATCAAAATCTATTGTTAGCGGATGAGAACAGAAGAATTTGAGCATCATTTCTTTTGATTGGAAAATTTTACCGACCTTCAAAAGAGAGGCCAATCTCACTGATCTAAAACCCCACATAATGTACAAACACCAATCACTACTACTAATCCAAAATTATAAAAAAAAACATTCAAATCTTGCTCCGAAGCCTCACAAGCTTCGCGAGCGTCTCCTGCGCCGCGAGCGTCTGCGCGTGCGCGTGCCCGAGCATCACAGTCCGAATACTAATACAAGTCCTGCAAAGCTCCTCCGCCCCGTCGAACAGACCCCCTCTCAAAAGCAGCTTCGCCCGCGTCTCCATCAGCACCGCCTTCAACAGCGTCACGTCCCTCCACACGTACTCGTCGACCCCCCGCCCGTTCGATCTCAACCCGCCCCTCCAACACCACGCACCACCCCCGCCGCGCCTGAAGTCCTGTATTTGCGACACGAACGACTTCTCCGCCTCCTCGAGCACGTTCGTGCACACCTTCAGCAGCTCCAGCGCCGCGTTGCACCTCGAGAACTTGGCGTACGAGTTCACCGCGAGCGGGACCGCCGTCTTCTTGATGAACCCCACCATATCCACTGGCTTGAGCTGCACGAGCGGCGGCTCGGATTTGAACCCGAACACCAGGAACGCCGAGGCCCACACGTGGTCCGCGCACGTCACGGGGCTCGCGAGCTTTCGCACCCCCAAAACCGTCGCCTTTGCGGTCTGGACCCCACCTCTCCTCCTCGCGAAGGCTTGCGTAATCGGATGGAACTGGATGTGATCGTCCGTCCTCCTTGCGAGCCCGAGCCTCGCGAGGAGGAGCGCCGACTCGACCTCGTCTTTCCGTGCCTGCGGCGCCAGGCACGACATCTTCAAACACGTCTTCCACTCGCTCTTCTTTGCGGGGAGCTTGTTCGCCGCCGCGGCTAATTGGGCGGCCGAAACGGGCGACGGAGCGAACCACGCGCCGACGTACGCCATTTGCAATGCGAGGCTTCTTTGGTCCAGCACGGCGAAGCAGAAAAGAAGGAGCTTTGAAAGGAATACATTGTTTCGGAAGAACCCATCGTCAGCGGCGAAAGCGAGGTTGCTGTTCTCGCTCGCGGCGGTGGAGATCTTTTCGACGGCTTCAAACAGCGCGGACGGCGGTATCGAAAACTCCGACAAAAGCGAACCAACAACCCACAATCCGAAGCTCAGGCGCCCGAGCCGCTCGTCAAACTTGCAGAGGACGTCGGCCTCCTTCGGCGGGTAGTCCTTCATCCGCCACCCGCGCATGAGCGCCATCGATTCGGGGGATGAAAGCGTCGGAAGCTGCATCGATTCGAAGCTCATCACCTTCGAAAGGCGCGTCGTGATCACGACGTGCGTGGCGCCTGTGTTCCTCGGTATCAAATCGTGCAAGTCCTTCCCCTCCCACCACTCCTTCTCGGTCTCCAGATTGTCGATCACGAGCAGATACGGCACGTCGCGGAAGAGCTCCCTCTTCACCCTCTGAAACGCGTCGAATTCCTGCTCGTCGAAGCCCCGGATCCTCCCCCGCTCCTTCTCCGACTCCGCGCTCACGTCGAGCCCGAGCTTGACCGATAAGTTCAGAATGTTCTGCCTGAAGTACCTCGCCTCGCCGCCGACCCACATCACCGCCTTGTACCGCTGTGAATACCTGTGAGCGAATTCCAATGCGAGCTCGGTCTTGCCAATGCCCGGGACCCCATTCACGCAAACGACGGCCGAATTGCCTCTGTTTGGGCCGCCCCCACTGCCTCCTCCGCTCTTTGACCGCTTGTGATGCTTCGACCGCTGCTTCTGGAGGCTCCTCCCTTTGTTCTTGATCTCGAACACAGGTTCGATCCACGCCTCCAAAGTAGGCTCCTTGCACTTCTTCATTTCAAGACTAATGTACCTCCCCCTCGGCGGGTTTCGGACCGTGTCGCTCTCTTCGTCCGCGAAGCCCTCATCGGAGAATCCACAGTCATTGGACCCAAAGAAGGCTCTCTCCATTTCGGCGATCTCCTTCTCCCGCCCGACGAAGAACTTGTTCCTCGGAAACGGGAATTCCTCGGAAACCTCACTCGAAACTACAACACTACTCTTCCTGCCCAGCTTGGCTTTCAATATGTTCACAGCCTTTGAAACGCAGCACCTCCAATTGGCGTCACTGGCTTCCAATTTGAATTCGTGACACCGAACCAATCCGTCAAACGCCCCCTCGCCTCCTTGTCATACGAATTTCGCTCCAGCAGCCTCAAAATCTCGTCCGGTCCCGTGTCGAACAACAGCGGTATCAGATTCTTCTTCTGCGCGAAGAACCGGACCTCCTCGACCGTGAGCGGGTGCAAGAACCCGGTCTCCGTGACCACGACGACCCCGAACGCCGCCGAGCAGATGATCCGGTCCGCGATTTCGTGGCTTTGGGTGTCCGAGTACTTCGCGCGGTCCGCGACGAACGACGCGATCCCCTGCAGCTCGAGCTCGGACTTGAGCCACTTGCAGAGGCGGATGAGGTTCGCGTTGTGGCCGTGGAAGCCGATGTAGACGTCGCAGCTCCTGAGCTTCGCATTCGATGCGGAGGACACCGAGGACTTGGCGAAGGAGATGCGGGGGACGGGAAAGGAGAAGGAGATGCGGGGCTGCTGCGATGCGGGGTCCGATGATGGGGGGACCCCGCAAGGGGTGAATTTGGGCTTCTGATCGAGTGGGTCGATCGAAAAATCGTACCTTTCGGAGGGGGGAGTGTAGGAGGTGCTCGGGAGGTCGTCGGAGCGGGAAGAGTAGGAGACCGGAGGGGATGGGTGGGTGTCGGTTTGGGCGGAATTGGGGGGGTCAGAGGGCAAAAGAGAGGCTCTTGGGGAAATGTAGGGGGATTGTAAGGCGGAGACAAAGGCGGAGGAAGGCGGGGATATGAGGGAGGGGGAGTTGTAGGAGGAGGACTCCGGGGAGAGCTTGATTGAGATTGATGGGGATATCGGGTTCGATCGGTCGGTGGTGGCGGCGGAGATTGAAGTTTTTATGGTTAGGGGGGGATTTGGATTGGGGTCAATGGAGGAATCCGAGGTTGGGATCTGTTGGGGGAGATCAAATGGCGGTGGTGGTGGTGGCATTGATGGTGGTGGTTCTTCCATGAACATTGTGGAGGTAGTGGTTTTCAAATGTTTGGATGTTTTGGATTGTTAGAAAAACAAATCACACAAGACTTTTTAGAGACACTGTGTGATAAGAGCGAGAGGAAATATGTTGGCATTAATGGAAGATCTTGAGACCCACATGAGTGAAAAGTGAGATATGAAAGAGGAAGAACAGAGAGAGAGAGAGAGAGAGAGAGAGGACTTACAAATGAAGCAAATCTCCTGTTGGGATTCTCAAGTTAAAACAAGAGAGATTTTGCTCTGCTGTAATGGCAGATTCTAGATCAAGAAAGTACACCAAAAGAAGGAATTTTTACAGCAACTTGAAATCTTTGTTGGGTAGAAGAACATGTAAAGATTTGAGCTTTCTATTATCTTATACAAATAAAATAGTGGACAAAGTTGAAGGGGGAGTTGTAGGAGAAGTTGCAGAGGCAAAGAAAGATTAGATCATCAAGGGCCCATCAAAGAAACATCATAAAAAGAAAAATCAAAAGCTGCAAATCACATAAAGATGACATTTTTTTATATTCCATTGAAGGTAATAAATAAATAAATTTATATGAAGAAGAAAAAAAGAGGGGGGAAGAAGAGAAGAGGGAGGGGAGGGGCTGTCTCCACCTGAAACCAAGCTGTAAATCTAAAGAGGCAACAGGGGAATCTAATGCACGGGTCTGATCTGTTCAATGCATTAAAAAAATGTTTAATATATATAAATTTTCAAAATAAATAATTCAATTTTCAAGCAGTGTTTTGAAAAAAGAATATGCATTTTAACTCTCATTTTGTCTTCTTGTGTTGTGAGTTTTCTTTAATTCAAATCATCCACATTAAAGCTTCATTAACATTAATTTAAACTTTGGGTGGTGGTCGCAGAAACCAAAGAGAGAGAGGTAGCACCTTGGGAGAGGAACCAGAATTCAGACCTTGTTGTGTAAATGAGGCTTCAGAATCCCAAAAGAAAACAAAGCTAATAAAAGTTCATTGTCTCTCTCTATTTCTCTCACTCATGCAGAGACACCTCTGCATCTGTTCCTTCATCTGACAGTGGACTTTGCACTGTAATTTGGACCAAAGACCAGTCCAACAGCAACACCAAAGATAGCTTGAGCCCCCCCCCACACACACACAAACTTTCAAATCACAACTTCACTGGTGGGGTCTCTCTCCCCTAGCTGATGTGGAAATCTGAGTCATGGTCTGAGTAGGATTCTCACCTGGCATTGGCATATTGAAGAAGATCATCATCATCACAAAGGTTAATACTGTTCTTCTTACCAAAAAATACAAAGAAATAAGCGAAGGTTAATACTGTTCATTTGACTGCATGGAAATCAAAACAGCACATGAATGTGCTTTTCAAAGAACCATGCAAAGTGGGGACCTTCCTGAATTCAGTGAATAAGATTTGCTGCAACAGAAAGCGTGGCCTTTTTCACTCTTACTGGGGTTGCTTGAATAGTTCCAAGTCTCTCACATGGCAAATGTTTGGTAACTTCACCAAGTGGGTAGACTTGATTTAATTTTTCACAAATCAAAAGCCACCCATTTGAATTTATCAGGACCTATTGTACATAATATAAAGTCCAACAAATTGGAGGGGGGGGGGGACCTCTCTCTTTGATGGTCTTATAATAGTACAGCTAACTAACAATGGTAGCAACCACTTTTAATTCAATGAATCGATTTTTATTTTACTTGAATAATGGTCTCTATGTTTCCATTGCAAAAAAATAAAATAAAATATAAAACATTACAAATTCTGTATTATTTTTGCTCATTTTATGCATGTGAGTTGTATGAGAGATATAACAAAAATCATGAACAGCTTATCAATAAAAGGGGAGACATTTAGCTATGGCAGAAACATGGAGAGGAAGAAAAACAAAAAGAAATCCTAACATGAAGGATGTTTTGATGCACGTATCTTTCTTGTAACAGTATGACAAGACTTTCACACTTTCTACAAAATCCATGTGGGAGGTACTCTGTACTCTTTAATGGAATGGTGATCAAGAAAAAACAACATCCCTACCATACCATCCCCAAGTCCTATGTATGGTCATCCAACATATTTGCACCATACATGGTCACATGGGTCTTTTTGAGATATAATAAAATGATTCCACAAGGGGAGCTGTTATATGTCGTTCTTATATGCAGTGTTTAGTTTCATTTCATCAATGATAAATATCTTAATTAAATAAAACATGTGATTGTTTTTTTTTTTGTGCCAAGGAATACACAATCCATTGTGGTATATATTTTATTTTTTTTATGTAGCTACATGCTTCATTATATGAAATATACACTTAAAACAATCAAAACATTTACAAACTACATGAGAGCCACACACAACTGTCATTAACATTATCCTTTCATATTTGTTTTCCCCTTAACCATCATGAATATTCAAAAAATATATATATAAATTGGTTATTAACAATATCTATTTTAAATATTATGCAGATACTTATCTTAAAGGGAGCATAAATAATATCCATAATAAAAAAGTTTTGACAGAATAATATTCTTGTGGAAATGCACCACCTTAAAGCCTCAAATACAATAAGCTAATTTTATACTGACTTGATCATAGGATTACAAAATGGTGTATGCCACATATTTTGATCCTCATGAAGTATATAATCTAATGAACATTTCTTACACAAAAAAATAAAAAACCTGGAGTATATACACTTGTTTGAAAAATGGAACAGTAGTTAGGGTGGCGTATAAGGACCACGTGTAAGAGTGCTCAACAAATAATGATATTGTACATGGTAAAGACAAGAAGTCTAGTATAGATTTCAAAAATCCCAACCTCACCACTTTGAAAAACATTCAATTTTGAAAGAATTTCTTCAATTATGGCTTTCCTCTGAAGATAGTAGAGTATCAGACACCACTACTTCACTGGTTTCTCTGGCAATCTCTCTTCCTTTCTTATACAAGGCAACATGGTTGTGGTATTCTTCCAGCTCCTTCTCTAGTTTCTCAATAAATTGGCTTGTGTGATCCAGCGATTGCTCAAATCTATATTTCTCCAATGCCTGTGATACATTCCAAAATATATATAAATAAGAAAATCCATTATTGATGACAGAAATTGCCGGAATGAAGATTCAACATTGCAATATGATTAACTAAGACATTCAAAGAGCAAATTTGTACGATATAGTAGAAATGATAGGATAAGTATATATGAAAGTGAATTGAAGTGTATATTGAATGGGGGTGTGTTAACTATTTCAGTGATAAAGCTATGTATTAAAGAGCACATACTTGTCGCTTTGATAGAGTCTCAGTGGGTGACATGACCTCCGGCTGCACATAATTCTTGCCACGGTACATTAATATGGTGTTATTGGCCTTTATATCAATCACAATGCCTTTGCTGAGCCGTGCTAGCTCATTTGCGTACTCATCCACCTGGCCAGGCTTGCAGGGTTTGCAGATGACCTTGAGCGTCTCGTGCTTCTTCCAGTGGAGATGCATGTTCAAAACCACACCCCCAAATACTCCACGTACTCCAACCGGAACATAATTCTTCTTCTTCTCGCCTGTACGCTTGAGGTAAAACTTTTCTTCTTCGGTGAGGATCTCAGGGTCGTCTGCTGGGTCCTCAGTTCTTAGGGCTGGATTATCATATTTCCTCAGTTTCTCAATCAACCATTCTTCTTTTCTTTTAGCCTGTGATGAGAATAAAATTCATTCAACATGCAACATAATTCTACAAAATGGAGTCTATTTCTGTGAATGAGATGGAGAGGAGACACACAAAGGCATCCAACCTTCTCAAGCTTGTACCTAATTCTGACTTCTGGATTCGGGGACTTCATCTTCTTCTTGGCCTTTAGACGGTAAAATCTAAGTTCAGTACGTTTTGCATTTCGAGACTTCTTAAACTTCTTTGGCTTCTTGTCTTCTCTTATTCGTACTGCAACAACTTTGGGATCCGGTTGATCAAGATAAAACCTGGTCACGCCATCATCTGCTCTTAGAGTCACTGATTTGTTGCTGAAGCATCTGATATGCTGCCACTTTAGCAAAAGCAGCTCATAAGAGGCCAGACTTTGTTTTTGTACAGAGATGGAAGAAATGGGCCGGCAAGTCAAACCATTCTCACAACCTCGTTGGAGTGGGAAAAAATTTGTAGAAAAATAAGAAATAAGCACACCACTCTGTACCAAAAGGGAGCCTGGTGTTATATAATATTGTGACTCCCTGCAAAGACTAATAGCATGTTACATACATGTGGCTCAGCTAGTTATAGGGTCAAATGAAAATGATGAATGAAAACCACTCCACGAAAATAAAATCACAGTCTGCCAGCATTACAATTTATGTTATAATGGCACGAAAATAGCACATTACCAATCAGACGAAAAACAAAATATCCCATTTAAAGCCATTGGCAATCCTTCCATAATCAAAGCATACGAACTTTGCTCATATAAGTTGTTTGGCTTTATCTACCTTCATAGCACTAACGGGAAAGCAAGAATTTTGATTTTATTATTGCTCTTCTATTGAATTTTCTTATATTCCACATGGAAATGATTATAAAGCCGAGAGTTGTGCATGAACTGCGAGTCTAAAATGCCTCCTTTCCCACAAATACTCAGAAGGGGAAATAAAGGAAGAAAATACAATTGTGGATGAGCAATAAAATTCACTTCCGAAAAAAAAAAAGTAAATCATGAAAATCATTTGTTAAATCGATGAACAAAGCATAAAGTACTGAAGAAATTGAACTAAAGTGACCCACTGATGACTGACCCTTGCTCTCCATTACGGAGGACATCACCGTGTTTACATGTCACTTAACCGAAACCAAGTAAGCTCAACCAGCTGAGACTTAATGGAATCATCAATCTGGATTTCACCCATACCCACCTGGGTGACATAGACACTAATTTGAAGTGATGGCACCCCTTTTTTTGTCCAAACCAAACTAGAAGTAGTGTATTATATAAACAAATAATCACTTTACAATTTTTTTTTCTGATTCTAATATCAGTTCACTGTTGTGATAAAAAAAAAAACAATAACAAATTCTTCAATCTGTTTATTATTTCTACATGCCAAGCTTACTGTTAATCCAATTCACATACGGAATTTCATTTAAACACCTCCAACGATTTAATTCATTCAAAATCCCTCTTTTGCGTAACATTGACGGTAAAGTTGGATTTTTTTTGTTTAATTGCAAACCAAATCACAACATCAAAATGTGATGATGAAAAAGAAGCTAATGAAACAATCTGATGCGGTTCAAATCAATGGAAGCCAAAAGTACCTCGCACAAGTTGAACCAATTTTGTACGGACGACTCGCGAATGGGATCGATCGGAGGTTCCGTTCGATGAGACATCGAAAAGCCATATCTTTCTATAGTGTCGGTGCGTGAAATAGCTTCACATGTCGAGAGAGACTTCTCATCAGAAGCTCTTTCAAAAACCCTAGCTCACTCGATGAAAGATTCGAAACGAAGGACGGTTGATACTGTCACTCCGCGTAGGACAAAAGATCTCGTCCGTTCAAATCAGGCCGATCCCAACGCTTCACTGGGTGGTCCTAACCCCATCGAATGGACGGTTGGGATACGGTTTTGTATGATAGGTGGGGACAGTGATTTAAAACGGCGAAGGTGGCCCACATTTGACGCATCATAGCCGTCCATTTTGCGTAACCAAGCGGCGGTCGGAGGAGTGCGCCTCTCGTTTGGTTGTGACATTATTTGACTTTGTACTTTGTAGCCGACTATGGTTTATTAAATGGGCAGCAAACTAAATAGATCTAGGATTAATATAAATCTCAATAATGCCACTGCCCTAAAAAAACAACACATTTCAACCTAAATTATCTCCCAATCAAATAGGGGCTTAACATCTGATTCCCACTATAATTTATAATTTATTTCAAATTTTGTCATTTTTGAAAGAAAAAAAATTAAAGCAAATGATAGAATTTGTTATCCTTGATTTCATTAACTGGATTGAAAATTATAAATTTAAAATTGGGATGAAGGAAGAAGGAATATAAATAAAATACAAGATACTGGTGCCCAAGCTACAAATTAGGATTGTGGATGCATCCCAGATAAAAGAGATGACTACCCTCGAAGTTGAAGCCTAGCTTGACCCTCAAGGTGTAGATGATTGATGATTTTTGAATATGTAACACGTATTACAAATTAGATCAACCAAGTTCTATTTGGTTTCGTAATCAAATGAACAACCTAAACAATTTGAAACCCATATTAGTGTAGATGGTGCTATATTTTTTTAATATGCGAATCACAAATTAAGGGTGAAAAAAAGAACAGAGGAATAAAACCATACTAAATAGATCAACTAACCAGCAAATGGAAGCATGTGAGGCTAACTGAAGGGAACTTTGTTTGAACGACTTTGAATCTTTTTAAGAAGATTTAATCCTGACAAATGGAAAACAAACATCTACCAAGATGAACATGGAAAGCTCACGATAATTAGTCTGCACCTAACATTTTTTTTTGTGAGATGGCTGGATTGGTAAATTAGTTGAAGACAGAGGGGCATGCCTGCAGCAGACAAGGTTGGACACTTGGACATAATAAATCAAGTAGCTGATTTTTTGTTTCTTGCCTTCTCACCACCTACCTTTGAAGACCTCTTTGATTAAATAAAGATCACATTTTTTTTCATAAAGCCTGATTGACTGGAGATTTCCTGGGCATCAAATTCTCTCTTTTCATTCTCTTCAAATCAAGGAAGAACCATATATATTCATCTTTAATATTAAAAAAAAGAAAAAAAAAGATCATGTTTCTGCTTTGTAGAGACCAATCTCATAAAAGTGTGGTTTTATCCAATCACTTTGAAGGAGTACTTTCAGAGGCTTAATTTGACACAGTGACCAGAAGTACCGAACAGGTATGTAGAATTTCTCCTTATTAGTTGAAATATTGTTGCAATTTTTGGTTCCCTATCACTATGAAAAACTTTTTGGCACCACATGTATGAATCTTCATTTGATTTGGGTGCCTTTAATTTTTCAAGACATCATTAAATTTTTCATATCTTCTGTAGCTTTTTTTTTGCTTGACTCCAGATATTCTTCCAAAACTTGAATCAAATCTATAAAGGGACTATTGGCAATCAAACTATTTTTATGGTCAAATCAACAATGGCTAACAATCTTTCCATCTAATCTTGACATCAATCATGATCAGTTGATCCATTTTTTTCACAGGCTTTCCAATATCTGCTCAAAATGGGATGCATTTCTTCAAAAATATTAAGAAAATCTAGTAGCTTCCGCGAGGAGTTGAGCCTGAGCTTGCAAAGGAGAACAAATGGCCTGCCTATGCTAGAAGACCTGTTCACCACCACCAAGAGCAGCAGCCG
>CM060862.1:26026961-26176232 GCA_030737845.1 Acorus calamus | reverse complement strand
ATCACAATTACTATTACAGTACATAATTAAAGGGCTAGCTGTAACATTGGAGAGACATTAAAGGAAATTAGCAACTCTGGTTGAGATAAAATTTCTTCTTATACAGAAATCTAATTCTAATAAATTTCATGTGAAGGAGAAATCAAGAAAAGTTGGCCTAGGCTATCAAGGAATTGTCACAAGAATGAAGAATTCTAACATCAATTATCTCTATGTTTTAGCAGAGATAGAATGAGAAGAGTAATCAAATTGACCTAAACCTCGATTGCTATCAGAAAGGAGGAATAGAAAATACAATATTATGTCTTTTGCTTTTTAGTTAGGCTCCAAAAATACTAAAATGCAATATCAAATCTCATGGACTCAGATTAATTATAAAATTGGTGATTATAATTTTCAAAAATAATAATATTCAAACCCCAACTATTAAAAAAAATATCATCACTAAGATTTTGTCACACAGAATATATTTTTTCAGTCACTTTTACAAATATCACATTAATTAATATAATATATAAAATCATCAAAAATCCTAATACGCAAATATATATATATATATATATATATATATATATATATATATATATATATATATATATATATATATATATATAGGGGATATTGCGTGCGGCGAACGGCAGATGCGGCAGCGAACGGGCCGTCATCACGGGTCCATCGCATACGTCGACCGTTGGATGCGATGGACCCGCGATCGAACGGCCCACGTCGCCGCCGCACCTGCCGTTCGCCGCACGTAATAATTTTCATATATATATATATATATGTGTGTGTGTGTGTGTGTGTGTGTGTATTACGTGCCGCACGTAATCACTCGCGTATATGAGGAGTGATTACGTGCGGCGAACGGCGGGTGCTGCAGCGATCACGGGTCGTCGATCACGGGTCCATCGCATCGGACGGTCGGGTGTGGCGAACGGTGGATGCGGCAGCGATCACGGGCCGTCGATCACGGGTCTATCGCATCGGACGGTTGGGTGCGATTCACAACGACCGTCAGATGCGATAGACTCATGATCAAACGACCCACGTCGCGGCCGCACCCGCCGCCGTTCGCCACAATGTAAGACAATTATTATGTATGTATTAATGGGAAACATCAACCATCCCCTAATTCTCATACCTAAGTCTCAATAGCCCATCATTACAAAATCATGTTAAAGCCCAACCAAATGGGCCCAGCGAACACATCTCATCAAGGGCAATTTCGGAAACTAAAATATCCTCGCCGTCCCGGACCCCGACAGCAGAAATCCACGTGCGTGGGACCCAATCAATACAAAATCCATGTATTAATCCTTCCCCCAATTCATCATCACAACGTATGCACAAAATTCCGTTTTTTTTTTACTGCTTCCACTGCTCAAAAGGGGGTTTCCGAGAAATCCCTAAATTTCTCATACAATTCGATCCCAAATTGAGATCTTGACAAGAAATCCGAGCCAATCTCGTCGTGACGTTCGATTTGAGCTGTTTTTTTTGTTTTTGAGGAAGATTTGGTTGTTTTTCAATGGATCCGGGCGAGGAGCAAGAAATCAACGGTGGACTCGTCCACGACCCCGACCCACCGACGGCCGAGATCTACACGCACGGAGAAGAGATGGTGTTCGTCGCTGGAACGACGGGATCGCCGTCCTCGGTCGAGGTTTCCGAGGCAAAGACGCCGACGAAGGGCCTGGGCTTGAGGAGGTGGAGGAGGAGGGCTCGAAGCGATCCCGGCAAAGATGGAGCCTTTGTGGGAGATCCGAACCGGGCTCTGAAGCGCGGTCTCCCCAACGCAGTCTTGGAGCCTGTGAAGGTCCGCGGTGGCGCCGGCGCCGGTGCCGGTGCCGGAGACAATGACACGCCGTTGTCACCTGTGGAAGCCTCGGTCGCCTCGGCGAAGGATTCGAGGGACTCCGGATCCGTCGATGGCCGTGGTGTGGGCATCCCGATCCCCGATTTGATCACTTTCTCGCTGGGCGCGGTGGACTCCGAGAACAGCGAGGACCGGAGCTCGGTGAATGCACATAAATCGAGGCATGGGAGCCTCTTTGGGACGGGGGCCTCGAGGGAGCGGTCGGCGCGGGGAGCGAGGAGCGCAGTGGCCGCAAAGGCTGTGCAGAGGGGGAAGAGTGGGAGCGTTGATTCAATGAAGAAGATTCGGGGAGGAGATAGGGTCCGGTTCGAGAAGGAGAACTCAATGTCGAGTGTTGAATCCGACTTGAGGAGCTCTTATGCGAATATCTCAAATTGGGGTGGTTCGATAGGAAATGGGAAGGGGACGGAGAGGGAATTGAATTTTGAGGAGGGTGTGGGAGGTTGCTACAAGGAGAATGGTGTGGGTGATGGAGAAAAAGAGAACTCGACGGGAGAGATTACACATGGAAGTGATGAAGAGGAGGGGAGGGAGAGCTTTCGATCACATTCGGATAGGGACCCATTGGTGGAATCGCTTGGATCACTACAAGCAGCGCGAGAAGCCCTTGAGAAAGGTGGGTTTTTTTTTCTTTGTATCATTTTTCATTTGCTAGCATGTGTAGTTGAAATCAGCTTAACTTTATGTAATTGTGTGTGGTGAAATTATATTAGATGGAAAATCTGGCTTATATGGTCATGCCATTTTCGCAAAATTAAAACATTTTGAGGGTACTTTCTTTGAATGCTATGCTTATGTTGGATACTGACTTTTAAATTTTTAGTGTGTCCTTGCATTGTTTCTTAGGCCCCGTTTGGAACCAATTTCTAAAACCAGCTTTTTCATAAAAGTTGTTTTGTTGACTTTTAACACAAAAACTAAGATCCAAAACCAAGTGCTTGATTTAAAAAAAAAATGCATTTGGAACCAATTATCTGAAAATTGATTTTGCAGAAGCATAGTCTGTTTAACAATTGATTCAAATGGGACCTTAGATAGTTGCAAGCAACTACAAGTCTGGCATAGTTAGAAGTTGCTTTTTGGTCACTTCAAAAGTCTGTAAGCGTGTTATAGATCCAGCGGTACACTAGTGAAATCCATCATTTGCAGTCTGGTATCATCTATAGGTGATTGTAGAGCAGGGTGTGCAATAAGGGCAATAGTACTGGACTCCCATTAGTTAAAAGCATTTTTCTTCTGATGGTTGTGCAGGTCAATTTAACCATGATGAATCAATTGGAAAACCTAAGCTGGGTTCTCTTTAAAAAAACATGCTATGAAAATATGTTCTGTTTTCTTCTATCAAATTGGTAAATATTTCGTAGATTTATTTGTTCTAGTTGTCATCCACAGAAACGATGCTGGGACTTACGATTGATATTGCGTTGAGTTTAGCCTGGAAGCTTTGTTGTTTTTTCTCTTCTATTTTAGTAAAATTCAAGAGTTTTTCCTCTCATCCTGGATCCAGCCCAAACAGAATGTGAATTCAATCTGTCGACTTCGGAAGCACCTGTTCTCACTGGTAAAGCACAACACAAACAAAAATGCCACATTGAGTCAGTTTAATTGGAACTTGAATTCCACTATCCACCTTGTGTCAGAATGATACATTTATATGTATGTTTTTTTTAAAACATGGTAGGCATGTGCCATGATTGTATTAATATAAGAGCATATGCCCGGAATAGCAATTACGAAGCAACATCCCAAAGAGGGCTAGGACTGATTCACGGTAGAAGAGGATTCTACCAATCATCGGCCCAAAATAACAACATAGACACTATTCCTCAATAAGGAATTTACCCCTACAATAAATAACCTGCAATGCTACCCCCCCCCCCCCCCCCCCCCGGCGAGGGGGTTACATTTATATGTATGTTGTTTAAATATCTCCTATAATTATTTGTGCAAAGGTGAGGGAAAATTAAGTAACTTAAATTACTTATTATATGTGCCATATTTTTACACTAGTAGAAAAGGAGCCTCAGGTATATCATCCCTGTGAATATAGATTTTCAGCAGCATAAACCATATGAGGAAGCAGATGTTCTGAATTGTATGACTTTCAATTTAGGTTGAGAAAATCCAGTAGTTATATGTAGTTTATAATTATTTGTGCAAAGGTGAGGGAAAATTAAGTAACTTAAATTACTTATTATATGTGCCATATTTTTACACTAGTAGAAAAGGAGCGCTCAGGTATAACATCCCTGTGAATATAGATTTTCAGCAGCATAAACCATATGAGGAAGCAATGTTCTGAATTGTATGACTTTCAATTTTGGTTGAGAAAATCCAGTAGTTATATGTAGTGTATACTGTATGGTTCACTTCACCTCCTGATATCTAAATAGTCTTGAAGGATTGAATCTTGTAATCAACTATTTTTCCAGTCACTTTGTTCAAACAAAAATTCCATGAGTGTGATCAACTCGGTTGAACTGGCGATCAAGATGGCGTGACAGAGAAATAGTTGATGATTGATACATCAGTGAAATAATTGAATTGCCATCATAAGACTTAGTGGTGCCAACTTTATGATTTAGGGATGATTTCCATCTATATTGAATAATGGCAAGTTTATGTCACGGCCACCAGCTGAGCCATGTAATTTTGATGGTGCATTAATAATTCTTTGAAGATATTTCTCCGATGCTTTCTGATTTTATTTTATTCACTCATCTGAGCTCTTAATTTTTTTTTTTTTTTTGCAGAGATCCAAAATTTTGAGGAGATTGGAAAAGGGCTTGAGTTGAATTCGCGTGATAAGTTCAAACTTGCAAACGGAAGATGTCAAGAATCTAATTCTTGTGGCAATGTCTTTGCTTTTGGAGAAACAGAAACAGCCAGCTCTCCACCTATTGAGGTTCAGTTAATCAAACTAAGCGAGAAGGTAGGCCTTCTTGAGCAGGAATTACAAGATGCAACAATGACTGTCAAGGTAAAGGAATCGAGAGTGTCAGAATTGGAAGGCATTCTAAATGGTACACAAAGATCAGAAAAGGAAAACATGCAGTCATTGGAAACTAAAATCAAAGAAATTGAGATAGAGATGGAGATGTTGTTTCAAGAGAAGATAGAGGCCAATTTACAGTCTCTGATTGTGACAAGGATGATTCATGAATTGCAAGAAACGGCCGAAAGCCAAATTGCTCTCGTTGAGGAACAAAGTTCCCTGGTTGAGGACCAAGCACAGATTATGATCAGACTTGGGGACTCAGAGAACAAAGCCATCTTGTTGACAAGCAAAGCAGAAGAACTTGAGGCATCTTGCAGAGAGCTTTTAGGGACTGAAGAGCTTTTGAAGCTACAAAACCAAGTTTGTAAGGTAACTATGTGTAGTTTTGTGCAGATTGTTCTGCTTTGCATCACGTTTGGCTTGTTTGTCGTGCATATTTTGTCTCCCTCTATTGGAGTTGTACCCACTTAAGTTACATAGTGGTAGAACCTGTTTCATCTGTATTTTCCATATTGTGAACTTCGCAAGAGTAGAATGTAATGATGTATTATTTTTCCCCAATACATAAATGAGAATGGGTAGGCTACTCATTTCTAGCCTCTTTTAGTATTTGGATTCGATGTTTATATTTGCTTATTTTATGCATCATGAAATGTCTTTAAGGGCATGCTAGAGTCTTTCAGCTTAAATTATCCATTCTGTTCCTTGAACTTGGACCTTGTGTGGGTTTTCAAATTTGGTTTTCTGCTTGACTACACCAGGTAATTTATCCCAAAAAAATACTTACATGAAATCAATGCGAGATAATCTAGTTAGGTTTCATCTCTTAAAAGTGATCATTAGATCAATTCAGTCTTCCTATTTTACCTAGATGGACTTCATCTAAAATATGTTACCCCATTTCTGATGTGCAATTGCTTGGGATGGAGGGAGGGCCTGTTTTCTCCTATTGGATGATGGATGAGAGACTGAATAAGAGTTGAATAACCATTATTCATAACATTTGGATGACTAATGACTTTTATAAAGTATGATAGTTTCAACTGGATAAGATCAGTGTAAACAGATAATAATCTATGGGACAACTGAAGTTGTTTATTTAGCTTCATTTCACACAAAATTATAAATAAATTATAAACAAGACAATTGAGATAAAAATTCCACCCACTCCCCTCTGAAAGAAAGAAAAACAATTAAAAATAAAATAAAAAATTTATTATACCTTGATTGTAATCTACTCCTCCAGAATTGTTCCATCAAGGGTTTAATTATCCAGGACTCAACCAAACACAAAGGATTCGGATATATTAATAACTTGTAGAGTGTGTATCTACGATGTAACTAACTCAGGGAATCCCCACAAGGACCAATAAAGGAGCAACTGGTCTACCATTTTTTGAAGTATTTACTTGATTATTGAAATATACATCCTTTTACAAAATAATGAAAGATGAACTGAATGTATACATCTTTATGTTTTCATATTATATACATCATGAAGTTTATACTGTGTTAGATAATAGCATCCACATATGAATTACTGCAAAAGTGAAGATAACCATATCATTATACAACAAATTGTGATGGGTGCATACAGCCCAACGTTCCTAGTGGCAACAAACACCTGGCAAAAATGTCTTAGTTAAAGTGCAGACCGTGTTAAAACAGATTTTTATCAATAACAAGGCAAGACTTAGCTTTCCCATTTCTAAGGTTCCCAATACTAGACCAAAGTACATATATATGATCAACCCATTGCGTATTTCTGCGTCCAAGCCCTCGCAGTCTCCTCGTAGCGTGATCTCTGGTTCTTGTAGATGTGGGCGATCTCTGGGACGAGGGGGTCATCTGGATTTGGATCGGTGAGGAGAGAACATATGGAGAGGAGGACCTTCGAGATCGTCAGCGCCGGGCTCCACTGCTCTTTGAGGATGTCCAGGCAGATACTGCCATTTGAGTTAATATTTGGATGGTAGACCTGCATATAACACAGTTAGTTATGTATATATATTGAAAGGATTTGATATGAATGAATAATAACCAGGTTAGTTTTGCCAAGGCCTTCACAGGGGGCCTGTTGAATCACAATTCACTCCATCAGGAGCACATGAGCAACCTGAATCAAAGCCTGATCTGGTTACATATGTTCACAATACACCATGTCTCCACCACTCGAACTGGTAATGATTATGTATATAACAAGTGCCTATCTGTCTTGAGTCTCAGAGCATGACATTACGGGATACAACTCAAAGGCGTTATGTCTGAACTAGCTTTTGTGGGATTGTCACATGATGATGACTTCAAGACAACTTCACTACCATACCATGTACATGTACTAAATTTGTCCAGATCAGTCTAAAAAAATATGATTTCATGGATGATATGGCTTCATTGCCTATCTGGGTTTGATTTAACAAGTCCAACTATGTCCAAGACGTGTGTTCTGCAAATATGTTATGCTTTTTATATGTTCCATAGTTTAGTGTGTCTAGCTTTCATATGTGGTCAACTTATCAATGTCATATACTATATATCAATTACATTATCTATGTACCGAACAGACAAACATATTCACACAATTCTAACATGGAATGCGCTGAAAAGTTAAGCATGGTCAGACATTGTTTACATATTACATTACATATACGCATATATCATGATTCAGAAAAGAAAATAGTTTTTTTATTCTTTAATATGCAAAGCCAGACAACTTGTGCCAAACCAACTTATACCAATTGTCTTTATCCCTCTACATGACCTATATTTGTTCACGTTGGTATCAGCCTTCACAATAATTGGGGTCAGATCTCGGTTGAACCCCCTGCCCGGTATATTGAGCAAAAAACCAACTAGAGGCTCTTACATGCACAATCAAAAGGATTAACACAATATATAGATATATTGCCTTTCATATTTTAATATTAAGAAAGCATGTGTAACAAACAAGTCATCACATTAGAGGCTTTTGTGAAATTATGCACGATCCAGTAACAAAATTTTGAGATCCGACAGCTATCAGCAAGTTTTGCACATGCAAACATATAGATTTTGCAAAGATAAGAGAACCACAGCACAAACTTCACAGATCCATGTCTTTTTAGCAAATTAACCATCAATTTTACAACAGAATCACATCATACACCAAGTGAGAAATCTGGTGCATATAACCTCTAAAGAAAGATGCTTCTTTAGTAATAAGGATCCATTCTTTAGTTTATACTTTTTAATCAGAGTATAAACTAAAGGAAGCAAGTACACATAATAACTTACAAACTAGTGCATAAGATCACCAGTAAATTTTATTATTATATTATAATTACAAGTTCACCGCACTTCACTTTCCAAGATGGTTCAGAGAGAAGATATGGAGAAATTAATTTAACTGTATTGAATGAGATCATCAGAAATCTTATGGTGAAATCTAAACACAAGCTCATCAGCAGAAACCATAAAAGCAAGCAGTTCAACAATGAAAATATTATTTGTATTTGTCAGAAAATGACATAAAACCTATACAACTGATGAATTTCACACAAATGCACAGAGGTATGTATACTCAGATACTGAGTCATCATTATGCTTAAGAATGTGAAATGTAAGGGTACTGAAAAATCGCAATCAATCAATCACACTATAGGTGCCTCACCGTTTTGTATTATCAAAGTAAAGGATTAGAGACTAAAAATGTCAACTTTCTGTCAGAAAATGACATAGAAGCAAGGTCAAAAAATGAAACTATTATTTGCATTTGCAATGGAGACAAAAATTTGTATGGCTATGAAATAACCACAAAGCTAAAATAACAGGCAATGGATGTTACTAGATACTAAACAAGTAAAAGAACCTAAAATTTTGGCATCTAAAGATGAGCAAATCATATAAAAAAAACTCCCAAACAATGCCCCCCCCCCCCCGACCTACAAATTATGTCATTTGCACAATCAAATTAAACTATTAAAATAACAATATGCCAATATTGAAGTCACTGTGATTTCTATGGAGAGGGGTATCAAGTCCAAGATTGCTTTATGCTTGTACCGTTTCATGTGATACTTTCTCAAAGGTTTTCATGAAAATTTGTTCAGAATCCCACAAATTGTTTTTTTTTTCTGCATTCCCAATTCTACGCGTTTCTCCCAAGTCAAACTAAATACATGCACTTGAAATATATACTCTCCAAAAAAAAATTGTGGCACACTTTTCCAAACTATATGGCTATTACTATAAAAGAAAAAAGAAGAAAAAAAGACACACTACAGATAGCTCAGAAGAGTATTTGCTGACACAGTTGAATAACCTTCCATTACCGGCATGAGCACTTTACTTTGTTCTAGACTTCACTAACGCATACCTTCTTAAACAGTTCATCCACCCATAAAAAAAAAGGATCATCCAAGTCGATAAATATGTTTAGATGTTGCCTCTACAGCCTTGATTTGAATCATGTCAATTTTTTTCATACATAAAACTGGAATGTAAATTCTACTTGATCTAACCTTAAACTAAAACTAAGATATCAGCAGCACATTGAAAAATTATGTGCTATATATTCATAATCGAAATTTCATAATTGAGATATAGGGAATGTATCTGCTTACCCTGGTCTGGAAATTGACCTTGGGAGGCTTGAATGGATAATCTGGAGGGAAATGAATCATCACAAAAAACACGCCTCCCGAGTATGGGCTGTCAGAAGGACCCATTATTGTTGCTTGCCAGTGGAAGAGGTCCTCCCCAACAGGACCGGCACTGCACGAAGTAGGTGGATCCCTCTGCAAATCCTGGAGCTCTTTCTGAATACGCTTGCTAGCCATTATGCTTCCTACATAAGAGGGAAAAAAACCCCGTTTCGCGAAGAAGCGGGTGGAGTGGATAAGGATAGAATAGACTTAGGATGCGTCTGAAACGAGTTTGGGCGGCTTTATTCTGCTTTTGCAAGAATCATACTAAAAAAAACAACTTTTAGTTATAAAGAACAGCTTCCAAGAATCTCACAAAAGTATGATTCCTGAAAGATATTTTCAAAGACTGCTTTTTAAGTAAAAAGTTGTTTTTCAAACTCGTTTCCAACCACTACCTTTCCTTATAACAAAAATGTTTGTTTGGCATGACTAAATTGTAATAATAATGCACTAGTAAGTTAGAATAAACCATGATTACTATACCTGGAGGGAGGGCAATTACAGTTTATCCTTACTTATCCATCTAAAATTATAATTATATTCTAACAAGACATACACAAAAGACAACTTTAATCAAAATGAGTAAAAATAGTACGTAAAATTATCCGATTCTCATCTATCCTCGTATAACTATTTTATGTCTGGTTAAGCTATTCGCAAACCAAATGGGGAGAGATATAATAGCACATATAAATAGTTGACTAATTTCTACATAACATAAATATGTACCCAAAAAACACAATCTACGTGTAGAAGGAACCCAATTAATCCAACAAGTGGTTAGGAGATCACCATCAACATAGTCGACAGCAAATTAGAAGATGCAATACATCAACACCTTGATTTCCAAAGAACCAATGACAAATATGTTACTTCGATAATACATCAAATCCTTCACTTCAACGATAAACAACCCCATCAACAAATCATGTAAATTTAAAGACCAGGACAACTATATTAGCTCCATAATATAACTAATCCTTAACTTCAACGACATACACCAATCAATTTTTAAAAAATGTTCAAGCTTCATTGATTCCAATTTTAAGCTAGATAATTTCCACAGTTTGAAACAACAGGCCTGAGTCAAAATCAACGAAATCATGTAAATTGAAAGACCCAAGATCAAATTCATCCCCCATAAGAATAAAAATCCAAACTTTGACCAATCAGAAGCGTATGATTCCAAAAATTAGAAAAACCCATCACCCGAAAGAGCCCAATAAGCCTCCAAAAACAACCAATAATACAACAAACACAAGCATCACAAACTTCTCAAACGATGCAATAAAAATCCAATCTTTCACGAAAACAAAAAAAAAAAACAAAGGCACAAGATGGCATCATGGCTTACAGAAGGAGATGAAATCCGAAAGAGAGAGAATCCGATCTGATGAGCTTCTGAGGAAGCTCTAATGGCGAACTTTTGTTGGGGACCATAGAGAGAAAGAGAGAGAGATTCCGGTTCCCCATAGAGGGGTGAAGTCCACGTGGCGGTCAGTTGGTGGATAAGGATTCCATGAATAGATCTTTGCCCTCAATTTTTTTTTTTTATTTTTTTTTTTGGAGATTTATTGATTTTACTTTGAATAAACTAATGATTCACCTAAGTTTTGGGGAAATGACAAATAGTTCCCTGTTAGAACATTTTCTGTCCAAATAGTCCTCAGAATACATGCACAAAGGTCCCCAAGTCGGCAAGTCCTACCTTTCTGGTTTCACACAAAAAATATATATATTTTTTGTGAGTCTTAATCCACTGACCTCATTTTTTTATCACTATAGTTATCAAATTGATTTTGATTAAATGATAGGCACACATCATCTCATTAGCTTGGATGTCATACTCATACATGTGATTTTTCAATCTTTCTTCATTTTTGTTTATATAATTTTTCTTAGATATCTAAATTATTTGTATTTGTTAATATTTTGACAAATTGTCTTTGTTTTATTATAATGTTCAACTCTGGTTCGATTTAGTTCTAAAAAATATTATACTTAATCATTTATACATCCATTTTTGCGGACAATGCATAAGTATATATAAATATATTAATCATGTCTAACAATCCAAAAATGAAGGGGAAAAGGGGAAATATAAAGGAACCACTTTGAAATAATTTAGGAACATTGTTAATGTTTGACATTGAATGATAATTAAAGGTGAATATTAATTCATGTCAAAACCTGAATTACATTCGTCACCGGGATAAAAACATATCCCACGTTTGCCCATCATTATTCATCAGTTCCAGAAACCCAACTGGGAATAAATTTCCAGAACAAGGAGGATCACTTGTGCGGCCTCTGACATCAGTACATGGTTTTTCTTTCCTCCTCATGTCCCTTTCATTTTTTATTTTTTTTTGGAAAAATATCCCTTTCAGCATTTTAGAATCCTCATTTTGAGCTTATCTGAAAACATGGAAAATATTATATTCACTTTTGCAGTATCAATACGTTTTCAGTTTTTTTTTTAAATACACACTTTTACATAAGATAAAATACATTATTATATCAACGCTGCTACCTGGGTCTCAGAAATTAGGCTCGAAGCCCAATAAGTGGCATTCTTCTATTTGTTTCCTACTTGACTTTTTCAAACAATAAAAAAGATAATATCATTATTACCCTTTAGAGGTTTTTAAAAATCAGTTCAACTAATTATACCATCATTAATTCTTCATAACAAAATCCCAAAAAAGTGATATCATTGAAACTTTCCAGATTGAACAAATTTTTTTTAAAAAAAATTATGACTTAGGGTTTTCAAATTGGGTGAATCCAGACGAACGAAAAAAAGAAAAAAATTCCGACGATCAAGAGTTTATATATCATCTGATTTTCATCCCCAAACAATCATAAACAATGGTAAAAAAAATTAGATTATTTCTTCCCATAATGAAAATTTGAAACAAATATTGAATTCAGATACATGTATCTGAATTCAATATTTGTTTTCAGTTTCACCGATCAATCTGAAACTAAAAATTGTAAACCGTGATTTTTTTTATCCAAAAAAGCATAACTTGGATGGATCACAATTGTTTACACCACAATCAGTTCGCACAAAAAAAATCGTGTAATTCGATACATGTATCTGAATTAGATTTCTTTCCATAATGAAAATCTGAAACAAATATCAAATTCAGATAAATGTATCTGAATTCAATGTTTGTTTTCAGTTTCATCTATCAATCTGAAACTAAAAATTGTAAACCGTGATTTTTTTAAGAGTCCAAAAAAGCCTAATCTGGATATATCACAATTGTTTGCACCACAATCAGTTCGCACAAAAAAATCATGTAATTCTTTTCTTCTCCATCGAACAAATCTAAATAAAAAATCTGAATCAAATATTGAATTCAGATACATGTATCTGAATTTGATATTTATTTTCAGTTCCATCGATCAATTTGAAACTAAAAATTGTAAATCGTGATTTTTTTTTGTTAAAAAAAATCTAACCTAGATGGATCACCATTGTTTGCACTACAATCAGGTCGCACAAAAACAAAATCGTATCATTCTTCTCTTCTCCACTGAGCAAATCTGAATAAAAAAATGAAATTGATATTTGTTTTCGTTTCAACCGATCATTCTGTATCATGAAATGGTAAATCGAGATATTTTTGGTCGTCCAATTGAATTGATATCTTCAAAAGGGAAAGAATCTCTCAAATCATAAATTTATCCACAACCAATATTCTAAATTTGTATGTAATATAATATATCATATTATATACACTTAAATTTTATAATTTAACTTTTAATAATTGATTAAATAATTACTTGCATTTATTATGAAATTACACAAAAAAGAAATATGTTACAACTGAAAATGAGTTTTTTGTATATATACCTCTCAATCAATCATATATTGTAAAAATATCTCATTTGTAATTCTAAAATCAACAATATTACTTAAATGGATAAAAAAAAATGTTCATGTAAAATTTAAATCCTTTCAAATAATGTTATTGGAAATAACAAATCATAATGGTTTTTTTTTTAAGGCAAATCATGGATATTTTGTTAAAATGTAATTTTTTGTTGGTATATATACAAAAAAAAGTCATTAATATTTGGTGGATTTGGATGTTATTATCCAATATATATATAGGTATAAAAAAATCAATAATTAAACTATTATCGAAATTCTTTAAAAATTTATAACTTTTCAAGTATAACTCCGATTTGAGTGATTAATATCTTATTGTCAGAAAGAGCTTTTAGATATATGCTTATGATTGTGAAATAGGTATACACAAATGATTATTTCACATTAAAAAATGAGATCAAACATTGAAACTCATACCTGAAATTAGCTATATTCCATTATTATCTCAATCTAAATCTATTAAAATAATAACAAAAAATAAATATGATGATGTGACACAATTACCACCATTTATTCAATACACCTTAACAATCATTAAAAATATTAAGATTAATTTGATGGATCTGAATATGATTATCCAATTTATATATATACACACATATATAAATAGTTAAAAAAATTATCATTATCCTAATATAAAACTAATAAAATTATTTTTTTTGTTCTTAACCTTAATCTAAAATCAAAGATAATTGATAACTAAAGGTGAAAATGTTATTAAGGAATTGACATGAAAACTTAAACAATTTCGCTTAGTAGATAGATAGATGGATAGATTTTATTATTAGAACCACATGAATGATGGGTGTATTGGCGGCCAACAAACATATTTTTCTTGGCTTCTTTTAATTTTTGTGGATTCTTTAGTTTCAGGCCCCTATAAACATGGTAATTTAGAATTGAGTTCTCCTAGTGTCTAATTTAAGGTATCATTTTATTCTAGAATGATGTTTGCTGAAAAAATGTGATCTAATTCTTATATACAGTAATTTTTATTAATCTCACATAGTCTGATTTTATTTGAATATGTATATTTAATGCTGGAAGCATATAACTTTGCAAAATATATATATATTCTAATAAAATGTATATATCCCTTGGGAAAAAAAAAATCATAATTTATCAAACAAAACGTCTCATTCAATGTCATGTTAGATAAAATAGGACCACGAACCTTACCGAGAACGGAATACCGAAATAATATAGAAGCGGCTCCATGAAGAGGTCATTTAAAAAAATAAATTCTATGGAAAAAATTTAAAATGTATTTTATTGTATATTTGTTAAAAGCAAAAAAAAAAAAAAAATTTAAAATATAACAATAATTTACATTAATTTAAAAAAAGAAAAATTATATGTATAAATCCCATTGAAGCCCCGATTGCAATTCACATTGGTTTTTTTTATTAAAAAAAAACACTCTCTCTCATTAAAGTAAATGTGTGTAGTTATATAAAATGAAGTATACACTGAAATATATTATCCTATTTTTTTGCTTAAAAAATTATTTAAAAAATTACATCATACATTAAGATAACACAATATATATTACATTATCATAGTATATAGGGCTGCAAAACATGCTACAAAACCGACTAAATGTATCAGTGATCAAAAAATAAATCATCAAAGAATCAAGAAATGGTGGTGGGATGGTGGGATCATTGGTAGTGGGGTGGGGTCACTGGTAGGCTGGGGTGCCATGATAACAATAATAGTTTTTTTTTTTAATATTGAAGGGACCCCGGTCGAGGTGAGAAACTACCTCCGCCTGTTTGCCCCGGTTCCACGGAAAATTCTTTCGAATAATCGCTAATAAACAAGTGGGTAAGTCAACGCCAAGACTCGAACCTATGACCTATCGGTAACACCGCTAAGCTCTGAACTGTTATGCTATGATCATTGGGACAATAACAATAATAATTTATATTTTAAAAAAAATTAATGGGGTTAATTGACCCATCAAAATGCACGTGGTGCTGTCATGTTATGATTAGCTAGGCACCAGATCCTAAATCGTAATACTGTGGGTATATGAAGCTAAAAGAATAAGACTTCCCTTTAATGTAAGGGAAATCAAATAACCACTTGTAACTCTGGAAGTACTCTAACATCTATATAACCCTTACTTTTTTTAAAGTCTATATGACACATTGAAAGCACGTGTGTAAATTCAAATAGTTCTATGAGTTAAATTTTCGTTGACAGTAAAAAATATTATGTGAATATTCTGTTTAGTTAACCCTTATAGAAACACAGTATATCAAAAACCTTTTACAATGTGTTAAAAATACAGAAAACTATATATATATGATGATTTTATCCCTTCAAATAAATTATAAAATCCTATCTCGAGTGGTAAAATTGTCATTCATATAGTACTTTTTACATTTTTAACATATTATAAGTTGTTTTTGACATACTGTGTTTTCAGTCAGGATTAGTCAAATAAAATTTTTTCTTATCTGTGAAAGGAAATTTAATTCAGGGTTCATATAGATTTACATTGATAATTTTAGGGGGTTACATAAACTTCAAAAAAGGTCATGTAATTATATGGATTTCAAACAGCATACGGAGGGTTATATGAAGTTTTCCTTTCTCTTTATCATCACAGGCTCACAACACTTTAGAAAGTGAGACAAGAGCCTTCCCAGCGAAGGCTGAGAACATGGAGCAACTTGAAAAGTAGAAAATCTATGAGGCTGTTTGGATGCTGTGGATATCGACAGTGTGTTTCAGGAATGGATAGTGGAAAATGAACCCTTTGAAAGCCACACCATGTTTTTGTGGTGGAGAGAACAAAGGATGATAATGGAAAAATGAAACACTACAAAAACTGATATCATCTCTGGCTCTCTGCAAATAATTCCTGCACTACTGACCAAATATACGATTTATCTGATGAGTGCATATATGCTTCAATATGAATATTATATATTGATTAAGAATAAATTAGTCTTCTCTACGCTCGATGTACATGTTAATAAAAAAAATATTTTAAAAAAACTGCACACAATAAATATCCTCAATTTTTTTCAATCCACTTATATATTATATAATATATCATGTTATATATATATAAATGATATAATAAATTTTTAATGATGATTAAATAAATCATTTTTAAAAATTTATTATAAAATTACACATAAAAAAGATGTTCTAACTGAAAATGATTTTTTTGCATATATACTCATCAACCAACCTATATTGTAAAAATATTCTATTTGAAACCTATAACCAACAATATTGCTCGACTGTATAAAAAAACGACGTTTATATACAATATAAACCCTTTTTTTAATAAAATGGTAGGCATGCACCCAATTTAAATAATTTTGAATGGTGTTATTAGAAATAATAAATCATCAGATATATATTGTTAAAATGGGATTTTTTAGGGCATATATACAAAAAAAACCATTAAGATTAAGTGGATATAGATGATATTATCCAATTTATATATAGATACAAAAGAATTAAATTATTCTTTAAATTTTTAAAAAATTCATAACCTTTGAAGTATAACTCCGATTGGGATAATCAATAACTCGTTGGAAAGAGCTTTTTGATACATACCTATGACTGTGAAATAGATTTTTTTTAAATGACTATTTCATTATAAAAAGTGAGATTAACGTTGAACTCATATTTAACCCGCAATTAACTATTTATCGCGTATATTCAATTATTATCTCAATATAAATCTAATAAAAAACCATTACAAAAATAATATAATGAAAACACTTTTATTAGTAATATAGATAGATGCAATTCAAGTATATATTTTATTATTTTGTGAAAATATGTACTTAATCAATCTAAGTATATATTTTAAAATTTTAAAACATATCGAAATTTCAACAAATTCTAAAATATATCAAGACTACAAAATGATTGTCAACATTTTTCTTAAAAAATGATACACCCAACTATAAGGTTCACATTAAAAATCATCTTCTACATTTTGTTTGAGTAGGACATTTTTTAGAGATGAGTATATCAAAGCTCTTTTTCTTAAATATAGTTGTGGGAAATACCACAAACACAAAGCAACACGAAAAAAAGGAAAAGAAATTCCTAATATCAGCCACTTTTAACAAGCAGAGTTCAGTTTCTGTAAAACTTCAAATTTAACCAGCAACAGCATAAAGTTACACAAACAAAATAAAACCAGTCTGGGAGTTCATTTCATAAAGATGATGGTCCCTTCTTTTTTTAAGATTTCTCACCAACCCACATGGATACGTCTCACTTCCAACCCCTGCTGTACATTGAATTTCACTCTCCATTTACACAGGATGAACCCCAGAAACCCCCCACATGAAATGCCAAAAATTAAATCTTATTTCCGATAATAGGCTCCATTTCACTTACTGCACATTCTGGGAAGGGTTCTTTTTTTGGGGTGGATGCCTGTATCAAATTCTGCAACTGACATGGCACCACATCCACCTATGGGTTTCCTTTTTTCATCTTTAGAGCAGTGAATCAATGTATGAGCAGTTCCGGCTCCGGCCATACTGAAGAAGGCTTCCATAGGTGCGGTCCCAGACACCGATGAAGAGAGATTCCGTGTCAGGGCTGAATGACATGCCAGATATCTCACCAAAGAAGTCGATCTCTTGCCGCTTCTCATATCCGCCCCTCACATCGAACACGTGCACAAAGTCCGCTGGCTCTGCCATTGCCATGAACTGGCCGTCGGATGTAAAGCGGATTGAACGGATGGCCCCTAGGTTTCCCTTGAGGACTGCGACCGATTTGGAGAGGTTCCTGACATCCCATACTCGGCAGGTCTTGTCCTGATTGCCTGTGGCGAAAGTGAGGCCATTCGGATGCCAAGCTGAGGCGAACGAATAGTCCAAGTGACCACGCAATCTTCAACCGTCTGTTAAGAATGTTGCAGAAGTAAGAATGTCATATATAAACAGTAATTCCTTATCCAAAGATCCCCAAATTTATTTTTAAAGGAAAAATGCTAGAGATCTATGTCACCGGAGAAGGTCCATTTATTAATTTACACTCCAAACCCATGTTTGATTCACGGATAGCTTATCCGGATATAAAATAGCTATACAGGATAGTGTAGGATCAGATTTTTTTTGTTTGGTTTGCTATTATTTTCTCGATTTTGTTCTTTGTGCTTGTCTTATTAAATATATTTATATTTCTGAATGGAAAAGCTGTCTCCCCAGGAATAATTATCATGGTTTATTCTAACTAAAGTATTATAGTTTATCCATACTAAACAAACATGATTTTGAAGATTAAGCCTATTCTTCAATTAACCACCCTCTCATTTTCCAAACAAACCGGGGATAAAGAGTACACTAAACCCTACCATAAAATATACCCTTCACAGTGTATATAAACTGTCATTGGGTGTATATTATCAAAAGGAAAAAGAAAACATATAGCTGTATTATACAGTATTGAAATGGTATATAAACTGATGGGGTGCGGCAGGCAGTGAGAGACCACATGTCACCGAAGAGTGTTCGAACTGAGTTTATATAAACCCTGAACCATAAAATACTCTCCCTATATAATCTGCCGGAGAGTGTATATTAAAAAAAATATACTATTGATATTGTATATTAATCAATAGGGCGCAAAAGGGGATAAGAAACAACCAGACATAGCAGAACTCCTTCTAAAATGCAAACATATATCACACAAAACTAAGCAGGTCCAATGCACCAAATGACAAAAAAAAGGTAGAATACCTTTCCAGTGTTGGAGTCTACAAGTACTCCATCCGCATTATCCCCCACAATAACAATAAGTTTTCCGTCAGGACTCAACGAAGTATGCTGAAACAACAAAATCATGATATCATCATAATCAAGATTCAAGAGTTATATAATATAATAAAATTTGTCAGATGGGAAGCTAGTATTGCCAGTAAACAAAGTAGAAGTCTATCCAACTTCATTATTTATTCTCAGTATCAACAAATTTAGACAACCATGATCCACTGCACAATATGACCTTGTATGATAAATGCAACACACTCAGACACAGATTATCCAAAATAGGTTTTTTTTTTTTTTTTGGTAGATAGCCCATTGGGCCAATCCAAAATAGGTATATTAGTGATACTGATATAGATCTGATACTATAATATATTTACATATAGGAATTTGAATACTTACATTCACTGGCCAAGGGTAGCGAAAATGCTTGGCAAGCTGAAATTTGACCATGTCAAAGTCCCTTACTCCACAATCATTATTAGATGCCATAAAGTGAATGGCACCACTGCATAAGCATATGAATAATATTAGCAATGAGGTCTGAGAATAATAATTAAAAAAAAAAAGTCAAGGTACAGAAGAAAATTCAATTACCTGAAACTGTCATAAATCTCTACAGCATTTGTGATTGCATTCTCATCATAAGTTGTCCTGGTACAGAAGCTTATACCAGGCCGATCAAGATACTGGATATTCCACCAAGGGGAAAAAGGTCAATTGTCAGATGGCTCTCCTATATGGTTCTGGAAATCCAACTCACTAATTTAATGAAGAACTTACTGAACAGTAAATTTATGCAAAGGTCTTCCACAGTATCTTCTAGTCCAAATGTAATTTAATAACATATGTAATGTGCTGTATTTGAATGTCAAGTATGTCCAAATTTTCATTAAATGGGAGAAGAAGAAGAAGAAGAAGAAGAAGAAGAGGAAGAGGAAGAAGAAGAAGAAGATACAGGTGCACGCAAGGGATAGGACACAAAACAGGATTTCAACTATTCTAAGCTGTGGTAGCATGAATTGTGTTAAATATTTTAAGATGATGCAAGGTATGGCGCATGCACATCAAAGAAAGTGCTCGAATGATCATGATCAATCAGGGTGATTTAAAATGAATAAACCAATTTACCTTACAAATGAGCTCTCCTTGAAATCCTCCTGCCACAAGTAATTTATCCCTTACGGCCAATGTGCTAATTTGGGTCTGTGTAAAACCTTCTAATAGACTTCCGGGGTGTTTCTGTAATAGCAATGACAGTGTAATTTTTGCAAGGAAAATACGAAATAAATATTGACAGAAAGGGAAAAAAAGGACCCCCACATAGTATACATTATACACAACACAGGCTATACCAAAGGTAGGAAAGAATATTCAAAAAAATAATTGTGAGAAGAATGCACCTCACGTGGGCCACATGCCCTGAAAAATTGAGGACCTCCGACCTGTTACAAGTCAATGAGGACCAATGGATCACAGAATAATGCGACATCATATAAACATCATGTTTTGAGGTGGCCCAGACTAAATTCCGCAGCTGCAAGAACAGAATAGAAGAAACTTGAAGATTAATAACGGAAACATCCATATAATTCCAAGACATACATCTTCCCCTCTAGAGTAAAAAAGGCAGATATTATTCAAGAAACAAATATTTTTATGATCAAAGTTGATGGAATAATATCAAATGAAAACAAGGATAACAAAATAGATAGAGTATAAGGACCATAGCATAGAAGCAACCTATAATTCACAACAATGTCATCAAAGCCTTTATCCTGATATTTGGGGCAACTTATAATTCAAAAGTGAAGCAAAAACACATAAAATACATCTTTCATAATTTTTATATACTATTATGAGTAATGATTTTAATATTTGCGGCCTGTGTTATAGTAGTTATATATATGATACAACTTAATCAGCTTCAGAAAGCAACGACTTTCTTGGAGGAGTGTTATAGTCGAGTAGGAGACATCACATATCACATCAATGTTACAACCTGCACGTAATATGCTACAGTTCATACGAACAAGAAGAAGCCCAATTCATGACATCACATAGCACTGAACAATTTAAGGGCCTCTTTTGTTCGTTTCTATCCTCTTTCATCTTTCCTTCACATCCTGTCCTCTTTCATTATCATCCTGTCTACTGCTCAGCATCCAACAGCCTTGAATACTTCCAAATTGTACGAGGAAAATATTCTACTGCCTGGAATTATTGGATTCATGTGTAATTGTTTTCATCACCTCCATTAAAAAAAAGTGCAAGGGATATCTTGACTAAATTCATACAGAGAACCTCACAACTCAGAATCCAAAATGAAATAAATCATTGCATTCACAAAACTCTAATATTAGCTGCAGGTTTAAACACAACTCTTAAAGCGTTGTTTGGTAAAGGGATAAATATTTATGATAAGTTAGCCTAATTTATGGGATAAAAAAACCACTATTTTTATCTTGATTTACATTTGGTAATGCATTTTGTTATCCCCATTTTTTTGTGTTCTTATTCTCAACTTTTCATTTGGATCACATGATTTAAAATATCGGATAACTTCAAAAAAAATTTTAAAAATACCAAATTTATCATTTCTATTAATGGGGCATCAATATTGTTGGTTATGTTTTTTATTTTTGTATTTTTGGAAGGGCAGTCATAAAAGTTATTTATGTTTTACAAAATGCGGTTAAAAAATGATGATAAAGTTTGTTCCACTTTTCACCTCGAACAAAATATCCCAACTTTTTCTCTTAAAAAATGGGGATAAAGTTTGTTCCACTTTTATGACTGCCCTTCCCAAAAAAAACAAAAATCAAAACTTTATGAAACCATAATCAACAATATTAATGCCCCACTAATAGAAAGGGTAAACTTGGTATTTTTAAATTTTTTTTTAAAGTTATCCCATATTTTAGATCATGTGATCTAAATGCAAATTTGAGGATATGAACACAAAACAAGGAGGATAACAAAATGCATTACCAAATGTATATCTAAATAAAAATAGTGGTCTTTTTGTCCCATAAATTAGACTAATTTATCATAAATATTTATTCATTTACCAAACAAGGCTAAGGTGCTAGCTGCTTCATAGTCAACATACTCCGCTACCACCCAGCTCATTATCATTCCTTTGAATAATTCAGTTCAAGCCATGTGTTAGTCACCCAAAGGCAGCTGCAAAAAGGGGTCCACCATTCATGATGTCATATACGGACAAAAGAGAATAAGTAGAAGTAATCTTCTTTCATTTTATCAATCCCATTTCCATACAGATAAACAACCGCTTCAATTTGTACCTCCTAATATATTTACTACATTTTGGCGGTGGGCTTCTTATCTTTCTCCTCAATGGGAAAAAAAACCTACAATAAATTATTTCCTACTTTACGAACCGAGCTTTGGTTAAGTCAATAAGCATCTTCCACCTCTGTGAAAAAAGAGGTCAAGGGATCATATTTTGGGGAACACCATTCTTCAAAAAAACAAAAAAGAATAAATAAATATTTCCTACTGCTAGGCCCAAGATTCAACGAACACACTCATATGAGAACCCAGCATTCCTCATCTTCCATATTAACAACCTAGTTTCAGCTACTCCTAACTAATTTAAAAGTTTCCTCTTACCCACCCAAGTCTAGTGCAACAATATGGATTACTACCCCCTTATCTAAATAGTTAGTGTGATTACAAAACTATCAGTGATAAAAAAAGGATCTAATCTGAATATGAAATATTACATCACATGTAAAACAAATGCAACAAAAACACATGGCTCCATGAGAGAAACTAATTGCTCTTACCTGGAAATGAAGAATGGTTGATTTCACGGATCTTGAATTACGCTGGAATTCATAGAACATTCCACCTTTCCTTGTGGGTTTGCACTCCTAGATGCATGTAAAAAAACATTTATATCAAGGTAGTGGAAAAGATGAAGACACTATTAACATTTTCTTTAGAATCATGTGTACATTATTACATTATATACCTTTTCAGACCCTTCACCAGATTGGGGAACATTTTCATAGTTTTTGTACTGATCTAGTCTAGTCTGTCTATATTTTTCTCTCGTTATGCTTAATCTCTCCCACGGGATGCCTTGGATATCCTTCCCTTTCCTAGCTTGTGCGGCAGAGGTATCTGTTATCTTGCTAGGCTGCAAAGTGTACAATATGATTTCATGAACAGAATGCCAATCACAATAAGGTACCATGAGCAGATTGTCAATCTTTGCTTTACATACAATAAATAAAGCATGGAGAGAATAATTACAAAACCAAATTATATTAATATGCATCCACGGAATGTTAAGGAGGGATAGAGCAAACCGCATGGCCATATTCATCTTCATCCGAGTCTGAGTCACCCATCCCTCGACCATGAAATTCTTCATCCAAGTCATCCTCCATCTCTGCCATTTCATAATCCTCTGCCATATAGTCAACATCTTCCTCTTGAAATTGGGACATGATCCTCTCTGGAACAAGAACCAAATGCCTCTGCCAACAACCAGTCAAATTTGTATATATAAGCCCTCCACAAAAAACATGGCTTAAAGAAGTATATTTGCAATCAACCTGAGCATGACCCACTATTTATATAATGCGAAGGAACAAAAAACTCATAGCGACGCCTAGGCAGTTAGTCATTCCATCTGGACCTAGGCATCCATCTGCCAAACCAGTATGTACATTAGGCGAGCGCACGGGCCTATACACATGACTAGGCATCACCTTTACCACCTAGGCGTAATAAATAGATCGAGGCAGACGCGTAATGGACATGGCTTATTTTTTATGAATGAATGAGATTGAAACAAGAGTTGGGATTTAATCAAAACAACATAAATGGATAACTAACCTAATTATTTTGCTTATAAAAACCAACTTAAACTTTTTCTATATATTATTTATTGACTCATGACAAAAAAAAACCAAAATATTCATTTAAAATTGATTAATCAAACGATTTTAATAGCCAAGTGAATCATGACCAATAGGGTAATGATTTTCTCTTTTTTTTACTATCCAACAAGCACAAAAAAAATTAAAGAAAGTAACATTATGTAGAAGTAGTATCTCGATGGTAGGTTTGTCCCCTTCCTCCAACACACATTGCATTCTAACCAAATACTTTGATTTATATAAATAGCATTCTCATTTCAAATTCACTTGTACAGAAAAATAATGCATGAACAATTAACAAATTAACATTAATAAATCACATGCAATCTTCAAATATATATGTATAATTAAGCACCGCAAGGCGGCTAGGCGCATGGCCACCACCTAGGTTTTCCTGGCCGCCTAGACAACTATGAAAAAAATGCAATGCAATTGGGTCCACAGAAACTTAAATTAAGTTCACTAAAATGGTCCTCTTATTTTCTTTTGAACCGCAAAAGACCAAGAAGAATATACTCCTCTCCACACAGCATGCATGTTGTTAAGTAATTATGAATGTCATTATGCTGCATGAGGACACTTCTACCCTAATAAAAACAAGATTTCATAATCAAGCAGAAAACTGACACACTGAATGAATGTATCTTCAAAGGAAGGCCGGTCTACATTGAAAATATTTTGGCGAGCATAACCACACTGCTGCAATATTGGGTGAAGATCCTTTTGAGTGTATAGTTGCTTGAAAGGCTCATGGGTGGATTCCGGTTTGGGCCAACATGTAAGTACTCATTTTTTTTAGTTTTATTGCTCAGTTGTTGGATTGATGATTTCTCTTGCTCTTTCCTCTCTTTTTCCATCCTTTTTAGTTTTATGGAGATACCTTGTCTTTCATTCTAGGGGCTTTTGTTTTAAATTATTATAATCAATAAGAGTCCATATTTTCTTCAAAACGAAAAAAAAAATTGATACAACCAAGGGAAGAGAGTATAACAGAATTCTGAACCATGGAATGGCAGAATAATAATTTTGAGTTTCATCCTAGCCCGAAGCAAGGGCATAAAATGTGTGTTCAACAGCAACCCACATAACAAAAATTGACATGAGCTATTTGAAAAACATAGTGTGTCACTAACATAAATGACATAGTATATAGGATTTAAGTTTTAACCCTACGTCCCCAATACATATGGAAACTAAAGACATGACAAATCCATTCATTCATTATGTGCTAACTTAAAAAATTTATATCATCTTGATGCCAATTGAAACGCCAAACCTAAATTGAATATAAAAAGCCAAACACAAATTGGACTTTTTTTTAATAACAACACGAACTAGATTTTAATTTACAGGTGCCCATGCAAAAAATGACACGTTTGATGATACACACATGCATCAAAACCATACAATCTATCAAAAGACAGCATCTTTAGGGTTTCAATCGAACAATCAAACAAAATCACTAAACCGACCTACAACGGGAAAAAATGGAAACCCTAATCAAAGATTATCCAAAAGAACACTAAAAAGGAAACACCTTTGGGGCACGGACAAATCGAAACCCTAAAAATTTCCCAGATCCCCGATCGACTCCAGACCTTCCAAAAAGAGGGATCCGAAACCCTAATCTCTCCTCGAAAACACGATCGAAGGCCGGATCTATCGATATGCGATTTGTGAGGGTCGGAACCGATGACTTCTCGGATCGGTTTTCGATCAACTCGGATTTTCTGGTTTGTTTATCCCTGTTTGTTTTTTTTTAGCACAAATGACCCCCGACCGCCAAATAAAATGATGGGGACATGTATTAATTAAAAAGTAGTTTTGGCTTTTATAGCCATTACTTCTTGAGAATATTACGATCATACCCCATGTAGCTTTTTTTTATGGTGAAATAAACGATTTCTTCATTTTTAAGGTCCTCTGTTGCTGTGTCACGTGGAAAGTGAAGGGGGAAAGATATACCTAGCTCATTGCTGTGTCAGTTCAATTGCAGTTATTTTTTATTTTATTTTTTAAATTATGCACATTATTTAAAGTATATGCTATTATATGAAATAAAATATATATTGAAATACGTTATTATATTTTTTATAATAAAATAATAAAAAAATGAAATACAGTATATACTATAATAATACAGTATACACTATGATATTGTAGTATATATTTCAT
The DNA here is from genome assembly GCA_030737845.1 of Acorus calamus. Lineage (NCBI taxonomy): Eukaryota > Viridiplantae > Streptophyta > Magnoliopsida > Acorales > Acoraceae > Acorus > Acorus calamus. Next base: position 26,149,919 of record CM060862.1, on the reverse strand, counting down.
TATCATATCTTATGAGTTATAAAACGAGCTATAAAAATGGACTGCGTCAGCGTGTATCGGCACTCAAGTAAAAGTGAAGGAAAATAAGAAAAAAAAATTTCTTTAACCACATGAAAAGTTTTTGGGCAAAGTTATTCCAACTACCCAAAATTACGAAAATGTCATTATTTATTTTATTTTTTTATCTCTCTTTTCCACTACTCAGTTCGACAGCGTCCAGTCGAAGTGTTCTTCACTGGAACGACAGAGGTCCGTCGAACTGACTGAATAAATGTTGACAGAGGCCCAGTCGAAGTGTTTCACCAGGACGACAGAGCTTCGTCGATCTGTCTGAGTAAGTGTTAACATGGATGCGTCAAACCCTTCAAAACAACAACTTTCTTATAAGAATCAATCACTTATAAAATCATTTAAGTCCTTATAAAAAATAAAAATGTCATTTAAATTATTTAAGTGTTTTGAAAATCATTTCTATATATATAATCATTTAAGTATAAGAAACAAAAATATCAAACAAATAGTCATTTAAATCAAATAAACGGTAAACATTTCATATAGAAAAAAAATATTATCTTCTTTTCTAAACAAGTGAAGTCTTTTCTAAACACTCCACTTGTTTAGAAAAAAATAATGTTTTTTTTATATGAAATGTTTACTATTTATTTGATCTAAATAACTATTTATTTGATATTTTTGTTTCTTATACTTAAATAAATATATATATATATGAATTTTAAAAAGACTTAAATAATTTAAATGACATTTTGTTATTCATAAGGACTTAAATGATTGTATAAGTGATTGACCCTTAGAAAGAAAGTTATTGTTTTGAAGGGTTCGACACATCCATGTCGACACTTGCTCAGACAGATCGACGGATCATCTGTCGTCCTAGTGATACACACTTCGACTGGGCCTTTGTCGACACTTATTCACACAGTTCGACGGACCTCTGTCGTCCCAGTAAAGAACACTTCGACTGTACACTATCGAACTGGGATAGTGGAAAAGAGATTCAAAAAATTAAAATAAATAATGGCATTTTTATAATTTTAGATAGTGGAAAAATTAAGTTGGGTAGTGGGTCTATCACTGCCCAAAGTATTTTCCTCGACCCAATGGAGGGAAAGTGAATGAAATTGAGAAAAAGTGAGCTTATTATTTTTTTAATATTACATGTTTGGTGATATTGAATTTTTTTTCTTATCTTTTATTTTATGACAAAATAAGAAAAATATTTATTTAAAAATTTTACTTGTTATGTGGCATGCACTTGTTGATCATCCTTCAAAATTTTATTTGTTTAAAAATAGATGACAAGTTAGATTAGTTTTATATTAAGTTAGTGTACAAACAACATTTTTTTTTTCATCTTTCATCACGTTATGTGATAACACAAAAAATAATTTTTATTTTCCGTTAGAGGCACAAACAATAGGTTTTTTTTATTTTTCATCACTTTTCATGACATGCACAAATGACATATAAACTGATCAAAGAGAAAATGATTTCTTTTCCATCAGTTTTCTTTTGACTCAAATTCTTTTATTTTCCCTTCACGGTTTGCACAAACACATCCTCAGAGATAAAATTCTTCTTCATCTCTTTTTTTTAATGTTATACTCGGTCCTATTTATAGAACAAAAATGTTGTTCGTTCATAGTTTCATTTTAAAAAAATTATATATTTCATTTAGTTATGCATGTATTTTCATAAAAAATGATATGTACACTCAGATAAATTAAATTGTATCATTTATAAAAAAATGTAAAATTTTTTCAATGTGATATATATTTCTTTATAGTGAATTGATGAAGCTAACGAAATACATTATACTTTAATTGAAACTATAAAAAAAAATTGAATATAACAATTTGCTCTTTTTTCTTTGTTTCTAAGTCCATGATATCTTTAGCACAGTGGGAGTTATCTTTAGCACAGTGGGAGTTAAATTTAGCAACTGAATATTCATCATACACAACAAGATGATTTTTTGGTAAGAAATGAAAAAATCCAAGCTATTCATAAATAATCAAACTATCCATAAAAAAAAGCTTAAAAACTAAAATGTCCTTGAGTATTAACATAATAAAATTAAGCTCATGTTTGATAACGACATGAACGATTGGAACGAACCTGAATTCCAGACATTACATTTTGATAGAGATTGAAATAGATCGTTACTAAATTCACGATACTTGTACATGCGGGGACTTTAAAATAATAGAAGAGATTGAAGGGACTTCATCATACATGTAGAAGATTTGAGGGACCAAAGCGGAATAAACACAGGAAAGATCCCTTTGGTTGGCCGGTCGAGATCGAGTGGCTCAAATTATACAGTTCCGCGATTCGACGGTTCACCTTTTGAGGGGGAGGGTGGGGGTTCACCGAAATTGGACGGCTGGGGATTGTTATCACAAAGTCCATTGGTTTTTAAAATAGGCCCACACGGACCCTGGTTGATCTGTCAATGGGAGCATCACGAGTTCCGCTTTACATAACAATCACTCTGATCCGGCTCATCTCTGCCCCAGATGGGAAAATGTACGGACTACAAAACAAATGTTTATTACGGGATGGAAGGTTATAATAACCGGAGGTGACTATGCGAGCGGAAATCTGGCTTCAATTGAAAGAGTTCTCGCGAAGGGTGATTTTGTAAACGTGTCGGAAGAGAAAGGGTAGTTCGGGAAAGAAAAGAAAGACGTGCCTATCTAGATTAAATAATGGCAATGCCACGTCATCACATGCATTTTTTAGGATTAGCTTATACTAAAATCTGACCCAGCAAGTTACATAATGAATGAATATATCTTGATTGAATCTTAAACATGAGAGAAACTCCCAAGTGGGATCCAAATTATATACATATAGATGAGGATAATTAAATATTCAGCTTAATAAGCTTTTTATTTTGACAGTTTGAGTTGAGACATAAGCTATTATATACTAATTTTAGAATTATGGTCTTCCATCAGATAATGTCTATCGCAAGGCAAGAAGATAGGAGTCTGTTGTCGCGCTCTCACATCGTTATCCCCGCGATGTTATCGGAAATTTGATTAGCGCGGAATGACAAACTCTATAATCAACAAAAGTTTTGCATTAAAAATTTACAAGACTCTACAGTAGCGTATGATAGTGGGATTGTAAAACTGATTTTTCTATAAATGTTGGGTTTAAAACTGATATGTAGGAAGCTGCATCCCAAGGCATTCTCCAATGACATATTTTGGACATTATTTGTCTGAATTCTGTCCGCGTGAAGCTAGGTGGAGGGGCGAAATTTGACTTACCGGGTTTGGGTAGTCGGATCCGTCCGCTCCGGTTCCTCCAACGGGTACCGCTAGGTTGCGGCGATCCTCCTCCTCAAGCGTAGCGAAAACAGGATGGGGGTGACCTACAGAAGACTTGAATACGGTCCGCGGTGGACCGATTGACGAGATTTTTGGTCTGGACTGAACTTGATGTCCCTTCTCAGGCTACTTATGTACTCTTGTGAAGGGATAAGTCACACGTAGTTCCTCTTTTTTGATAGTGGGATCTCGCATTGGGAGTAGTGGTGTACAAGGGATCTAGTGAAAAATCTCCCCCCTCTTCTGTGGGTTGTTGCCTCTATTTATAGAGGAATTTGAATGGTGTTAGGGTTTTTTACTCATTTCCATTGGACGGACGAGAATTCATTCGTCATCAGTGAGGGAACAATAGATATAATTATAGGATTTAGTCAATTATAAGTTGGCATGAATATCCATATTTTGTTGGGATTTGGTGGATACAGTCATTCATGACTTGATTTGATGATAAATATTAGCATTGACTGAATTTGAATTGTAGTTAATGCAAGATATCTAGGAAGATCAGTGCCATATGAGAGTGGATAAATACTAACTTGGTTTGTTGTAGTCAGTCAGGTATGGGCCTTCAGGCCGAGTTTGTTCGGATCGGGTCGGGCTAGATCTGATAAGACCCACGACCCAACCTGCTTTGGGTAGCTTAAAAATTTGACGCCCACACTACGATTACAAGACTGTTTGGTTACACAGTTGCAAAACTAACTTTCTGCAAACGCAAAAGTTGTTCAATCGTAAAACTAAACACTGTCGTCTCATTTCATGTCGGAGTAAGTGTGGAAATCATGAGGGTCACTCTAGATCATGTAATCTTTGTTTTTGCACCCGGTGGAGGTTTTTTTTTTTTTTTTTCTTTCCTGGGCTGTATTTGGGCCCTGTGACGAGCTGTGAAGCTGGGGAGCGTTTATCCCTTTCTCTCTTTGTTATTACTTTATCTGTTCTTCCTCTCCCATGCATCCCATTTGGGACTTGCCTTTCACTTTCTTTTTTTCTTTTGTGGATTTTGTGGTTATTGTTGTCCACTACTTCATTGCCTTTTTTTCTTTTATTTTAAATAATTATAATCATGAGGATGATTTATATATTGTATTTAGTACAATATAGATATTAATTAGGTTTTTTATTTTATATTTTGATAAGGTGATTACATAAGTTAAGAAACTCATGTTTTGCGTTGTACATGATATAATAGTCAAATCACACTTATGATTAATTTTAATAATGATATATTAATAATAATTAATAGTAGAATGTATTAAACCTTTTATAACTCTTAAATAATTTAAAAACAGTCTAAAGTTCCTTGAAATTGTTCGTGATAAAACGCTGGTTAAGAGTTAAGACATATGCTATTTCGTCATAAATAATAATTTAAAATAGAAAAATTGTTTTGTTGGCTGTTACAATGCTGGAAATCTTTAAATCTTGCATTTCAAACTTAATTTGTGAACAATATTGTTCTATTAGTTTTTCGATTGTTGAATTTTTTGACCTGATAAAGCAAGATGGTGGTTTGAAAATGCAAAAAGTTAAATGCTGAAAATGCGTTGGATCTACATTTGAGAATCTTTCATTCTCAAATGTAGAATCTTCTCAAATGCATATCCAATGAATGGGGCGGTGCCCGTCTTTCAATGGTGGGGTCAAATGACCCCATCAAATTTTTGAAAAAAAAATAAAGCAGCCCCACTATGTTTGATTTAGGGAAAAAGATATACGTAGTCTTGTTGGAGCCCTAATTGCAATCCATCCCATTTTTTTTTACAAAATCATACACTTACTCTTTGAAATACATGTTATTATATGAAATGAAATATATACTGAGATGTATTAGTGTATTTTTTTATGGTAAAAAAATGAAAAAGTTTTGGATCATATACTATGATATAATCTCATACATTATAATAGTATAGTATATACTATGTTATCATAATGTATGAGACTGTAAAACAGGTTGTAAAACGGATTGCGTGTATCAGCGCTTTTGATTTAGTGTTTTGACCCATTATATTTTCTTTTAGACAACTAGCCCATAAAAATGTTTACAACAAACCAGCCCATTGAAAAACCATATACACCCATTGCCCCATTTTTAAAAAAAAGAAGCGAGTCTATGGGACTCCTCAACGGCGGACTGGCCGATCACCTACACAAATACACACGGATGGACTGCGTCGATCGTCGCTAATCATGTTCCTGATCTCATCTTCCTACTTTGTTTCAGGTATCTAATCATGATTTTGAATTTTTTTGCCCAACCTTTTATGTTTTATCTAAATTTCTTTTATCAGTGGATAATTGTGTATAAACAATAAACAAAACCCTTCAACCAGGGGCGGGCCCATGGGTTGGCTGGGCCGGGTTGTAGTCTAGCCCAAATTTTATAAAAAAAGCCCCAAATAGCAGTCTAGCCCAGTTTTATTAGAAAACGCCCAATATAACCCAGCCTATATTTTGTTCAAAAGCCCCCCAAAGCATTAGTCCAACCCAATGTTTTTTAGAAAAACCCTAAAACAACTTGGTATATAAACATTAATTTACCCTAATTGAACATCTTTTTTTTTAAAATATATTTTGTAGCCGTCAATGAATAAATCACCCTCTTCACCAAACACCAAACAGTATGTAACGAATTTGATTTTATTTGTAAATTTTTTAATTCTTTTGATTTATTATATGTTTTGTATATGCATTTAAATATTTCATATTTTAACAATGTTTGGTGAATTGAATAAATCACCATCACCTATGTTGGTCGTTTGGATAATTAGAGTTTCTCCATTTCAATCATTCATTAAGTTTTAAATTTATTAGATTTATTAGAATTTTTTGTTAGGGTTTGTCTTGTTGATCACTTTTATGTTTTATTGACATTTATTTTATTCCAAATAAATGAGGAATTATTCTTGATTATCTTGGTGTCTAATAACAAAACTAAATTAAAACTTTTTAAACTGAGTTTGTATTTGTGATTTATATATATATATATATATATATATATATATATATATATATATATATATATATAACATTTGAGTGTTTTTTTTAAATATCTTTTTTATGTAGGTTATAATTTTAGGCGGATTTTAAGTGGAGGATTGTATTTCACTAAAAAAAATAAGAAAATAAGGGAGAGAAGTTGGTTTTTTTATATAACATTTGATTTTTTTTTATTAATGAACTTGTTTTGTTTTACTTAATCTTTTGATAAATTTATTTTATTTCAAGTGCATCATATGCCTACCAAAAAAAAATTTGATATTTTTATCAAGAAATTTTTTTTATATGAAAAGATTAATTCAGCTCAACAGAAAAAGTGTCATGATCCGCCCCTGCCTTCAATAGAATTAGAGATTAGTAGGTGAATGATTATTTGATCACATAAATTAAAAAAAACATATTCGATAAAGTTAATAATGAAATTATCATGCAGCGATTTTATAATATAAAATCTCGTCGAGGACAATTATAAAAGTTTATATATTAAAAATATTTGATCTCTTTTTTTATGATTTATTTTTTTATTAATGCAAGCTGTTCTATTTCAAAAAAAAATTTATGTTTTTAATAAATATATGATAAAATAATCTTTTAAAAAATTTGTAAATTTATTTATTTTAATGACCCTGTTTACGAAAATTCATGAGCCGCCACTGTCCAACAGGCCTCAGTTTTCGAAGAGTTTACAAGTAGATGTGATTCAATGACCAGACATTGCCAGAATCCTTATTAAAGACTTCCAAAGATCCACTATCATAGTGAAAACAATGACAGATTTTTTATACAAGAAAAACCATACCCAGAATCATTTTAAGCTAGTTCTAAAAACCTTGAAAACAAATATACTAGTAGAATTTCAATATCACATTAACACATTAAACAAGTGGCTGAAGCCATTTTACAACCCAAAACAAATAGTTATAAAATACATTCTGTGCGCTTTCAAATAAATACATTTTCTAGGTTACATGAGAAGAAAAGAATCACATGCAAGAAACCGTGTTTGGATCAGAAACTTAGGAACACCAATGTGAATGAAAAGACAATCAAAAGAGGAGAGAACCTCTGAGCGACGTGGGCCGCACTGGAGTTGGAGTCGGCGGACTGTGGAGCGAGAGCGGGGCATGAGAGTCCCTGCTTGCCGTCGCGACACTCACTGGCGAAGAGGCCTGGTGGGTACTTCCCATAGAGGTTGATGTAGCTGAACATGGTTGAGGAGCAGTCATTGTCGAGGTCATTCAACTGTTCTGCGTATGGGCAAGCGAATTGCTTGAAGGCATTGCAGCAGGAGGTGGGTGGGAACTTGGGTCCCTTGCACTGGCTAGTGATGATGGTGTAGTTCATGAACTCGAAGTTTATCGGACAGTCTGTTAAGACAGAAAGGGAGAGATATATAAGGTCTTTGAGCTTTGTTTTGCTTCATGGAAATCTCAAATAAAGATTAGTGGATGGTATGATTATAATGATAAGATTGATTGATCATTATGCACCTTAAGACTTATAATCTCAGGTTTGTGATGCGGATGGTATAGCAAGAGCAGTAGTGATTAGATTGTATTATATGTTTGCAACTTCACAAGCTTTTCAAAGTTCTTGTTCTTCTCATTATTATAATTATGTTTTTTTTAGAGAGAGAAGGTAGGAACCCTATCACCATATTTGAAAAATAAGGCTACAGTTCCAGGTAGAAAGGAGAAATAAGTGAACAGAGAGAGAGAGAGAGTAAAAGCAATTTAGTAGCTCAGAAGTCTACTGACTGAAACCAGAGAATAATCTCATCACATCACCAGCGTTCAAGCGTGCATTGACTTTCCAAAAAAAACCCTTTGAAGCAAACTAGATTCTGAGATATTGGGTTCATCAGCAAACCACATCATATGGGAATGTAGCACTGGAAAAAAAAGGTCATCATTCAGAGGTAAAGAAGAGAAAGTACGTTGTTGATAAGCTGTGTAAATCTTTCACGATATATTCCTAGAGGTATTCCAAACCCTTCGAGGGAAGGACTAATCCTCCAAGTGACCCACACAGAAATTTCTTTATATATACTATACTAACTCGGTTCGACAGCATACCCATGATGCTAGCCAACTCAATCACACTCGGGTGCTTTCCAACACATTCTTGTTGATTCTAAGATACAAAAACATTCTCTTTTTTTTGTTAGGTTAGCGTTGAACTCAAACCCATGATCCTTTGGTAGTTTGGTTGCAAATTTAGTTGTCATCCATTGAGCTATGGGTCCAAAAACATGCTTAAAAAAAAAAAAATGATACAAGTAGACGTGCTACTTCTATAATTGATATTGAAAAAGAGTATACGCTGCCTCATAAGCAAGGCCTCAAGGGAGTTTGTGTAAAAGATTTAAACAAAAACTCCCAAGAAAACCAGAAAAAAGAATTACAAGCTCATGTTGAGTTATAAACTCACACAAATAAATTCTAAACCAGAAAAGGCAACTATTGACTATAAAAGATAAAATTATCCAAATTTGAATAACAACTATAAATTAGAAAGTTTAAGCCAGTATGGCAACCCTTCACATTCTCCTTCTGTAAGAACATCCAGATAAAGCAGTATATCGAATCATATATCTGTATCACCGTATCTAAGCGCCCAAAATAAAATGCCCTTCATTACTCCTTCCAAAGGAATCTATCAGAATTGGATTCCCAATGGAGGAAAATTCTAATATTGTACCATGGTCAGCAAACAAACTCTTAATCTAATACCCAAAAATAATCCATTTTAGGAAAGAATAAGCTCCCTTCCACCAAACACCAACATAAAACAGACCCCAACAACAGCATAGTTTAAAACAAATTTGTGGTTAACCTCAAATGGACCAAACTCATCACCAACGTATCCGATCAAAATAATTCGAAAAAAAAACCCCTCACACTCCCCAAAATGGGCACTCTTTAAGCAAATCCAATATACATCAAATTTCAATCATGGAGTGATCAGGCAATTGCAGTTCCCAAATAGCAAGATATGATAAATACAGACTAAAAATGGTGTCTTTGTGGATCAACAGTTAAAAAACACGCCTGGATTTCCAAAGATTCAAATTAGAATAAGAAGATCGAGAGAGGGTTTTGGGGTGCGTACTCTTCTTGGCCTGGAGGAGGCTCCGAGCGGTGGATCCACGCGACTCGAACACACCATCTGTAACCAAAAACACAAATTTCAGACAAAACAAATCAAAAGAAGAGAAACCCAGATCCCAAAAACGACGGACCCAAAAACGGTCACCACTCACCACTCACCGGATATGTAACTGGCGGAGGCCACCGTGAAGACTAGGAAGAAGAGGAGGCATGCCTTCGACGCCATTATCGCCACCACCACCTCTCTTTCTCTCTCTCTCCAGCACAGAGAGAGGTGTCACGAGATTATTTTTTTGGTTATTTTTGGGGGGTTTTTGGAACAGTTTTTATGAGCTGGAAAATATAAAAAGATGTGGTGAAGGGGAGGGTTCGGTCTGACAGTGCGACAAACGCGGAAGACTTATTACGCGTTTTTGTGAAAATATTGATTATTAGAGGATCTCCGATAGGCATTTTAATTAATTAAGAGTTCGTTTAAAAAGTTAAAAATTTTAAAATTCATATTCAAGTACATTTTTAGTGTTTAGCTTTTCAAATCACAATCTTTCTTTTTAAACTAAAAAATCTTACTGTTGAAAATCTAATAAAATATAGCTTTTGAAAAGCTGAGTTTGAAACATAAGATTTTAAGAATTTCAGAGTTTCAATCTCATATCCAAACGCATTCTAAGATGTTATAGTGCATTTTATCACTCAACTAAACATTCATTTACTACATCTTTATTTAGTTGGTTGGTGACTCCAATGGAATAGTTAAATAACTAGTCAAAATAATAGTGGGTCAACCTCTTACCTCTCCACTCACTCAAACCTCTCCACTCACACAAAATAATATTTTTTTGAATATTTTAAATGGTGGGGCCCACATTTGGATGGCTAAAACACTAACCACAGTTAACATTTTTCTTAACATATGACAGGTGAAGTCCACATTTAACTTGCTCTTAACACTTCCATTGGAGTATCATTTTTATATGTTTTCTAAAAATCTGACACTAACCAGTGAGCTAACATGTCTATTGGAGATACTCATACAGTGTGAATTATTAGTTTCAAAACTTTATATATTAAAATAAAATTTTAGTATTTCTTGATTATTTATATGAATCAGAATTTAGGGCCCAAAATAATGTTTTCGATTTTTATTGAACAGTAATTCAAAGCCGTCGAAGACTCAAAACGTGGGGTCGTGAGACCGTGAGACTGACAGAGAAGACACGGTTTTGTGATTTATTTATCATTGATTTATATTTATATTACGACCAGGTTATTTTCGTAAAAAAAAAATTGAATAAAAAAGATCTTGATGCCGTTACATACAGTAATTTAAATTTGTTTGGATATTAAGATTTTTTTTAATAAAAGATAAATTATATAATCTAGTAAATTTATGGAACAAGGATTAATGGTTTTTTTTATGTAAAAATAAAAATTAGTGTCTCCAGAATTTAATCTTTTGGTTTATGAGCGATTAATTAAGCGTTAATATACCCGAGGTTTGTTTGGTGGAGAGGTGGGGGCGTCCGCGTTTGCTAGACACCAGAAAGGGGGAGACATGTGGCGTCGGTGAGACGGGCGAAAACACATAAACGACGAAGCCTTTGTGAGTTATCGACGCGAGGGGGGAAAAGTTGTTTGTGTGCGCGATTACGTACGGGGATTGGATCACAAGCCAACACGGGTTAGATGTCCATCCAAATGGACCCTCAATATAGAACTAGAAATCTATATCCCTCTGTTTGAATCGATGAATAAACAATTCTAGAATTTATACCTATTCCAGAAGCATATAACTTTATCAATGAAATAAGTGATTTTCTGTTTGATTGTTTTTTTTTATTCTCGTTGGAAAATGTAATAATAAATATTGAGTTGTTTGGTTGATGAAGAATAAAATGTGAATAAGGTGTAAAAAGTTAATTTGATATGTGAGCCATATTGATGTGTATAAGAGGTGATAATAGGTGATTTGATGTGATTAGATATAATTTTTTTTATGTTATAGTGGTCCCCATCTTCCATGGGAATAGATAAATTTGATATAAACTTATCACATGGGTTACTTAGAATTGTTATACTCTCTTATACTCATTTATATTGGCATAGTAATACCAAGCTATACTCTGTAAACATACAGTCAGTTTCCGCTATCCATTCTTATCCCTTGTTATACCACCCTTAACCTCCCATCCAAACTGGGGGGGGGGGGGTTATATGTTTTAAATTAGATAATATCATATATATATATATATATATTCACATATTCTCATTTAAATTCTAGAAAAAAAAGGATTATTTGTTTAGTTATACAATATTTATATTCCATTTATAACTTTATAAAAAAGTTTATACTTCTATATATTAAATGCATAAATTGTACAAAGTAGATTAATTCATTAATAATGAACATTTTTCTTTATCATTAATATTTTTTTATTTATTAATCACATGTTTTAACTCGTGCATAAAACTAGTTATATAACTGTTTTATTATTAAAAAAAAAGTTTTTGAACATGCACAAATTCAAGCCTGGTAGGGGAAGTGCAAAGTGACTAATTAATACAGAGTCATGTTACACGCAATCTGCAAGAGTCTTTGTAACTCTATAGCCGTCTAGTTAAATATATATCTCATTAAATTTTTTACAGTCACGACCCTTTAGATCCATTGAGAAGCCCCATGTCATCATCTCATTAGTTTCTCTGTTTGACTTTTAAAAAAGATAAAAAAGGCAAAGAAAATATTACCCTTTCTTTAAATTTGAGTTTTTTTATTCTCAAGAAAAGCAATATCGATAATGTATGACTACCAACACTTCATCTCTTGAAAAATTCTTTTTTTACCTTCCTATGTCATCCGCCATTTTAAAAATTCATTTCCGCTATCCTTCTCAATCGGTGTCACCAACCTTGGATTCCTCTCATCGCCCTCTATCATATGAGAGGTAGATCGGCTATGAGCCCTCCTCCGACCTCCATCTCATTTAACCTCTATCTTCACTTTTTTTCAGATACAGTTACAAATACAGATGAGTATATTAAAATTTCAGATATAGAGTATATTAGTTTTTCAGATACAAATACAGATACAAATTTAGATACAAACTTATATTAGTTTTTTCATATACAAATACAAATTAGATACATATGAAAAAATTTCATATACAAATATAGATGAATACATTCGATTTTTGAGATACATATACAAATTTAGATACAGCCATATATTAGTTTTTTCAGATACATCGAATATGTATCTAATATAAATGAATATGTATTAACATCTATAGTGTTGACATCTATATAACCAAAATAAAAAAATTCAATGAATCAAACCTACAATGATTACCATCATTGAATCAACAAAACTGAAATTCCTCTAAAAAACTAAAAGAGGATTGTTGTTCGGTGTTTAATTTATCAAAATTAAATAGGTATAATCAAAATCAAAGAATCCAAAGAGTCAAAAGTAAAGTGACATTGTTAAAACCACAAAAAAATCTCGGATCCAAATACAAAACTGAAACTCCTCTCAATAACTAAAATCATTTTGTTGTTTGATGCTTAATTTTGTAGATGATCAATCGGAAAAAAGTGAATCATTCGGTTGTTTAAAAAAAACTCATCTCAACAATGAATGGATTGGATTGGTTTAAAAAAAAAAACAAAGAGATATTAACAACCTCCTACATTGAAGGAAATGGACGGCAGATAAATAAAAAAATAATTAAGGGTAAATAAAGAATTATATGTGTGTGTGTGATGGCTCTATGAGATGAGGCTCAAAAATCATGATTGAATTTTTATATTTATTGAAAATGAATCTATTGAATTCAAAATAAAACAATATACATTTTTCATTAAAATATATACAACTAGATGAATTTTTTTTAAAAAAAATAACAACATAAGCCCACTGTATGTAAAATTGTTTCAAACATTATTAATATATTATGGGAGTGGATGACACGTTTACATGGAGAAGTGGAAGGAAAAAAAGTTTGAAAAACGCAGTTGGGAATTTTGATTAATTTATGATGATATAAAATTGTATGAAATGATATATTTATATGATAATTAGTACCATAAGTATTTCTGATGATATAAAATTGATCCACATCACATTGTATAATGACCGTGCATGAGAAATTGAGAATTCCAATTTGTTTTTACCAGGTCAAGCTGGTGTAGGGGTGGATGGGCCGGGCCCGGGCCGGGCTTTGACCGGGCCGGGCTTTTTCGGGCGGGCTTTGACCGGGCCTGAGGGGCTTCGGGCCCGGGCCTAAAGTTCAAAATAAGGCCCGATCCCGCCCATAGGCCCGGAAACGGGCCAAGTCTGGGCCGGGCCGCTTAAGGTTCGGGCCGGGTTGGGCCCACATATTTTTTTATTAAATTAAAACGTATAATAAATAAATAAAAAATTAAATATGATGAAAATACTTTGAACAATAAAAAATTTGAATTGTATGATATAACTTCACAAAATGCACATTATAATCACAACAAGAAATATTTGAACATATGATATCTATTATCTTGTCGAAAGTGTCCCAGCTGCTAGGTTTTCGTTTTGGTTTGGAGTACCAATTTACAGCAGGGGAACCAACTGATGATTTTGATAGCTCTAAAATTGCAGACTGTCAGCCATTGTAATTTAAAAAATATTGATATAAATAATCTAAGAAAGAAGAACAGCGTTTCAGAGAATTCAAATAATTAGCAAAGAACATAAAAATTTCATACTTCATAGAGACCAGAGAGTTTGAGAGTATGAGAGATAAGTGTGAAACTTGAAAGGTTGTGGGGTATTTATAGTGTTTTTGTGAATTTTGAAATTCAAATTTTGATACCAAAAGCCGTTGGGGAGGGTTTCAAAAAATATCCGTTGGGGTTTTTAAAAAATTCCACCGGGCCGGGCCCGGGCCTACGGGCGGGCTTTTCCGGGCCGGGCTTTGGGTTTTTTACCAAGGCCCAAGCCCGGCCCTATGGAAGGTCCGTGCCCGGGCCGGGCCGGGCTCGGGCTCGCGGGGCGTTTGACCACCCCAAGCTGGTGGTCCAACAATGATTCATTCAAGCACAAACTATCCAAAATGGACATCACAATCAATGTAGTGGAATTCTACGTTTAATAAAAGGGAAGCCACTCCCTTACTTCCTCACATATAGAAAAGTCTCAGAATGGGAAGTCTATGGAAAGGAATCTTTAGAAAATTCTTCGCATTGGATAGGATCGGATCCCATTAGAACTAGTTTTGATCAGTTATGTCAGTATCAAACTATACAGCTTACTAATCAAATTACATAACTTATAAATTGAACTGTACAATCAATTTTTCCGTATATATTCTACTTTTTTATTGGATTTATTCAATTATTAGATAAAACATAAATTTTTGAGTTTCATCAACCTAATAAAAGAGTGGAACATGTACTCAACAATTGATTGTGCAAATCGATTTATAGACTATTAGTTCGATTAACAAATTATGTAGTTTGATACTGACATGATTGTCCGAAGCCAGTCTAGACTAGATCCAGATTTATTAGATTAGGTTTCAAGTGTTTTAAAATAAATAAGATATAGATTTTAGAATAAGATATAGATATTAAGATACCAGTAATGAAATCACGATTTTGATTTTAATTATTTGAATTTCTATATAATTGAATTTTTAGACATACATAATTATACAATATATGTCTGATTTAGATAAACATGTGCATTGTTATCCATATCATTACTTGCATATTCAAATATCTAATAATTTCTTTTTTTTTGAGACATGGATTCGGAGCAAATTAGTGGATATTTTTCAAATAAATTGAAAGAGTTATGATTTTTATGGCTTACAATTCAACCATGAAATTCTAAAAACTAATTAATAAACTAAATTCAATTTATACATGCATGAACTTCATTTTTTTTATAAAAGCACACAATTCATTAACCAAACATGTACTTAAAAAATTCAAAATGTATGTAGATTGTATTGGACTACAGAAGGTGATTTTTTTCACAAAATATTAGTTTTTGAGAAGTGATGAAATCACAGATTTGTGACCATAACAAGAATCTTTTTATAATTTTTGCTAAATAAAAAAAAAGTTGATAATTTGACCATCATACGCGCTTTGGTATGTACACAAAACAATTAAATAGTTTTTTTTTATAAGAGAACAAACAAACATCAATCAATCAAATTGAATTGAGAAAAAACAATTTTTCTGGGGTTCCCAAAATAAAAACACCATGGAGACCAAAAAGAAAAAAAGCCCTCAATACCCATAGAAAAAAAGATCCACAAAATCCACAATTAAATAGCTCCACCAAAAAAAGAACCTATCTACATTACAATGCATAATTTTCAATAACTTTTTTTTTTCTTTTGCTCCATGGTTTAGGTGGGTATAATCTGATAAAAAGTGATGTTTCGGGAAGGGAAGGAAAAAAAGAAAAAGAAAGAAGAGAAGGCACGAAACACATATGTACGCATTCACCTGAAAGTGTGAAAACTTCCACTCTCCCATTATTTCTTTTGATGTCGGCTGCCTGTCGTCTGAAGATGACGATATCACCATTGTCTTTCACTCCCAGCAGGGCCTCCTCTGTAATATAACAGGACAGACTAGTCAGCATTCTCCCCCATCTCTCCATCACCATGATTAAATGTTCGCAATATAAAGCTTGCTATTATGGGTAAGTAAGGAGTTTAGTCATGCAAGGTACGAGTAATGCAACATGGATGACACAATATTTTGCACGTGAACAAATAACCATAGTTATGGTATGTTTAATTTGTTCCCACTTGAAGACAGAAGAGTTCAATAGTTTGGCATAGAATGATGGGACTGTTGAAATAAGCTTTTTTCAATTTAAATAATACATTCGACTAAAATGTACAAGAAAGTGGGGATGCATAAAAAAATGAGGAACAAAGCTTTTCAGTGTGCCAAGATTGGTGTTCTCATAAAGTGACTCACCTGAACTTTTGGTTCCAGAGCGGATTCCATCGATCTGGCAATCTCATTTTGTTTCGTCATCGTCACATGCAAATGCTGAGATTACAAAATATATGCTCATTAGAAAATGAATAACTCCAGGAATTGGTTGAATCTTATCATCTATTATTATGGCCATTTTCTGTTAACAGTCACAATCAGCCGAATATATCCATGATTAATGTCAGTGATCCTAAGGAATGATTAGTTCATAATTCAGCTGAATAACAACATCACATAAGAAGAGCACTTTTCAAAATTTTAATAACTGGATTGACCCTTTCAGTACAGCATTTAAATGTTGTGCATGTTCCTCTGAGGAGTGCTCTGTTTCCTTGTCAATTTAGCTTTCTCATGCCAAGGTATGGGAAATCCTTTGCAACTTTCATCATACAAACTATCAGCATCCAATATAATGGTTAAGGGTCTCTAAGCAACCTTAGGAAGGTAATTTCATGGGCAGAATTGAATTATTTACATCATAACAATTGGTATCAACTACCAACAAGATTTCTGAGAGGGGTCATCGTTTGGAACAATTATAAAGCCCTCCGGGAGAGAAGAACAAAATCTTGGTTTCCCAATTTTGAGAGTGAGCGCTTCGTGCAACAAAAATGCTAAAGGTACAGTCTTTAGAACAATACTTTAGAAAAAATAATAATTCTATGTGTCACTTTGGCATCAATCAATAGGAGCATTTTTGAGCAAATTTAAAGTTCTGAGGCTGAAAGAATAAAATATTGGTTTCCATATCCTGAGAGCGGCCACTTTGTGCAAAAAAATGCTAAAGTTGAAACCATGCCCAGTCTTTATAACAATATTTTAAGAAGAAAAAAAAAATTCTTCCATTTCGGCATCAATTGATAGTATGATTGCAGGCACACAATATAGGAATCAAAAGTCTGCAAAAGATAAAGACATGGTAAAAAAGACTCACCTTCTTTGTCTTCTCAAGGTCAAACTCCATAGCTTTAATCCTATCCAACGACTCCATGATCATTTGTTCTTTCTCCAAGGGAATCTCCGGAGGCCTTGCACTAAGTTCCCCAAGCATCGTCTCAAGCCTTTGAAGACGTTCTAAACAGGGGATAATTTTCTCCTCGACTGCTTGTGCAGTCATGTGATCGTCCTGGCTGGGTTCGCTTGAGATGGAGGGATGCACTGTCCCAACCACTCTCCTACTGCCAACACCTAAAATCCGGGTGAATACTAATTTTACCAGAAAAGCCACCAGCACCCTGGCAAAGACCCTCAAGCTCATATCATCTGATTCATCCTTTGCGGTGTTCCGTCTACCGACAAGTGAAGTACCTGAGCAAAGACATTGACCTCGTAAATAGGCATTTTACGAAATTGTCAGCAAAAAATAAGCCAGTGATTGATCTCACATAATTTGAGTGAATAATCTTTGTTGCCTCATTAAATAGATAGAAATAGAGCACAATATTTTTTATCCAAGATAGAGCGATATTTGAAGGAACATGTTAACAATCTGGAATAAAATTGTCTTCTAATTACCATAGTTCAAAGTGCGGCCGCACGTGCTGATGTGCCCCCCTCGGCGCACATCAACACCCAAGTGCTGTCCAAGTGCTGTCAAAGTGCGGTCATGTGCGGCCATGTGCGGTCATGTGCGGTACGGGGCATGTGCGGTCAGCCGATCGAATCCAGTTCGAACGGAAATCAAACGGCCCTTCAGGCATTCGAACCCAGTTCGAACGAGATTCAAACGGTTTGAACCCAGTTCGAACGGGATTCAAACGGTCCTTTGGCGTTTGAATTCCGTTCGAACGAGGTTCAAACGCCCATATACTAATTTTTTTAAAAAAATAAATAAATATACAATGTGCTGCCGCATGTACCGTACATGCGGCCGCATGTACTGTATGCGGCCACATGCTTTTTAAACTATGCTAATTACAAAGCATTCATCAACATGTTTGATTGAAATTTATATGATGATTTTGCAGTTAAAATGTTTTTTTTAAAAATATGCTGGAGGTTCATCCATCACCATCATCAATACTGCTACAAAGCAAACATAAATCGAGGAGTGCTTAGAATTTGTTCATAACTATATGCAACTTGTTCCCCTCCCCACCACCCACCCTTAAAAAAAGGGGAAAAAAAGGATAGTCATTTTTTAGATATCATGCAAAATATAATGTTCACAAAAACTCATTTGAGCGAGTTGGTTTGGCCAGATCTTGTAACTAAACAGAATTTTTGTGTGTTCCTCATTATATCATTCATTTTGTATGGATGGTCCTTCATGGAAATATATTTATTGTGTGACAAAGTAAGCTTGAGAAACACCATAATGACTGACTAATCCCCCACCATCAATACCTTGCGAATCCGGCACTGGAACTGAATAGAAGTTCCTCCTGTCTTCAATACCAGGCAATGTCTTTTCAACAGGGTCTCTTCCTCTTCTACCATAATCTACGGTTTTATCAATAATAATAAAATGGTCATCGCAACTGTAGTATGCTGTTGGATCTCCAGTCCTGACCTGAGTGAACTGCAGATTAAGATAAAAGCATCAGTAGATCAGGTATCCTGTTAGAATTTAACATCGATTTAAAAAAATATTATAGAAGTTAGGAAATCTAATTGGTAAAACAAGCTCTGGCTTTTGTACAAATATATGAAAACTTGTGCGGATAATTTATCAAGCCAGTGGTCAAATGCATTTCAAAGAGGATTTTACCAAGGGTTGTTCTTTCTGAAGATAGGTTAATAAATATGAAAATAACACATGGATATATTTCGATTATGATTTATGATTCAGTTTAGTTGCGCAACACCATTTACAAAATTAACCAGTATGATTCCTTAGAACTAGATTGCACATCAGGTTCCACTACCAATAGTAAAAGAGGGAAACTAATAAATATGTACTAAACTGACCAGAGGATGAGGGATTTAAATGATAAATTTGTTGGAATCCATCATGCAATAATAAATATTAATAATCAACTATTGAATCGATAACCTATATCCATGTCCATAAACACACATACTTTCACCATTTCACAATAACCTTATTTTAAAAAATTTGGGTTCTTACTGGCTAGTAAATTACTGAAAGTTTTTTCTGCAATATAAAAAAAATCCACTTCTGTGAAAGAAGAAAAAGGGGAAAATATAAGCTGATGCCAATACAAAGCAAAATTGATGAGCAATGGAAGTGACGGATCCATCTTTTATATGTTATATTCCGGGGATGGAACGAATTTTCAAGAAAGTGACCAATAAGGAATATTGGAATATTTTCCATTCTTTAAACTCTCTGATATATACAATGCACATATGCCACAGGCCACTCATCCATGCGCAGATGCACCCACATCTTTGCAAGACATAAAGCAAAGTCCCCACATTTGACCACAATGGTAGAAAAAAAAATTACAGCAATAGTTGTAAATAAAGCCCATAACAAATAAGATAGTATTCAGACTCACTTCTTCATGAACCGGAGCTAGTCGAGAACATCCAGTTTTTCTTGATCCTGTAGGAGAACTGAGATAATCGACATCTGATCCTGATTCTGCTGTAGATGCATCGCTACTTATTCCCTGCTATTTGAAAAAGCCCATATGTTTTTAGGAAATCAACAAAAGTATGCATGCTTAATAGAAGACTGAATGTGTTAAGTTAGATGGAGTCTAGAATCTTGCCCTTGATGGACGCAGCTTGGAATATGAGTTAATATTGTTATTTCTCTTTTCCGCATTTGATATTGATATTTGCCTAGCCGGCTTCTCAAATATTGCCTCTGCATTCTGCACAATCTGTAAGCAAGATACATACATCAGCCAGACCTGTTAACCAAGTTGGTTCGATGCCTCTAATCAAATATTATACTGGGGATAACCCATGTTCTAGAACTTTGCAGAAGATACATCACCTTCATGATTTCAACGTCATTCCATGGTCCTTTATTGGAATTAAGGCACCCACCAACATCAGAACACGTGCATGAACCACCCAAAAAAACCGGCAGTTGGCTGTAATAAGAAATCTTTAAATAAATAATACAGATAGAACTTGAAATTCTATTAGCAACAACTAAAACAGAACATAGATTTCCAGACCTTGAATCAATTACTTCAAGTAGTTTGCTCTGGTACTTGGTCCCCAGCACCTATGAGTTTTGAGGCAAGTGTAATTATATAAGGCAGAAGATAATCAGAAAAATAAAAAAATTATCACTTTAAAATCTTTCCCTTACATGAATCTTCGAAGCTGTCTTTGGGTCAAGAAATTTCTTTACGGCAGCCCAAAGCAACCTGAAACTACCACCAGCATTTACGACGAACATCTGATGTAATGTCTGGATGAGTAAAAGAAGCAACAAAATCATGAGCTGGGGCTGTTTTGCAAACAATGGATAAATAAAAAGATGCATGACAAATTGTACGGTTGTACCTCAGGGTAGTAATTGCCATCTATTTTCTGCATAATGGTCAAAAGTTCAGCTACAGACTTGTTGTAACTCCCCAAACCCTGTAATGAGATGGGTGAAAAGTTTAGCAACCCATGGAAACCAACCTGAAGTATATGCTTATATAAATTTTGAACTTGAGATGAGCTGACGGTGCCAACATACCACACCGTGAGCATCCAATACTGTAGTTGTTGAGCCAATGTGTCTTTTAGAGGCAATTGAACATGCAGGGAACTTTTGATGCAGGGCCAATTCAAATTCTTGTACATGGTATTTAATGTAACGATCTATTGTAGTGATTTGCATGAGCTTGTCTGGCTCCACATGTGAAAGCCTCTCAATGTACACTGGTCTTCCCTCTTTATCAACTCCATGGTACCCCTGAGGGTAATGACGCAGTACTTGGCTCCACTCTGTAAATTCGAAATCCTTGATTGCAGTTGATGAATTTGAACAGTATCAGGAAGGGCTCAAAAATGACAAATGATGACTTTAAACTTATAAAATTTGCCAAGAAATAGATACCCAGGGACTCATATTTTTTCCCTTTAGCATGCACTTTATAGAAAACAACCATGGAACTCAAAAATCAAATCGAAAATTTGCCGGCAATTTAAAACTTCACCAGTCAGTGACAAATTCTAAAAAAGAACATAATCAGAATTTCACCTAAAATCAGATGACCTTTCAAAAAGGGGATCTCTTTTTTTCTTTTTCTTTACCCTTTTTTTAAATAAAAAAAGGTGGAGATATCTTGATATACTGTAAAAGATATGACAACAATATTAAAGAAAAGGTCCAATCCTAAAAAATTTGCAGTATCAGACATAACAAGGCACCTCCATTTACACAATCCTCACCTCCAATATAGTATCTGCACCGAACTCTATTCTCCACCGTAGCATTTCCGACCACATTTGGATTGTTTTTTCCATGTCAAACTTTCTGGCTTTCAAGAATCTGCAAGGCAAATTGGAAACATGGTATATTACAAGCGGAAGCAAATGAATGGTGAATATGAGAGGGAATTGGAGAGAGAGAAACAGACAAGATAATCATCGGTTTATCCACATTAAATTTGAATAAAGTATTCACTCTATGATGGATAGAACTCAAGGGCAGAATACAAAGGATGAAGTAGGCGGAACTGACCTGAGCATTGTGTGATATTCATCATGCCTGGCAGGCAGCAAATCCTTTGCGATGAGCTCTTGCCGGAAAGCATTGACTGCACGCTCCTCTTCTGCATCCCTTATATCTTCTATTGAGACTGAAGGAAACCGGCAGTCGATTTTCCTCCTGCCACGTTTCTTAAGGGAGTGCGTGAGTTTTGTTGAAGCATTCAGTGCTTTTTTTTAAATGACCCGATTTTTGTTCTCCTTCGCTCATCCTCCGAATTCTCCACATCAGACTTCCTGTCTCGTCTCTCATCATGAGAGAGCGCCCCTTCAAGTCCTCCAATATGAGAAGCCAATATGAGTGACCAAAAATCCAATTAAAATGCAAATGCACCCTCATGAAAAAATACACAGGAGATTGATAAAAATGAATAATAAACAACTTTCAGGGTTCTGTATTAAACCCTCAAAAGTGTCAATGTCCTTAAGTTTAAAAAATGCTATTCAACTCCTCCCAAATATTATGGAGTTGCAAATTTGCAATAAATATACTGATTAGCAGATGAACAGAGTTAAACATTCAGACTGACCCTAATTTTGCTATGTTAAAGATTTTCTGTCTCAATGGTTTCCCATGATTCCATGAAACTACATCTAAATATCTATACTGCAAAATATATCATAAACAGAATAATAAGATCTTCAAAGTTCAATAGAGAGTATCTTACCTGACATCTTTCCACCAAACAAAAAGAAAGCCCTTCAACCCTCCAGCTTGGACACCACCGCCAAAGCTGAACCACACACAAAAATCCAAAAAACTACAAGTGTAAGACACAGAGAGCAACAAAGTCACCCAAACATAGTGAAACTGAACCAATAACAACAAATTCACAAATCAATATAAACAGAGAAACAAGAAAAGAAATCCGGAGCTCACATGGGGAAAAAACGTAACCAGGAAATAAAGTCATCACAAACCCAAACAAGGCACGCGCTAATCAAGCAAAAAAAATAAATTCAAAGATCAATATCAATTTAATACTCACAACGCTAATCTATAGAGAATTCATGAAAAGGCCCCCCAAATCTTCAACAAACAAAAATGGGCATCGATAATACTCATCTATTGAGAATACAGACGGTCCGATCCGAATATACCGTTTCGAATACCGTTTCGAATCCACGTTTCATCAAGCATTGCTCAAACAATGCCCGAAAACATAAAATCTCATTTAAACAAAACCGAATCCACCAAAGATCAATCAAATCCAGCAATGAATGACTTCAATCAAAGAATAAAACGAACAATTAAGTCGCAGATCCCGGTTTTCCGGTACGAAACGCCATACGGACATCCGAAACGAATAAACAGAAACACATCAAACACGCACCGAACAATGCTAAACGAAACCGATCGAAACCTACCTCTCTCGGTGACCGATTCAGCGGCGAATCCAACAAGTACAGCTAGAACAACCAGATCGATACGTTTCGTCGGATGCGAACGTGCGTTAAACGAATCAAACGATTTGGAACTCTAGGGTTTCACTTTGGATTCTCTGTCTCTCTGAAATCAGAGAGAGAGAGAGAGATTTCCCCTTCAATTCCGCTTTTTCAAAGGAAATAAAAATCGGAGAGGAAACAAGGGTTCTTTTCCAGTTTATAATATATATATATAATAATTATTTACGACTTTGCCCTGCCCTCGTCGTTTACATCGACGAGTAATTGCTGAACCACCGCGAGGAATAGGAATCGTGGATCGGGCCGTTGAATTGGTGGGACTCTTTTATGCTGAGTTTGGACAAATCAGATGGACGGTTGGCAATGAGAGATCATGGGATGGACGGCGAGGATCTAGGTGGCATATCTTTTTCGGGGAATGTAAAAAGAATTTCTAAATTCTGACCTTTAATGGTTCGTTATATTAATTAGGGAGGCTGGTTAACTAATGTCATCCGAAAGCGGTTACTCCCGCCAATCAATTTACTAGCAACACCATCCTTTTAAACCCCCCACCTCCCAATTTAACTTATACAAACCCCACCACCTACCTATTTTGAAATGAAAAACTCTCTCTTCTCCCCCTCCCTCACCCTTTTTTATTTTCTTCTCCTTCACATCCGGTGTGAAGGCCATCGAAAATCCGTCGAGAATCCACCACGAGCCCGCCGCAAGACGGCCGCGAGACCGCCGCGAGGCTACCGTGACGAGATCCCCTTCTACAGTCTGCCCTAACCCCCCTCCCCCCCCCCCCCCACGACGCCCCCAAGCATAAACAGAGAGGTAAATGATTCTTCAAATATATTTTTCCTCAATTGTTATTAGTGATTCATGGGTTATTCAATCTCTTTCTACTTTTCATTCATTCAGGGTTTTTGCATTATAAGTTAGGGTTTTCATGGGTATTTATGATGTTTTTAGAGAAATGAATTGATTTTGGGTCTTTTTTTTTGTTGGATTATAAATTATGATTGTATTTGTTTGGTATAAACAATGTATGGTTTTGATTCAAATATAGGGTTTTGATATGAAGCTAGGATATTGTGTAAGTAATGTATGGTTTGATTTATTTTTATTTTCTTGGAATTGAAAGCCATGTGTGTGATTCCATTTGTTTGGTTTAAACTCTTATATTACAAATAATGGGTGTTTTTTTTGTAAGTTTGGGTTTTGGTAGGAATTTAGGGTATTTTTAGAGAAGTGAAGGTTTTAGGGTTGGATATCACCAATTAAGGAATCTTGCACCCTTTAACATGTGAATTATTTTAAGAAATACATATCTGACAAATTATTAGTAATGCATTCTGTATGTTGGGATTTTTCAAATGAATATCATTTGCATTTCATCTTTCCTTCAGAACATGCTCAAGTTGTATAGTTGCACTTGGAAAATGATACGTCTTCTATAATAGGTAATCCTCGTATTTTATAACTTTCAAGATTTCAATGGCTTAGTGTGATTGCATTCCTAGTTACAAAATGAATGAATGAGTTAAAGACTAGCGAAATAGTATTTTCCATTCTGGAGGTGCCTAGCTTAGCAATCGATCTTGTTGAGGATGATTTATAGATTTGTTAAACTGCACATTCCAATGTTGCATCTGTTTAGTTTAAAACCAATACCCTACATGTATTGAGGTTTTTTTATTCGAACTTAGGGTTTTGATAGGAAGATAAGCAATGTATGATGGAACTCTTTTTTTTTTTTTAAGCCATGTCTTTGATTCTTTGACTTGTTTACTCAAATGTAGGGTTTTTAAGCCATGTCTCAACTGGTACCACTGCTAATCGAGGGATTCAACATCTGATCCAGTATTTCAAAGATGGAATAACACTTCCCGACTCAGTTGAGACATAGTGTAGGTCATATCAAATGAATGATCGACGGCGATGTCTCATATGTTTTTCTTTTAGACCCTTTTTTTTACCAAGTTGTTTAGTCTTTTTGAAAGATTTTGAATTAGTACATGTTGTTTAAATGTTTGTGGGCAATGCATGAAATTTTTAATGTGGTATTGTTTAGTAATGTATGGAAGTTTGTATGCAATATCAACATATGAACTTAATTTGATGTGTCTTAGTCGATTTTCATCATGTAATCTCCACAGGAACTGATTGAGTATATATGTTTTCACTTTTTGAACCCAGTTCAACGATCATCTGTCAACCCGATCGATATTAGATGACATTACTCCGTCAACTCTACAATATGTATTTCGACAATAGTGTGTCATAAGCCCCATTTCGACAGCCATCAGTCAACCCAAACAATTACAGATGTCATTACCGTTATCAACATTACAGTATGTATTTCGACATTAGTGTGTCAAATGGGTATGACTGTTTACAGAAGTCCCAGTTCGACGGTCATCTGTCAATCCGATCGATAATACATGGCATTACTCCGTCAACTCGGCAATATGTATTTCGATTTTGTTGTGTCAACTCGACAACATGGGGAGAGATGTTGGGAGAAATAAGGGTTTGATTTTATTTTAATTTAGGTGGTGGGGTTGTGTTGTTATTTGATTTGGGGTGGTGGGATGTGTGCAGGTGGTGGGATTGATACAGTATAATGAAAATGGGAATGCAGGTTTTTTTGTAAATATTGAATGGTGGGATTGTGAACATGGTGGGTGGGAATAACTGCACCCTCCTTCATTTCCAAGCAGTGTTCGTGTTCTAATTTAGAATTCCAATATATTTATATTACATATATATGCATGATTTTTAAAATATGTATACACAATATACAATATATTAACTCATAATCACTTTTCAAAACAAAAAAAAAAACTCATAATCATATTTTTCATCAAAATATCCATATTTATATTTTTTTTCATACAAAACCATCCACATGATGTAGGATAAATTTTTTGCAAAGATATGAAAAAAACATTTAGTAGCAATAAGATAGATAAATACTCGAGCATATGATTTTTTTTTGTTATTTTTATTAAAAACATAAAAATAAAGTTTTAAATATTTAGGTGATTATGAATCAATTATAAATTAATCAATAAAAGGTGAATAATATGTTCATAAATACTTATAAAAATAGTCAAACAATTTGATTTATCATGTGATATCGCTTATATCAATAAAATAAATTGAATAAAATAATATAATTTTTTCACAGAGGACTTAGAATACTGATATATACTGATTTATTCTCACATATTTCAAAATAGTTGTATTTTATATTCCATAAATTTTTGCATTTATATTATGCACCCCCCACCCCCCAGTAGTGGAGTATAGGGAATAGAGGTGGAATAATGTCTTTTTCGAACTAGTATCCCTATATGGTGATGTTAGAATATTGAGAATAAAGGGAATAGGGTGTGGTATTAGTTTTCCAGACCCCTTTAAAAATTATATTATTTTATATAATCTATTACACTGATAATAAAGATTTACATGTCAAAATCATTCTTTCAAATTTTAATAAACATATATCCACATCTTATTCATTTTATCTACAACTCATCTTTGTTCAACTAATTTTTTTTTATCATTATGTTTTTTTAATGCAAATAATTATAAATACAACAGGATGCTCAGAATACAAATACAAATACAAATATATTCTGACATACATACAATCTCTATCTATTCTTTCGATCCAAATAGTTTTAAGTTTGTTCTCTCATTATTTCCTCATATTCTCCCCGTATTCCACTACAGGTACAATGAAATTAAATACTCAAGAAGTTCATTTAAACCGCTAATAATTGGTCTCCAACGTTAGACCAAAAAAGCAGCACATCGGTGTACGCTAACGGAAA
This sequence comes from Acorus calamus, assembly GCA_030737845.1. NCBI lineage: Eukaryota > Viridiplantae > Streptophyta > Magnoliopsida > Acorales > Acoraceae > Acorus > Acorus calamus. The sequence continues at coordinate 26,122,586 of CM060862.1, read as the reverse complement.
CAGGAATACGAGTCTTAATTACACCTGACCTTATATACATTAATACATTATAACGGCCGAGTATGGAATACACATTGCTTTGTCTTTATTTTTATTTTTTACTTTTTTTGGTAAAACTTGTCAGTCGACCTTTATTTGAAGTAGAAAAAATTAAAACAAATAAATAAAGCATGGCCGTACTTTGATGGAAATGATTAATGTTTTTAGCAAGGACGGGGAACGTTATTGAAAAGTCCAAATCGTTATAATTAATTGCAGGATGGTCCATCATTTGTCTAGTCACAGGGGCGCGACAAACGATGCAGATCAGATGGTTGTGGTTCTTTGTTGGTGTTTGGGGGTTCAGAGTTGTGTAGAGAAGGACAAGGTATTCTTGTCTTTCTGAAATAAAAAAAATATAAATAAAATAAGATGGTCTTAGGAACTGTTTGGACTTTCATGGAAAGATGTTCAAGACTAATTCTTACTGAGATAATGCTTGTCGACTATTAATTTACAAATACAAAAATGCATAGTTTAAAACAAACGTACGTGTTTAGATATTCTCTAAATGATTTAATATAAACAAAGTTTGTTTAGTCAATGATTCCAAACAACGCTTAAGATGGGTTGTTGTGAGAATGATAGTAGAGTTAATTAAGATTCATGTTTTTTTTTCAATTATCTAATTATTTTTTAAATGTGAATAAGTTTTCACAGGAAATATAAAATTTGGTTGGTCAAAAATAATTATGTTGGATAAGTTATCTCAAATCATAAAATGATATAATTATTTCATTTATTTGTCACAGAGCCGTACTAAGGTCCTTTAACTTAAAAGTTAAAATTATGCTAATGTATTTTATTATATTTATAGAATAAATAAATATTATAATATAGATAATTATACATGTCAAAAAATCATTTTCCAATTTGAAATGTGTTTAATTGCTCTTCATTTTTCAAATTTATTGTGTATTTAGTTATTTTCATTGAAAATAAAATGATAATTTTTTACTTTTTCATTTAACCATGAATAAATTACAATTAAGAAAATAATAATGATGTGGATTAAAATTTATAAATATAAAAAAATTGACTTGTGATTACTTAATTCATAAAAAATGATAATAAGTGATTTGACGTGTAAATTCATATAAAGCTGGAATAGAATGATATAGTAATATAATTTTGTTGAATATTTAAAATATCCATAGTACCCTATTCTTATTAATTGTAACGTATATCATTCCATCTACTATTCGCAAGCAACCATGTTTTCTGAATTTATTCATTATTTTTTTTTAAAGTCAAATTGGGACTTAGATTAAGCATTTATTATTAACCGAAATTCCATGCAAGTACCAACAAAAGTTCCATTTAAGTACAACCATGTCTCGCGAAACATTATGATCTGATGTTAGTCGAATCTAGATCATTCAGTCAAACGACCCTACTCACCTATCCTACATATCTTCAAATAGGAGCCTAAGCATTCGACGGTTCAGATCCAACGGAATCCCGATGAACGAAAGTAACGCCTCGGGAACCGTCGATCCAATGAGGCCAAATCCCTCACACGGTCGTCGAGCGAGGCGTCACTTTCGGATCGTTGACTGGTCCTCACGGCTTCTTTAGTTTATTATTATTGTTATTATTTTAAAAATAAAAATAAAAATAAAAGAAGGTCAAGCACGTGCCGAGACATTCCGACGGCGTGAAACGCGGACCAAAAAAAAGAGATTCGTTTTTTGACATCATTACGTGCTCCTGTGCTGTTTGATTGCAATTTTTTTTTCTTTTTTCAATCTGTGATTTTCAAAAGAAAATATATGTACTCTGGTGTATTATTTATAGACGAAATAAAAAAAATTAACTGCATATGTATCTATGATCGAAACTACACATGGAGTTCTGACTGAAATTGTAACATCTTTATATGGTGGGGAGGGTTGATGGACTATTGATATATTTGCAATGGACAATATCACAATACTCAGAAAGTTATTCTCCGCAAAGCATGCAAATTCAATGGATGTAGATATGCAAGTTGAATAAAATTTGAGTTGAACTTGAATACGACATAAAATAGAGAAAGCTAACTAACCCGACTTTTAAATTCAGAAAGTTTAACTTGAACTCAATCTATCGAGTTTTGATTGAGGTTTGAGTTTGTTATGTGTTCGGTTCAAATTTAACTTAAATAATGTGTTATTTAAATAATTAAAACTTTGAAACATTTAATGTTTCGTAAGAAAAAAATAAGAAAGATAAAATAAAAATAGTTTATATATATATAATAAAAATATAGAATAGATAGATTTTAGATAAAAATAAATTCAATAATTTAAATTTTATCTCATAAATTAATTAATTAAAATTTAATTAGAGGTTTTTACTTTTTGACTCACAATTTGGGATTCAGACTGAGTTCAGGTTAACCCACGTAGATTGTTTAGGTTGAGACTCAAATTGATTCGAATGCAAAATCATAATCCAAAACTCACTCAAAATTGAATTGATTCATATTCGACACCCTAAAGTACACCACCCATTATACATGCATGAGTTCTATATGTGACTTTTGGTGATACTTGAATATAACGACAATATTAAACAGAACCCAATTATTGAAAACACCACTCAAAAAATGAAATGAGTTTCAGACAACACTTCGCATCGTGTCATTGGATAATGTGATTCCTTATCACGGAATTGTTGGTTTTGCCTCGTAAAAGCGTATAATTAAAACTTCCCGTGATGAGCTGGATTTCTGCTTTTGTTGGGGGGTATTTTCGGGATTGTGTGTCTTGCACACCACCCGCGATTTTTTTATTTATTTTTACCCTTTCACGAGTTCCAGGGGCCGATCCTACTCGGCGATTAATCGTCATCTCGGTGTGCTGTGTACACGTGACGAGAGCGGTGTATATGTTTTTTTAAAAGAAAAATGTTGTACATTTATTTTTTGGGAAAATCCACGTAACCCCCTCTGAACTGTTTGAAATCCATGAAACCCTCCTAATTTTTCTTGAAGTATATATAAACCCCTCTAAACATTTATGTAAATCAAAATAGTCTCGGAGTTCAATTTTCTGTGACAGATCAAGATTATTAAGCAAATATTGTGTTTTGTTTACCCTGACTTAAAATATAGAATACCAAAATCCCTTACAATGTGTCAAAAATGCAGAAAAATCTTTTATAATTGATGATTTTATGGTTTTACCCCTCCAGATAGAGTTTCATAATCTATTTGGAGGAATAAAATCATCATTTATAGATAATGCTTCGCATTTTTAACAAATTATATGGTGCTTTTAGTATATTATGTTTTTAGTGTGATTTTGATTTAAAATTTTAATATATTGATATGATTTACTTAAATTTTATTTTGAAACTTAAAATATATTTATGGTTTATCAAAATCTGATTTGAAATCTTAAATTTGAATAAATAAGATATCATTGATAAACTTAAGAGGGTAAAAATGAAAATAAAAAAATTGGGTCATTTTTCCTTTGATAAGTAAATAATACACATATTTCATTTAATCACGTGTATATTTCAATAGAATTTTAATTTTAAATAAACATATACTCCAATAAATTGCATTAATGCATTTATAAAAAAATATAAAAAAATTAATCGACATATACTTTATTAATGTGAGTACGTGACTTTAACGAAACATATATGCTAGAGTTGGGTCTGGAAAAGGATTATATGTGACACTTGTATGAATAATTTTGTTTATTATTGAAATTATTTTAGATTAGATTAATATAAGTGGTAGTGAATGGTGGTGTATAAATTTTAAATAAAATTTCTGTTTTATACGTGGGTTGTCTCAGATGATATTTTCAATAATGTGAAAATATATTTTAAAATATTAATATATAATCATACTCCAATCAAACATTAAAAATTATATCTTGCCTAGAGGTATATATACGTCTTTTACTATTGATTACTTTACTATTAAAGTTATAATTAATAGAAAATCTATTAATAGACAATCTTTTGTCAAACATTAAAAGTTATGAGATTTTATTTTAATTAAAGTAAATAAATTCTTTTACTATTGAAGCGCGCATCATTGATCACTGCGATTGGATAAAAGATTGTCTATGTTAATTATATATATGTGTTTTTTTTTAAAGTGCTTTTTTTTTTTACAAAAAGTCATAGTCCATGTGAAAAAAAAAAGTGGAATGTGGTACAATAAAAGTGAACAAGCAAAAAAAATATTTGTTTGTGATTAATGAATGGATTATCTATTTTAGAGTAGATGAAATCACAAAAATAACTGATATTAGTTTTAAAAGTTTCTTTAAAATTAGTTATTCCAACTAATCTATTCCATTGACATAAGAAATCTGCATATAAATTATCTATCTTCACTAATAAAGGATTTGTATGTCAAATCATTATTTATATCTTATACACATTGTATCTACAAATATTTCATAGTTAACTAAACAATAATATATTCATTATTATATTTTTTTAATAAAATAACTAAAGGAAAAAAAACACAATAAAATATATAATAAATATTATATATAGATATAGTTATCGATCTTAAAATAGCACACTTAACTAATCAAACTCGAGTATAATGCATGTACCTGAGTGGATACAGCGGCGGCAGACCACATACTCACATAGGATGTATGCATGGTCTACATGCACGTATATTTATGTCTAATAATAATAATAATAATAATAAAGAGTAAAATGCGTTACGATCCCCTAAAATCTTTAAAACATGCAGAAACTCTCTTGAAGTTTTAAAACATGCATTTATACCCTTTGCCGTTAAATTTTCTATTAAAATAGAATAAAAATATACTTTTATCCTTTTAATTAATACGATTTTATACTTTTAAGTAAATCATTATCGTGTGTTCATCTTTTAATTAATTGTTGTGTGAGTTAATTCTCATAATAAATGCATTTAAATGTATTTAGAATTGATTATTATATTAATTAATATTCACAAAGCATATCCAAAGTTAATTCATTGACTCATTTTTTTTATATTTATAAAATTAATTAAATGATAAAAATAATAATTTTATTGTATTTTAGTCCTATCAAAACGAAAAAATCTAACGATAAAGAGTATAAATGCATGTTTTTTAATAGAGATGGTAGTGGGACTGTCCTAATAAGATACCCAACCTGACCCGACCCGGTTGGGACGGGTCGGGTTTAGGTTTGAGACGGGTTTGGGATGGTGGTGGGACTGTCCTATTGAGATACCCGACCTGACCCGACCCGACGCGGTTGGGACAGATCGGGTTTAGGTTTGAGATGGGAAATGAGTTTACTTAGCAAAATCCGCCTCGGCTGCAATTAATATTAAGATTAATATTTGTTTAATAATTATATAATTTATATTTTTTATTTGTGTTCCAAAAAAGATATCAAAAAAATAAAAATGAATAAACTCAAACGCTAATTCAAAGTTGAAATCATATAAACATACATCGGGTTGTCTTTTGATATTCAAAAAAATTTGATACATTATATTTGTCATTTGTTATGGAAACTGAAAGTTTATATTTCTTATTTTTTTTTTATTCTGTAGGATTTATTCTAATAAATATTTATTTTTATTTAAAATTTTAATTTAGATTAAATATTATATAAATATATGTTTTAATATTTTTTTCCTAAATCTATCTTGGTTCAACCTGTCCAGACCTAACCCGACCTAAATGGGACAGATTTAGAATAAAAAGTTAAACCCGTCATAGGTTTAGGATGGGTTTCGAATAGGATTTTGTGGGCATGTTTGAATTTGAGATTCACAAAATCCATTCCAATCCGTTCTATTGTCATCCCCATTTTTGAACTTTAGTAGATGCTTCTACATGTTTTAAAGATTTTAGAGGGCCAAAATGCATTTTACCATAAAAAAAAGGCCAGTTACGTCACGTTATAAATGCAAGTATATATAGTTTGTTCACATTTTGGATGTGATGGTGAAGCGTGACTTAAATAAACAAAGCACCCAACAAAGCATGTGAAGAAGTCTCACACCCAAAAAAAAAAACAGGCATGTGAAGAAAACAAAAACTATAGAGGTGTCATGTGAGAGAAGCATGAATTTGGAGTATTGGACCATCATAGCAACCTCCCTTCCTATATTTATGAACCAAAAATAAAATAAAAATTTATAATAATCAAATGTAGAGTAAAGTTGGGAAAGAATAGGGGATGGTTATTTCAACCCCTCTAGTTATGCAGCCCACCCCGTTATCCACCCCACCACACAACTTTTTAATTTTTCACAAATCTGCCCCTCCATTTATATTTGGTTATGCACTATGTTTACCCACCCCAATCATTTCTCTTCTTCCTCTCTCTCCATCGGCTTCTTCCTCTTCCCCCCCTCACCGATTTTTCTCTCTCCAGTCTCCCTCCGCCTGCAAGCATCTTCATTGTCCCTACTTACTTTCTCTCCCGGATATCCTTCTCCCTCCCCCAACCGAACTACCCCCTCGATATCAAGCTCCATCAACTCAGTCACCGCTCCGTCGCCTCCTCCCCCGCCCCATTCAGATTCCACGCCGTCGCCTCTCTCCCCACCAAGAACACCATTCTCTAAGGTTAGCAACTCTTTTTTATTTTTCTATTATTTCATTAATCTTATAAACCCTAGTATGATAAACCCTAGTTTTCTTAGAAACCCTAGCTTTTCAAGTTAACCCTAGTTTGTCCATCTTGATATGAATTGTTTGATAGAAAGTTGTTTGCATTATTGTTGATATAAACCGTTTGATGAAAAATTATTTCCGCATTGGTTGGGACTTGGGACTTGGGAGACATGTTTTTGAACAATGTTTTTATTATTGGTAATTAAAAGTTGTATTGCTATAAGTTGAAAATTTATACAAATCACAGTTCTTTACAATGAAATAAAATGGGAAAGAAAGTCCCTAGAATGCCTCAAAATGAGTATCCCCTAACCTAGATCTTATCCCCTGTTTTTCATCAAAGAACCAAAAAGCCGTTGAAGGTCCTTTGTTTACCTCACTCTCTTAAATCCTCCCATATGCTTTTCCTACTCAAAAGTTGTTTTAAGAGCCGGACAAAAGTGAGCTCCAATAAAATGTTGCAAAACCAATTACTTCTCGCTTCCCATTAGACCCCATGCAGTCCATAAGATACTTTACATGGAAAACCAAAATAAGGGGTTGAGTCCACATTGGACAGTTAAGAATTATCTGCCAAGTCCCTTAAGAACTCCTTGATCAAGTCACTTTTATTGTCATTCCCTTTTTTTTGCCTTGCTTTAGCCTTCTTGCCACTAGGCGTCTTCTTATTCTTCTTTGTTCCTCCCTATTTACTGGGCTCATACTCAGTGAGGACTTTGGACTGATTACCTCTCGCTAATAAGACTGGGGAGCTTGGATGATGGAATCATGTGCAACACACTCAACAATGTTAGTAGAGGAGGACAGATTGTTGGTGATATTATTTTTTACAATGTTATTTGAAGTCTTTGATGTATTATGAGTTGTATAATAGTTGAGTATGAAATACATTTTTTCATTAAAATTCTTCATTGAATGATAACCATTGGTCATGATTTTGATTTTTTTTTTTTGTATTCTATATTCTTCCTTCATTAGGAATCATTGGTTGATTATTTATGAAAAAAGTATTTATTGAACACTTTTGAATGAATGAGAATAATTTGTTCCTAGTTTTTTTTATTAGTTTATTCAAACTTGTTTGTGCAATATGGCACCAATGCAATGAGTTCCACAATCTGCTTCACTTTGAAGACATCAATATAAAAGATCAGTTATGAGAGATGGGATACGAAGTTCCATTTGTTGAACAAGTGGTCGTCGAGAGGATGTAAGAGAGGTTGATGTAGATGGAGAGGAGGTGCGAGAGATGGGGCATCCCAATGATGGGGAAGGCAATTTATGGTTTTGAATAGAGCCTAGTTATGTATTTTTTGAGATATTGTATGGTTAATATATAGCAGTGAAATGAATGCATGCATGTGTTGGGATCCATGCTAGCTCTCCTTTTTTATGCACTATTGGTACAAAAAGAAGGGGTGAAAGTGTTCCCTCTCTTACTGGAGTTACCAACTACTGCCCCCTCATCCCATCTTGTACCTGTATATGGTACCACGAATTCTTGACGGTGATGGAGGAATGAACGGGGTTCGCCACGAGTTCGCCTGATGAAGAAGCCGCTGACGGGGAAGAGAAATGGCGGGCGAGAAGAAAAGGGAGGGCGGGAGAGGGGTTTAATATTGGGGGTGAGCTTTTAATTATATGGGGCATTGAGGGGTGTAATATGTATGGGATGGCTATACTTCACAGAGGGTGGGGAATGTAGAGGTGGGATGCTTTACTTTTAGAACCACAATATGCCTTTTTTAAATGGGGTTGGCTGCATAACTAAAGGGGTTGAAATAACCGCACCCAAAAGAAAGAATATTCAGCCTTTTATTTTATTTGACAAAGTTAAAAAGGACTCATTCCCAAAATATCTTGAGGGGCATATTGGGAAGTTTAAGTACATGTGAAGATGGCCGGACTCATTTGGCGGTATGTTCTCTCATGATCGGAATTGTTATTCTCTTTTGTTTTCATCGATGGGGAAGTGTTCTAGGGTCAGGAATAATAATGATGAAGGTATGGAATTTTAGCCTGTCAAGCAGTACTAATTTAAAGATTGTATGTAAAATCAGGAATATTGAAATATTTCATTTAATTTTTTAAAAGTTTAATAATTTCTAGTATCATCCTATCAAATTTTTTTTAATGAATAGTTTTATGATTAGTCTGTATTAGTTTCGATGATTAAATTGGTTGCATTTTTTTTTGTCAATTGTCTAGTCATTGTTACTAAAGAAAATGATATGTCAGCCTTATGCAATCCTCTAATTATATCAATTTCTTTTTAAAAAATTATACACTCATATTGAAATAAATATTGTTATATAAAATGAAGTAATTAAAATACAAAAACATATATTTTTTCATTTTGAATAACTTATTAATTTTTTTGTACAAACAATATAATAGAACACTATACATTATGATACAATAGTGTATATGGCTGCAGACTGGGTGCTCTATTACAAAATAAAATAAAAAATATAATATTTATTTCATACGACTATGTTATTTGTACTTTATTTTTTTATTTAAAAGATGTATTTTATTAGCCAACTATATTTTTGAATCAAAATGTATGCATATAAAAATATAAAAATGACCGAGCGTAACATTTTCTATTAAGAAAATGTATATGGAAAATGATATGCCCTGCCTGATAATGTCCGCAACTTTCATCTTGGTTTTACTTTTAAAAAGAATACATATTCGTTAATTGAAATATATACTGTTATTAAAAATATACACTAAGATATATTAATATACTTATAAAATTGATTTTCTTTTTATTTATATACTCTGTGAATAATGCAATGTATATTGTATTATCACAATACATATGCATTTAAAACTGATTGAGTTTATCTCCACTCGATCTAGATTTGTCCTTGTATATGATTATGGAAAACCCACTTCAAAATATATCTCTGCTTTGTTATACTCAAATTTTTTTCCATTCTCACATCTAGTCCCATGACATCTTTCAAAATAAGAATTCATTTTTAATAAGTATGCGAAATTTTTTTAACAAGATATATAAATTATCTAAGGGGATATATGCTTCATTGGATGGTCAGTGATATATGTTAGATTACATTTGAGAGTTGAGACTGTAAAAAACATTGTGTATATTATGATACCTCGGCTATTTATATGGGCCAAGGAGCCCACCCGGTCCATCAAACCATCTCCCAACCCGCCAAATGTTAGAAAAACCTTAACCCACATTTAATTCAAGAATAGGCCCAGGATAAGTGAGAATTAGTTGGAATAACTTCAAAATAGGTGTTTGGAAGACTGAAATAAATAAGAATCTGTATGCTATAATTAATTAGTATAAAATGACATATAGAGTCCAGAAAATCCCTAGAATTAAATTATTCCACGTTATTCAACTCAAAATAATATATGGGTCCACTGTCAAATCAACTATCATTATTTCTTATAAATCAATTGTTATAATTTTTTCATAATTTATCAATCTTTATCCAAATTTTATTCACATTTTATTCAACAGTGAAAACTTTATTAATGCATTTTCTAACTAATATAATTTAAAATATAATCAAATAAAAAATTATTTATCCTTATTTATACTGAAATAATCATCAACTTTAGAATAACAAAATTCTCTATCCAAATGGGGCTGAGAATAAAAAAAGGGGGGCTACACAAGTGGCTTGACATATTATTGATACCTTCCACAAAAACTCACCCAGCCAAGTACTTTTGATTGATGTTCACTTCTTCAATGAAACATTCATGACCCGTTTGGGTAACAGGTTAAGCTCGGATAAGGGTGGTATTAGGGTGATATAAGAATAGATAGAGAAAATAACTGTTTGTTTGCAAAGTATAACTTGGTATTACTAAGTCAATTTAAACGAATATAAGAAAATATAACAATTCTAAGTAACCTATAGGAAAAACTATACTCAGATTATTTATTCTCATGGGCCTATATGTCAAATCAATTTTTTACACCTTATCACATCAAATCACATATCAACACCTCTTATACATCAAATGGCTCACATGTCAAATCAATATTTTTACAATTTATTTATATTTTATTATTTATCAACCAAACAACTCAATCTTTATTCTTACGTTTTCTAATAAGAATAAAAAAACACAACCAAACAGAAAATCTCTTATTCTTATAGAATTGCTATCTATACTGATATAGTTATCTATTCAGAATAATTCAATTCCTCAATCTAAACGGGGTCCGAGTATAATTGGAGAAGGGTTTTTTCTTCTATACACGAGGGTCTAATGAAATTTTTTTATAAATTTGAATAAATTGAATTTATACCTTTTTTATATTTTCGATGAAAAATATATTGACATAGTAGAGTACTCTATTAAACATTTTATATATTGCTTTACATGATGATGTGATGTCTGTAGAACTGTTTGCAGGAGTGTCTTTGCGTATTGGCATTTTGTGACGCCCCTGCTACATTTTGTGTGAGTCCATCAGTAATAAGAGGAACCTCAGTTTTTTTTTTAATTTTGAGATGATTCTATAGTTTTTTTTTCCATCTTGTAATCATGAATATATTTCAAGAGTTAATTATCAGTCTCAAAGATGAACAATGACATTTCAAGGACCGTGCCATGTTAAACTATGGAAGAATAATTTTAAATGATGTATATATTTAATTGAATTAAATATACTATTTCAATACACTTAGAAATTTAAATAATTATTTGTTTAATCTAATTGAATATAAATCTTTATAGAATTTTTTTTTCCTTTATAGAAAGGGGTGGTGTGTACGTGGAGCTCATGTAAGGATAGTGTGTAACAACATTCATCACGGAATCATATTGACATTTAAAAACTAGTTTTTCAGGTAGACTCTTTTATCCAACATTTTAGCTTTAATTAAATATAATTATTAAATAAACATATATAGGATTGACGAAAGTAGAGCAACGATGATCGAGGACCGGCTTGTGGTTGATTTTTAACTGGCTCCAACAATTGTTTTCCTTCATATTCGAATTTAATGGTTAAAAACATAATCACTTTTTTTTTTTTAAAAAAATATAGTCACTTATAATTATACCAAAATATTGGCACCATAGTCAACTTGTTTTTATTGAAAAAAAATCTACGCAATGTGAAAGCTTAACATCTCAGTTGTCTGAGTGGGTTAACAAGAGGCAAAGACACTAGTACATATATGGTAGTTGGTAATTTAGAGTCAGCTCTTGAAAATTAGATATAACATTTTTTTTTGTGTTCACGGGTAATATTTTATATGCATTAAAGTGGAAAATCTTGCTGACCCTTTCAGAGAAAAGATATAGTGAGGAAGGAGAGAAGAAGCTCTCATGTGGAAGACGATATTGACTCAAGTTGCAAGCAGGTATTTTTTTTCTCAACAATATATGGTCCTATGACAATGAGGTCCTTTTGTTTTTGATAAAAATTGGTGTTCCTCAACATTTGATCCTTCTACTTCTTTCATAAAGGTAGAAAGTGCTAAACTACTTAATCAAAACTCGGTTTGCCGACTTAACAATGTATGGTCACATGACAATGAAGTCATTGAAAATACATAATAAAATTTGAGCGTTATTACACACAGTCTTTATGAAATAACAATTTGGGCTTTCTATATATCTCATTTAATGAAATATGTGATTTTCTTAGAGTTATTCAATTAATTGGAGTTTGTATTTCATTTTGTAAATGCACATTAAAAAAAAAATCAAACATGCCGAGCCTGTGACTAAATGTAATTTTATTCTTTATAAGATTTTGAACCAATAAAAGTCGGATTTTTAAGTAGAATTTTAAAAAGGGTTTTTTTTTGCATTATACCCCTGTTAGGATTCATATTTACAGAAATACCCTTGTTAGGATCCCGATAGCAAAAAATACCCCTCTTAAACTAATAAGCAGTGCTCTGATGCCCCTGTGGTTAGGATCCGTGAGTTCTGGTTAAAAAATCACTGTTACCCTCCATTAAGTGCATGGAAAAGTTGAATATACCCTCCTTTAACTCATTTTTTTTTTGTTGAACCATCTCCTTCTTCTTCCTCCTTTTTCTCCCTGTTTTTTTAATTTTTTTGGCCAAAGCTCCTGTGTTTCCCCTTCATAGCAGAGGAAAAAGTCCCCTCCTTGTTTAGCCCAAGCCTCTCCTCTCCTCTTTTTTTGAAAGGGCTCTCCTCTCCTCTTAATCACTTGTTTCCTCTTCCCCAAATCAAAATCCCAATGAATAGTTCCATGAGTAGTCCCAATCCAGAATCTAATTGTTATTGTGGTTTGCCATGTAAAATATGGATATCAAACAAAGAAATGAGCAAGGGAAAGAAAACTTTCAAATGTCCTCATTGGGGGTTAAGTTATTCTTCATGTTCCTCAAAAAAAAATTTGATTCTTGAAAATGGTGGATGTTTTAATAGTATTAGTTGTGTTTGAAATTGATTTGGGTTCGATTTGGGGTGGATTTGGTTGGCTGCTAGGGTTTGGTTGAGAGAGAGAGAGAGAGAGAGAGAGAGAGAGTTAGGGTTTGGTGGAGAAGAAAGGAGAGGGTTTTCAAGAGAGGGTGAGAGGGTATTCAGGTCGGATAATATTACTTGGGGGTAGATAGGTAATCTCCACATGTGTGATTAATAAATTAATCATGGTCAATTCTGTTTTGATGACGGTAAGTGATGGAGGGGTACAGGAGCACTGCTTATTAGTTTATGAATGATATTTTTGCAATCGGGATCCTAACAGGGGTATTTCTACAAACGGAGATCCTAACAGGGGTATATATGCAAAAAATCCTTTTAAAAATGATGTTGATAAGTCCGATTTTTAAGTAAAATTTTAAATGCACATCATTTTTTTTTCTTTATATAAGGAGTTAAATATCTTAAAATTCATATCCAATAGTCTCCCTATACCCCTCCCTCACTGCATTTTTCTTTAACACTCTATGAGTGGGGAGCCACATTCATTCCCTAATCCTTACATCTAAAAAAGACTATATTACCCCCTTCCCATTCTTTAATTTTCCGTTTCTTTATATGGGTATAATGAGTATTTCCTTGCATAAATTTTTTTTATTCATTATTAATAATTAATTTTTTTTATTCATTATAAATATTTTTATACATTATTAATAATTAATTTTTCATTTACTTTTAATAATTTTTATTCATTATTAATAATTTTTATCTTTATTCCGAGTCAATATTTGATAAAATTTTAAAATATGTTTTTATTCATTTGATATTTGGACATCTTGTAATATATTTATATAACTTGGGGTATTTGATAATTTTGAATGAAGATAACGTAAGAATGAGAAGAGTTTTGAAATGATAAAATGAACTACATGTCATAAAGATGCAATTTCTCATTACAGTGTAGGAAAATAAAAGAGTGGCTTTTGGAGATGCTCCTACCAAAAAAAAAAAAAAAAAAACTCTATGATACAAATTTCTCCACTACGTGAAGACATTATCTAGACAGCAAAGATGAGGTCACAGATTCACAGTCCATTATAGTGGGATGGTAAGGACAGATCCCTTTCATATCTCTGTTAGAATATCATCATATTATTATTATTTTTTAATGATGATTATTTTTATTTTATTTTTTTATAAAATATTTTTTGTCAATGTGACACCATCCTTAAAATTCTAAATTTTAAAATAACTCAACACACATATTTAGATTTGTTTGTGTTTTCTCCCCTCTGAGTTTACTCCTTGAAAATAGTCTCTCCTCTTCTAGTCTTCTGATTAGTGATTTCCCTTTTTCCTGTTCATTGCTGAAGTTTTTCCCCAAACACTGTTGGAAAAGATGTGATCACACATATAATGTTACACTCCCTGTTTTTTTTACATCTTTACAATCCTAACACAATATAAATTGGCATTACATAAATAAAATTGACATTACATGGTGTAAATGTGTAATGTTTATTGCAAACAAGATGCACTGTTTTTTGGAAAATCAAATGTTCAAAAGGAAACCATAACACATGATGGAGAAACCACAAACAGCATGTAAACATCAGTAAACATTATTCGTGCAGATTTTGATGATCTGCTGCCAAGAGAACACAAGAACAAAAACAAAAAAAACAAAAAAAATGAAAGATCAATAATCCCTCTTATGACACTTGTGACAGAGTAGCCATGTCACTTGCTTTATTGTGTCAATCCATTGTCTTTCTTCCAGAGGCAAAGAGAATTAAATGAAAATTTATCTTCATATCCAACATTAAATTTTTAGAAATCCCAATCACATACAAATAATAACAAGGTAATAGGTCCAGAAATGCAAAAACTCTAACAAAAATTAAATTGGACTTCAAAATATATGTATAAAGGTACGCGAGACATTATGCATATCTCTCATCAATGAATGTGGAAACATGGAAAGAGAATAATATATGTGCCTGCCACTCGATCAATTAATGGTATTTTACATGTATGTAACTTACAATATATCAGCTTATCAACGGATAAAGACACTCACCTATACGATCCTGAATAATCGTGGTGATTATCTATGTAAAATTCAGATAATCAAGTGAAGTCAGAGCAGAGCAATGTAAAAAGACAGTTTATTGTTAAAGGAATATAATCACATGCATAATTGAAAAATCTAGACTAATCGAAGAAATAAATTTATTTGATAGTTGCAATTCGTGCCAAAGAAAGCCTTTAGGAACGCCTCCCATCCTTATACAAAATATAACTTTTACCCTCCAAAAAAAAAATATAAATTTATATATTAAGATCATAAATGTTTAAAGGAAAAACTTAACCACCCAACTCATACGAATTACGGATGATCAAGCTGATGGGAGTCCAGCGGTGGATCTTGTGCAAATCCTCCTCACCATTCTCACGAACCCCCTTTTTTTTTTCTTACTTTTTTTAATATTTGTAAATCATGTAACTTTTATTACATAAATCATTGTTTACAAAATTAATACCATTTGGAATATCATTGCAAAATTTAAAATAAGATCAATATTGAATATATCTAATTTATATTTAAAAACGATAAATTTAAGGTAATTAAGTAACATTTGTATATTTATACTAATATTTACATCAAAAACATCATATTTGATTATGTGGATACATCATAACAAAAATTTACTAAATAAATGTAATTAAATTTTAATATTAACAAAAAATGTATAAATGTTAATTAATTATCTTAAAATTATAATTTTAAATTTAAATGAAATATATTCAATATTTGTGTCTTTTAAAATGTCTCAACGATATATTTCTAATTGCATACTAATTTTGTAACAAATAATTTATGTAATAAAAGTTAAATTGTTTAAAGATATATATAAAAATAAAGGAAATTAATGACATGGAAACAATGTTTGTGTATGCCTTTTGAAGCGCCCAAATTAATGACACTTTAAATGATATGCTGAGATGGCATTGTCAAATTGATCAAAACAAGGTACAAGATTATTTTTACAATTTATTTTGACAGATGATCATTTTTAAAAATAATTATTAAGTTAAGGTTAATTACAAAAATTTCCCGAATATAATCACATGCATAATTGAAAAATCTAGACTAATTGAAGAAATAAATTTATTTGATAGCTGCAATTCGTGCCAAAGAAAGCCTTTAGGAACGCCTCCCATCCTTATACAAAATATAACTTTTACCCTAAAAAAAAAAAAAAATTTATATATTAAGATAAAAAATGTTTTAAAGGAAAAACTTAACCACCCACCTCATACGAATTGATCAAGCTGATGGGAGTCGAGCCGTGGATCTTGTGCAAATCCTCCCCACCATTCTCACGAACCCTGTTTATGAAGCGAGTTGGCATACTATCCAACTCCAATTCCTGGAGGTCCCTCGCGTGCTTTAGTCCTTCAGGGAGCATCTTCAATAATGAGCAGTGGTGGATGACCAAGCGTTTAAGGCTAATCATCGCGCGATACTCCAGTTTCCACTCCCCTAGGGGAAGTTTCGAGAGCTTAAAGAACTTCAATTTTGGAAAGCTTGAAGGAGGGCAGACCATTTGTCTCCCAGTGTAAGATCCCTGTAGTAACTTCAGACTTTCGAGACTTCGCAGCTGTCCTAGAACAGGCATCGGGTCTTGATCGAGCCACGATAAAGTCAACGTCAGCTTCATGAGTTGGGTTGGGAATTCATTGGCATTGGGCAGCCGCTCTAGTCTCCCAAACAGAGTTAACAAGAAGAGACGGTTAAGATCCTTGAATGGCAAATTTGTTGGATTGAAAGATGTCTCTTCTTCAATCATGACCCCGTCGTTCTCCTTCATTTCTACAACCAATGCCAAGTAATTTAGGCATTGAAGTTGAGGAAGTGCGGAAGCTAATGCATCCTCGTGGTCGAGTGATATTTCTCTAATTGTCAACCGATTGAGGCTAGCAAGTTTCACCAGGCTATTCGCTATCCAATCTCCGGCGGGGATGCCATTTAGTATCTGAATATTTGGAAGGCTGCCAATCTGCCGAGGAGGAGCGCTATACCGATCCAGATAAAGATGTCTTAGTGTCCGTTTGGATCCACATCGGGGGACGCTGCGTTGGACGGAACGCAGGGGGGAAGACTCGTAGTAGGGGAATCATTGTTTTGAGGCGTCGGGGAACGTGAAAAACCGGATACAACAAGGAGTGTATGGGTTCTTAACACAACGACGCAATAGGCCGTTTGTGTCCGCGCTCGCGTCCGCCACCACCAACGCGGGTGGGACGTGTATCCAAACGGTACCTTAGTTTTTTCATCTTCCAAACCGAGTGTGGCACTTCTAGCTTTCTGTTCCATCTTACATCCAGCGTTAGTAGATTGAAGAGTTTCCCCACAGATGCCGGGAGTCTTTCAAGCCCGGTGTTGCTCAACCCCAAAAATCGCAGGTAGATAAGAGTCCCTATCTCCTCAGGCAATTGTTCAAGCTTCACGTCCTTCAGATCAATCACCCTAAGTTGCTTCAACCCATCAACTATGGGTATGACACTTTGAGAAGACCCCTTGAAACCCGATGTGAGATTTACTAATTTTACAATGAGTTTTTTTTAATTTTTATAAGTTTTTAAAGAGCTACATCAATTTTTCCTATTATTTATGACAAATATCCTTAAAATTCAAAGCACCATCTCACACCACCTAATCGATTCTCCAATCTTTTTTTTATTACTTCAAATTGCTATGGATTTAGAGTAGACAATTAAAGCTAAACACTATATATCAATTAATTATACGCGAATAAGCTAATGCAAAGCGCGTTCAATAATTGAATCACAACCAAGAAATGACTAGTCCCTATAATTACCTAGATGTGTAGTTAACTTTAACCATGTATGATAAATTATTGTTATATCATTTTAAAATTTATTTTCTTTAATAGAAAAAATCGATAGGACTCCCTGAAAATTATTGAAAATCGAAACAAATTCCTGTAAAATTTAAAAATCTTCTTAATTCCATGGAATCTTCTTAAAATCACAAAAAGTACATGTGATTATCTAAAAGCATATACTAATTATTTAAATTTTATTGACCAAATTATAGTTTTATAATCAAGGTGTTATGCTTTTTGTTGCTAGTAATTTTGATTTGAAAATATAATTTTGATTTGGTTTTTAAATTATTTTATCTAATTTCGTAATGGAGTTGATGAAGCTGTAATTTTTTTTTGTTCAGTTTCTGTGATGAGATTGAGGAGATGAAAATGTTGAAAAAAGACTCGATTTTGTTGATAAAATGATATTCAACGGCTATTTTTTTTATAGTTGAGGATGACATTTCAGGAGATAGGGATGTTGAAAAATGACGGGAGTATTTTTGTTTTACAAAAAAACTAAATCTGATTTTATAAAAATTGTAGGAACTAAATATGATTTTAGTAAATTTCTCGATACTTATTTCAATATACTTTTGGCTGAGAGACTAAATTCGTTAACCATAAATACTTTTTGAAGATTTAAGACAATTTTCTAATTTTAGAGTGACTTTTTGTGATTTTAAGTATATTTAAAGGAGTTATGAAGATATTTCCCTAAATAATAATATGTAAAAAAAATGCATATAACTCCCTGTAAACATCCTGATATCCATATTAATCCATGTGTTTTGATGAAATCCAAATAACTCTTTACAAAGTTATATGTAAATCAAATAAACTCCTTAGGTTAAAATTCCGGTACCAGAATTGGAATATTCCAGGTATAATATATTTTGGGAGTATGCATTAAAAAGTGGACGGTAAAAAGGAAATAAACGCAGTTGGGAATTTTGATTAATCTAGTGATGATATAAAATTGTATGAAATGATATAATTTATATGACAATTAGTATCATAATTATATCGGTTGATATCATTTTTATAATGGATTCGCATCAAATTCATTAATAATGATCGTGTACGAGAATTCCATTTTTCTTTTACCAGGTCAAGCTGGTGGTCCAACAATAATTCAAAACCAAAATATCCAAAATGGACATTGTTAGTATTGGGCCCATTTATATGACCCATTCCTTGATTGACCAAAAATTGGGTATACCCATTTCCTTTTCTAACAATTTAGTCCCACATCGGTTATATCCACCTTTTTCTTTCACCTTATATATTGGGACACACCAATCCTTTATTGAGACTTGTTGGGCCTCACCCCTACGCGCGCGCACACGAGGCCCAGCCCATTAACCCGCGGGCTTGGATTTCTGGTGGAAAAACTAGTTAACCGGGCGTGCGCGCTCACACGAGGCGGGTCGGGCTGCGGGCCACACATGGGCGCGCGCGCAGGGGGGGTGGAAATCCCTCTCCACGGGCCAACTGGGCCCCTTCCGCGGGCTCGGGCTTGGCCCGCATGCGTGTGAGTTTCTTTTTGTCACTCCTAATTTTAATAAGCGCGATTAAGTGGTCGGCTACAATTTTAATGCGCGCAATTAATTGGTCGACAATTAATCGGTTATATCCCTCTTCTTTCTCACTGTTTGATCTGAGCATCTGAAAGGATCGCGGCCGTTCATTGTGGTCTCCTCGTAGCTCGCAGGCATAACCCTGGTGGTCGTATCTCTCAGTGGTAGGAGCCGTCAACCCTGTGCGTGAGGGGGCCTTATTCACCGAGGACAGAGCGTCTCTGCTCGCTTCCACCAAACTGATATGTTTTTCTAATCCTCTCTTAATTGTTTGCAGAATATTTTTGCTGTGTTTTCATACTGGTTTGAATCTGTGGCTTTACTAGGTTTTGGCATTGCCCTTGTTTTAAAAGGAATTTTTTTAAACAATCTCGGTGAATAAGCTTGCTTTTAACCTAAACCTTTTTTTTTCAAACCTCATTCCGCTGTTTTCAAAAATGGGACTTGTAGAGGATTTGTCTGCAAAACCGACTTTGTTTGATGGTACTAATTTTAAGAGGTGGCAGCAACAGTGTAGGTACTGGCTCACCACCCTAGGGTTAATTTCTGTTTTAAGAACTGCTTTAGGTGAAACCAAGTCCTTTTCTGAAAAAGAGTCCACTTCTATTGACCTTACTAAGTCCGACAGTCCCAAGGATACCGATACTGATAAAACAGCAGATCCGAAAGGAAAAACTGTTGAATCAGACGGTGCCTGGGAAGAAAAAGATTTCTTGTGCCATGGTCGAATCTTGAGTGCCTTAACCCCTGAGTTGTATGATATTTTTTGTACAACAAAAGGCACTTTCGAACTATGGACAGAACTCGAGAAAAAATATAGTCTTGAAGATGCCGGGTTAGAAAAATATGCCGTTGGAAAATTTTTAAAGTTTAACATGGTTGATAATCTGTCTATCATGAAACAAATCGTAGACCTGAAAACTATTATCCATGAGATTAGGAAATATGGGATGGTTCTAGATGACACTTTTCTTGCCTACTCTATTATTGAAAAATTGCCTCCCTCCTGGTCCAATTTTGCTGTCAAACTTAAACATCATAGAGGTATACCTGTCTTGAATGATATTCTGACCACTATTAGGATAGAGGATGAGCATAGGCTTCAAGATAAGGTGTCTAAACTTCCTAAAGAGTTTTCTGCCAAAGCCCACATAGCCGAAGGTTTTAAACCCAAGTCCAAACCTTTTAAAAAGAATGGGGCTGCTAAGGGTCATGTAAAGCCACAGTTTAAAAAGAAAACCAATGATGAAGCTGGTTGCTACGTGTGTGGGAAGAAAGGGCATATTGCAAGAAGTTGCTACAAACGAAAGACCCTTCCTCAAAATCTGAATAATAAGAGCAACCATCCTACCCAGAAGGACTCAGAGAATAAAGTCCAAGCGAATGTGGTGATTCATGACCCTGCACCCTCTTCCTCCCAAATTAGGTTTGTCACTGTCCATCCTGAGTTAAACTTAGCTTGTCAATCTACTGATTGGTGGATAGACACTGGAGCAAACATACACCTTTGTTCTGATAGATCCTTGTTTACTTCCTATCAGGCCATTGATGGATATGTGAAAATGGGTAACAACTCTGCTGCACGTATCGTTGGAGAAGGACGTGTTGATCTACTCTTCACGTCCGGAAATGTCCTATCACTTCAAAACGTGCAACACGTTCCTGATTTGAGGAAAAACTTAGTTAGTGGGTCGCTGTTGATACAGCAAGGTTATAAACTTGTTTTTGAAGCAAATAAAGTTGTAATCACTAGATTTGAAAACTTTGTTGGAAAAGGTTATGTGTGTGATGGTTTGTTTAAATTAAACATTATGTTTGAATGTTCTTCCCCTTTATCTACTACTGCTTTGAATGTTGAATCTCATAATATGTGGCATGCCCGTTTAGGACATATAAATGTAAGTACCATAAAAAGAATGATGTTTCTTGATTTGATTCCCAAATCTCATTTTAATGAAACCTCTAAATGTCATACATGTGTGCAAGCGAAACAGCCTAGAAAACCTTTTAAATCTGTTGATAGGATTTCTGAACTGTTAGGCTTAGTACATAGTGACATATGTGAAATGAATGGTATGCTTACTCGAGGAGGAAAAAGATATTTCATTACATTTATTGATGATTTTTCAAAATTTTGCTATGTGTATCTGTTGCGTACAAAAGATGAGGCTTTAGAGTATTTCAAAATTTATAAGGCAGAAGTAGAAAATCAATTAGATAGAAAAATCAAGGTGATTAGGTCTGATCGAGGAGGTGAATATACATCGAATGAATTTTCTAAATTATGTGAAGATAGTGGCATCATCCATCAGACCACCGCTCCCTATTCACCCCAATCCAATGGTGTGGCAGAACGAAAAAATCGGACCTTGTGTGACATGGTTAATTCCATGTTATCAAGTTCTGGTTTATCTGAAAATCTTTGGGGAGAGGCCATTTATTCTGCCTGTCATATTCTCAATAGGGTTCCCCTTAGAGATTGTGATAAAACCCCATATGAACTATGGAAAGGTAGGAAACCCAACCTTAATTGCATCAAAGTCTGGGGATGTTTGGCAAAAGTGAGTATTCCTCCTCCCAAAAGGAAGAAGTTAGGACCAAAAACAGTTGACTGTGCATTTGTGGGCTATGCATATCATAGTGCTGCATATAGGTTTTTAGTCATACAATCTGGAATCCTTGAGATCAGTACCAACTCGATTATTGAGTCTAGAGATGTTGTCTTTTTTGAAGATACTTTTCCCATGAAAACCACTATCTCTAAAGCTTCTGAAGTTAAATCATCTGCTGATCTAGGGGCTTCTTCTTCTTTCATTGTTCCATCTCTTGAGAATGAACCTGAATTAAGAAGAAGTAAGAGACCTAGAATAGAAAAAACATTTGGAGATGACTTCCTCACTTTTCTCATTGAAGATGATCCCTTAACCTTCAATGAAGCTATGTCATCTCCAGATGCACCTTTTTGGAGAGAAGCAATTAATAGTGAATTTGATTCCATTTTGCACAATAATACTTGGGTTCTTACTGCTCTCCCTCAAGGCAGTAGAACTATTGGGTGTAAATGGATCTTCAAAAGAAAATTTCGTCCAGATGGCTCTATTGAAAAATACAAGGCTAGGCTAGTTGCAAAGGGTTTTAAACAAAAACATGGTGTGGATTATTTTGATACATATTCCCCTGTCACTAGAATTACCACTATTCGGATACTGGTCGCATTAGCATCAATTCATGGTCTTGAAATCCATCAGATGGATGTCAAAACCGCATTTTTACATGGAGATCTCGATGAGGAGATCTATATGGACCAGCCTGAAGGATTTGTGGTTCCTGGACAAGAACAGAAAGTGTGTAAACTTGTGAAATCACTGTACGGACTCAAACAAGCTCCTAAACAGTGGTATGAAAAATTTGATAGGGTCATCTCTTCTTTTGGTTTTAAAAATAATGAGTATGACAGATGTCTTTATATGAAAGTGAAATCTGATACTTGTGTTATACTTTGCCTATATGTTGATGACATTTTAATTTTTGGGACTAATCAGGACATTATTGGAGAAACCAAAAATTTTCTTTCTAAAAATTTCGATATGAAAGACCTTGGTCATGCTAGTGTAATTTTGGGAATAAAGTTAGTCAAAACTTCATCTGGCATTACACTTTCACAATCACACTACATTGAGAAGATACTCAAGAAATTTAAAATGTATGAGTATTCACCTGTGCATACACCATATGATTCATCAATTAAATTGAAAAAGAATTTGGGAGAACCTGTTGGACAGGAATTATATGCACAAATGATTGGAAGTTTAATGTATCTAATGAATTGCACTCGTCCTGATATTGCATATGCTGTTTGTAGGCTGAGTAGATACACAAGCAACCCTAATAAAGAGCATTGGACTGCACTCACACGTGTATTTAGATACCTGCGAGGATCTATTTCTCTTTCATTGCATTATACTGGTTTTCCCCCTGTACTTGAGGGTTATACTGACGCCAACTGGATCTCTGATTCAGTTGATATTAAATCAACCAGTGGCTTTGTGTTTTTGATAGGTGGTGCAGCAATAGCATGGAGGTCTGTCAAACAGACAGTGATCGCTCGTTCCACAATGGAATCAGAGCTTATTGCGTTGGATATTGCAGCCTCAGAGGCAGAATGGCTAAGGAATCTGTTGAGTGAGATTCCATTGATGGGAAGGCCTATTCCAGCAATTTCCATAAGATGTGACAACAAAGTTGTAATTGCAAAATCATTACAAAATAATGATAATGAGAAAATGTCTAGACACTTGCGCTTGCGATATAAATCGATTCGACACCTGATTTCTCAGGGGATAATTACTCTAGAGTTTGTGAGATCCGAGAGAAATCTCGCAGATCATTTCACAAAAGGACTTGTCAAACGACTAGTCCATGAGACATCGAGGGGGATGGGGCTTCAGCCCATTATATAATTACCTGCAGCGGGCTCCCTACCATTGTGATTGGAGATCCCATGAAGATGGTTTTCAAGGGGTTAACGAAGCTGTATTGGTAAACTTGTGAGTACTGTAGAGGAAAAACTCCTCTAACTCATCCCTATGATAACAGTACTATACTGTAGCGGAAGTAGGTTGAGCTTACGCTCTTAATGGGTTCAAGTCCTTTTCGGACAGGGTGTGACCCGCACAGGCACCCTGGAGAACTCACCTATATGAGTGCGTGGACGTGGGGCCGCGTTCTTTGAGATTTGGGCTAAGTCTCTAAGGCACTCAAGAAAGGATACGAGCACATGGCCGTAACGTGCTACCCCGCAGAACAGGACCCATATCCTGTACCGTGTGTGTGACTAGTGAATTCTGGCTAAAGGGGTCGAATTCAAGGACATGGTCTATTCAGGCTTCTCAGTTGGATCTAGTTTACACTAAGTGAATGTTCAAACCCAAAAGGTACCTTCACCTATTACATGGTATAAGATGCTCAGATCATATTCATATTTCTTTATCCTACAATTTTTTGTCAAGGGGGGGATTGTTAGTATTGGGCCCATTTATATGGCCCATTCCTTGGTTGACCAAAAATTGGGTATACCCATTTCCCTTTCAACAATTTAGTCCCACATCGGTTATATCCACTTTTTCTTTCACCTTATACATTGGGACACACCAATCCTTTATTGAGACTTGTTGGGCCTCACCCCTATGCGCGCGCACACGAGGCCCAGCCCATTAACCCGTGGGCTTGGATTTCTGGTGGAAAAACTAGTTAACCGGGCGTGCGCGCTCGCACGTCGCGCCTGCGCACGAGGCGGGTCGGGCTGCGGGCCACACATGGGCGCGCCCGCATGCGCGCGCAGGGGGGGGGTGGAAATCCCTCTCCACGGGCCAACTGGGCCCCTTCCGCGGGCTCGGCTTAGCCCGCATGCGTGTGAGTTTCTTTTTGTCACTCCTAATTTTGAATTTCAAATTCAAAATGTTTCTAAAACCAACAAGTTTCCAGAACCGTCCAAAAACGTTTCCAAAACAGCTCCAATTAATTGGTCGGTTGCGTGAATTAATTTAATTAATAAGCGCGATTAAGTGGTCGGCTACAATTTTAATGCGCGCAATTAATTGGTCGACAATTTTAATGGGCGTGTTTAATTCGTCGGTTTTCCTTTTGAACGTTTTCGAACGTTGCTGGACTGCCTATATAAAGGGGTCGTATGAGTCTCCATTCATCATCAGCGAAACTCACAAGTCCAGAGCCACCTGCAGCGAGTTTTCTTCTTTTGTTCTTTTTCTGTTCTTCTTCTGTTCTGGGTTTTCCATTACAGAAGACTGATCTACATCCCTCTTCTTTCTCCCTGTTTGATCTGAGCATCTGAAAGGATCGCGGCCATTCACTGTGGTCTCCTCGTAGCTCGCACCCCGAGGAGGCATAACCTTGGTGGTCGTATCTCTCAGTGGTAGGAGCCGTCAACCCTGTGCGTGAGGGGGCCTTATTCACCGAGGACAGAGCGTCTCTGCTCGCTTCCACCAAACTGATATGTTTTTCTAATCCTCTCTTAATTGTTTGCAGAATATTTTTGCTGTGTTTTCATACTGGTTTGAATCTGTGGCCTTACTAGGTTTTGGCATTGCCCTTGTTTTAAAAGGAATTTTTTTAAACAGACATCACAATCAATGTGGTGGTGGAATTCTACTTCTAAGAAAGGGAAGCCACTCCCTTACTTCCTTACATATAAAAATCACAGAGAATGGGAATTCTATGGAAAGGAACCCTTCGAAAATTCTCGGCATTTGAGAGGATTAGATACGGTACAAGCACTACTGGTATCTTAAAATCTATATCTTATTTATTTTAAAACATTTGAATTAAAATTAAGATTTTGATTTTAGTTATTTGAATTTCTATGTGATTGAATTTTCAGTCATATATAACTTTACAATATATGTCTGATTCAGATAAACTCATACATTGTTATATATATTATCACTTGCATATTCAAATATATGATAATTTCTAATTTTTTAGACATGTTTTTAGAGTGAATCAGTGGATATTTTTCAGATAAATCGAGTCTTACAAACATATTTGCACTAGAAAAGAATAAAAGATCATGAGCATAACAATGTATGAAATTCTAAAAACTAATTAAAAAATGAATTCAATTTATAAGAGTATGAACTTTATCTATTATAAAATAATACAATTCATTAACCAAATATGTACTTTAAAAAATCAAAATATATGTAAATTGTATTGGGCTACCGAACGTGAATTTTTTTCACAAAATAGTAGTTTTGGAAAAGAGAATCACATACTCACATATTTGGGACCATAACAAAGATCTTTTGATAATTTTTGCTAAATAAAAAAAAGGTTGATCATGACTATCATACGCGCTTTGGTAGGTACATAAACAAACAAATAATTTTTTTTATAAGAGAACAAAAAGGCATCAATCAGTCATTTTTCTAGAGGCTCAAAAAAAAAAAAAAAAACACCATGGAAATCAATATTCTGCGCATAAACAAATTGTTGGAAAAAATTGATCTATTATCACACAAAACTGAAAAAAATATGAAGACAAATATTAGAAAAGTCTGGTATAGAGTCACATAATAACGCTGTCTTCAGAACATAATACGTCTTCTCAATCGCATAGGGTTTTCGACGGCCCGGCCCGTTGCAGACCCCTAGTTGGAAGAGAAGAGACCAAGGGGCTGTTTGGTTGGACTTATATTCAATACTTATACAACTTAAAAGTGAAAATAAGCTTTAATTTTGTTTGATTGTGTCAAATAAGCTCATATTCCTTTCCTCATTCAAACAATTTTTCGAGCAATTTTTAAGCCCACGATTTGTCACTTATTGGATTCGCCTTCAGAGATCAACGATTCGTCCCTGGAGTGAAAATATCAAAGTGCCCGTATTTAAACCCTCTTTCAACCAAATGGCCTCCTCTCTCTCCTCACTTTTCATGTATGCCCCGATTTCCCCCTTTCGAAACCCTAAAAACAGACCACCACGAATCCTCTTCAAGCAGCGTCGACGGAGGGGTTCTTGGAGGAGACGCGCCAGACCCGGATCTTCCCTTCTTGGTGGCCGGTGAAGATGCGCTAGCCGGAGATGACGATGGCTTTGACTAGGCCGCTGTTGGACTTGAAACCCGAGTACTCTTTTTGATACCTCCACACGCGGATGTTCTTGCTGTCGGAGCCTGTGTAGAGGAGTTGGGTATGTGTGGGTTTGGGGTGGTGGTGGAGGTGAAGGAGTTGTCAGAGAAGGGGTTCATGAGGGGGGTGGAGTGGGAACATGGGGACTTGATGAAGGGGGAGCCGACTTCCAGGGGGACATGTTGTAGGGGGAGCTATCGCTGGAGTAGTACCTGTTGCCGAGGCTGGCGGTGGTGGAGGAGCTGCTGTTGCCCTAACTATTTGGGGGAGATGGTGGAGTGGTTGGGCTGGGCCATGATGACCTGGTCGTGGGCTAGGTTTGGGTTACTCGTGCAAATAATTAATAATCAAATAAATATAAATTATCTCTAATTTTATTATATTTTTAAATATAAAATCTAGTTTAAATTGGATAAGATTTTTTAATGGATTATATAAATTCAAAATAAAATAAATTTTGTTTAATAGTCAGGTAAATATAAATTTAAACTTATTTTATTATGGAGAAATTAATTAGAGGTCACTGGGACACTCATTACACATAGCAACCCCAATTGCGGTCACTCTGGATTTGCAATTTTTTTTATAGTCAAAATCATTATGAGACATGGTTTTTGAAGTGTATGCTATTATATGAAATGCCATACGTCTATGAGATACATATTCTGTTATTTTTTTCATGATAAAAAAAAAAAAATTAGGTCACATACTATTATTCTCTCTTTAAATTAAAAAGAAAAAAAGAAGAAGAGATTCAGTTTTCAACCAAACATCAAATAACATTCAGCACTTATTAAATGGATCGAAATACCATTCTAATAAGCTCTACTGTTCAGTGGTGAATCAAACACACTTATAATCATAAGTGTTTACAATTTCCGCTGAACCAAACGCTTTTTCTTCTGAACTGATTAAAACTTATCGGAACTTATACAATCTGTACTTATAAATCAGGACTTTAAAATCAGCTTTCCGCTGAATCAAACGGCCCCTAAGGCTGCGTTTGGTTCTGCGGAATGCTGAATTTAAGTAATGAATTATTCCGTCGAACGCAGTACGGCTATTCTTCCCCACGTGAAAAGACGATCATACCCCGTTCTACTTCGAGTTAATTACGAGGGTATATAACCAAAATTTTGACATGTTTTCTTTCTCTTTCTCTCTGTCTCCTCACATATTCTCCTCGAAACATCTCCTCGAAACACCTATTGCGCAAACCCTAATCGGCCGATCTCCCGCCTCCATCGCCTCCCGGCCCCTACTCCGCCAAATACCGACCCCTCCACCGTGATGAAACCCTAATCGACCTCCTCCCGACGCCATTGCGGACCACCCCCTCTGCCGTCCGGAAACCCTAATAGACGGACCATCCTCCACCGTTGCGGACCACCCCCTCCACCGTGTGAAACAACCTTGAATCGGCGCCTCCTCCCGTCCATAGACCTCTGTAACATCTCCAAACCCCCGAAGAGCGAGATTTGGGGAAAAATCGATTCGAAAACGTGAATCTAGGGTTTCAGTTCCACCCGAGTTGCGGAGTCGAAGGTATCACTCACTTCATATCATTGGGTTGGTGATTTTTAGGGTTCTCTGATCTGTTCTAGCATCTGTATATTTTACTTTTTTCAATTTTTTATTATGATTGCATACGGTGATTTTGATCATGTATGCATGAAAGAATCACTGCATTCGGTTCAAGTTTGTGTTAGGATTTCAATGTTCATCAATTGTAAAGAATGAACCTTTTCATAATTTTCGCTTTTTGTTTATATATTTTTTTTTACTCGTGGATAATTTGCATGGAGGGGACTCTCTCTCTCTCTCTCTGTTTCTTTCTGTCTTGTTAGTATTTGTGACTCCTCTAGGGTTCTTCGGATTTCATTTGCAGGACTGTTTCCGAAGGTTGAAAGAAGCATAGATTCAAGAAAATTCCAAGAACAAGGTATGTGTTTTTATTTACATTTGTTGATGTGCGTTGAATGTATGTGATTCATACATAAAAAAGTTATATAGATCCCGTGTGTTAGCTTTGAATCTGAAACTTTTTTTTATTTTTAATTTCAACATCTCTGTCTCTCCCACCCCTCTCTCTCTCTCTCTCTCTCTCTCTCTCTCTCTCTCTCTGCATTGACAGTTTTGCCTGAAAAACCTCAGTAATGTCGACGTGTGATGAAGTCTTCTTGCATGTAATCTAATTATATGTGACGATCAAGTGATTCTTTGAATTATGGTAACCTTGAAACTTAAGACTTGATTGATATACACGGAGTATCGATTTGTCATGATAATCAAATAGGGAATGCTTTTTTATTGCTTGCGTATTATTATTATTATTATTATTATTTTAAATTAAAATTTTCAATGCAACTTAAAGAAAGTCAAAATGCCAATCTAAAATACAATATTCAAAATACATTAGAACAATTTCACAACTCGTATGGGTCACGACCTTAAGGAAATGATTTTTTTGTTTTTTTTGTTTCCAACAAGTAATAAGTTAATGAGAAATAGAGGAAGTAACATCATGCAATAGTAGCCTGATAGTGGATTTGTCCCCCATTTCCAACCCTCGGGTTGTGTTCCAAATTTCAACCATGTGTTTTTAGTTATAAATATAGCATTTTCATCTCATATTCACCTGTAGAAAGAAAGCACGAATAATTAGAGAATTAACATTAATAGAATCACCAGTTTAAAAAAATCAAGCTCTATGCACTCTTAGGCGGCTAAGCGCAAGGTCACCGACTATGCTGTCCTGGCCGCCTAGACAATTATGGAGCCAATTCAATTTGTTTTATCTGCTTTATTATGTCATATTTTCAGGCAAGCAAGGTTGCAATGCGAATTGATGTGTTAGAGGAGGAGGTGACATTGAATGCAGAGGAGAAGAAGAAGAATAAGAAGAAGGATAAGGAGAAGCGAAAAGGAAAAAAGACTACAGAGAAAACCGATTCTGTTGG
This sequence comes from Acorus calamus, assembly GCA_030737845.1. Taxonomy (NCBI): domain Eukaryota; kingdom Viridiplantae; phylum Streptophyta; class Magnoliopsida; order Acorales; family Acoraceae; genus Acorus; species Acorus calamus. The sequence goes on along the minus strand of CM060862.1, from coordinate 26,092,453 downwards.
TGTCTCTATCAGTGATGAGGAGGAGGATGTCAAGGTAAGACTGAAGATGGATGAAAAGAAGAAGAAAAAGAAGCTTGGAGTTGTGGAGGAAGATGATGCCTTGGGTGGAAAGGAACAAACAAGGAAGAAAAGAAAATTGGATGTGGAAGGGAGTGGGTGGAATGAGGATGGTGGAAAAACAGAGAGAAACAAGGAAGCTAGAAAGGATGAATCAGGGAACAATGAAGGGAAAAAGAAGAAAAAGAGGAAGCGGGGCAGTGTGGTTGAGAGCGAGTTGGCATTTGTTGAAACAGGAGGTGTGAAAATTAATGATGAGAGAAACCGAGGGAATGGAAATGATGTGGTCATCGGAAAGGAAGATATTCACATGGATAGGGATAATGGGAAAAGTGGAAATGGTGAGGAGGAATGTTGCTTGAGAGAATCCCCTGTTGGAGACTTGGTCACTCAAATAAAGGTGGGCCTAAATGATGGAAAGGTTGGGAAGAAGGGAGAGAGGAAGAGGAAGACGGGAGAGGCCAATCAGGAGTCAGAAATGAGTGAAGGAAGTGAGAGCATGAAAGTTAAAAACAAATATGTGAACATCTCAAGAAAGGGTCATAAGAAGGCAATAAGTAGCGAGGAATTGATTAAAGGACATCCAGAAACTATGAATGAGGTTCCCTTGGATAGAAATGAAAAGGTGGGGAAAAAAGAAGCCAGTGCTCAATTTAAGGCAAAAAGGAAGAATAAGAGGAAGAAGGATAATGCAGAGGCAGATGGTGGGGGTAAAAAACATGCGAATAGCGATGGTGCTACAAAAGATAAGACTGGGAAGCAGGCATCCAGATTAAATGAGATGGAGGAAGAGGTTGATAATTCCAAGAATTCTGAGCCATCAAAAAAGAAAAGGGTAAGCTTTTCAGGTCATGTAGAAATGTTCCCTTCCACTAGTGACAAGGAAGGTGGTAAAGCGTATGACCAAGAAGCTTTTCAAGGCAAACGGTTTTCTAAAGAAGATGATGAATTGGTCAAGAAAGCTGTATTTGATTATATAAAGGTCAGTTTCCTTTCTTATACTTGTGCATTTCTAGTGTTAGTAACATTTGGTTGATTTTTATCTGTTCTTGAAACACTGCTATGTATTGTGCTATTGTACCTAATGTACCAAGGACTTAAAGAACTAGACCCAGTTGACCTGGATTTACTTGCATGGGTTGAATTGGTTTCTGTTTCATTTTACAAGGAGATGCCATATCTCCTCTGTTTTTTTTGTGTAGATCAGGCTGATATAACTCCTTCCTTTTAGGAGCTTTCATCTATTTTAATAAAATTATAGATAGTGAATCACACTTCTCTTAGTAAAATTTTAAAAATTTCATAGACAAGTCTGTATGTATGAAAAAATTATGGGAATGAACAACTTGTTTCTGCAGATTCCATGCATTTGTTTTATTACGCTTTAAAGTCTAGGAGAGTCAAAAGTGGGCTTTACATTAAACATTTAAACCTAGTGCATTTGACATGGTACTGACAAAATAAAGGGACTTGAGGACTGACCTTCAATCTGGTGTCGTATTTTCCCTGAAACAACCTTTTTTTTTCCCAAGCCCAAGGCCTGGCACAACTCAAAAAAGAAATCAGTTGAGAATTGAGAGATATTGCCCTGCTTCAGGCATAACTAACTATTTTTGACAATTTATGACTGGTTGTTAGTGAAGAGTGTTAATAAGGTTTTTTTATCAGCCCCCACATGCTTTAGCGTGGAGGATGGGACACCTTACACTGGCCTCCTTGGGTGTGATCATATGAGCACTTATGCATTGAATTCCATTGGAACTCTGAAGTTAAGCGTGCTTGTGCAAGAGTAGTACTAGGATGGGTTCCTGAGAATTCCTTGTGTTGCACCCCTAAAAATATTTCAAAAACAAAAAAATTGGATCCTTTGCTCTTCTATCCTTTTTTTTTCCATTGATGTATTGCTCGGTTTATGATTTGTGTATCATTTTCCATGGATTTTTTCTTCTGAATAATGTCATATAGGTACACGGGTTAGGTGAAGATGGTGTGAAGAGGGTCATGAACTGTCATTCTCATCGTGAAGTCAGAGGTTGCTGGCGAGAAATTGGTGAGCATCAATCCACCGACATTGATAATTGAGCTCAATAATGCTTGTTTGACATCATGCTAATCTTCCCTTTTATGTCCAAACATCTTATTTGCTATGTAACACAAACTGTGTCTTGGAGAAAATCTGCGTTGCATTAGACACTGCATGAGCCTTCATTTTAGATGTCGAGTATACCAGGCCAACCAATGCCCTCCCACAGTCATTTTCAGCCCCAGGCCAACCGATGTCCTCCCACAGTCATTTTAAGCCCCCTAACTGTAACTTCCCAAATGTCCCATATAAAGTCTACACTTAGTCCCACCACCCTAGAAGTGGATTCTTACGATAAATCATGCATTAAGATCAGAAACCTACCATTGGTTGAATACTCCCACGGATTTTATTAATTGTTTGTTGAAGTGGTCTGCCAACCGATTTCCTCCCACAGCCATTTAAGTCCCTAATCGTAACTTCCCAGATGTCCCATATATAGTCAACACTTAGGGTCTGTTTGGATAGGAGTATTGAGTGCCTGGATTGGGATTGAGAATTCCAATCCAAGTCAATAAGTTGTTTGGATAAATTTTAAAAGGGGGATTGAGATTGAGAGAGTGGGATTGAGAATCCTTGATTATGGGGATTGAGAATCCCCCTCAAGAGGTGGTATTTTCCCAATCCCAATCCAGGTAGATTGAAAAAAATATATTTTTATCCAGGCTCTTCATCTCCCTTAACTATAATATACATATATATTATATACATTTTTATCCAGGCTCTTCATATAATTATATATATATATATATATATATATATATATATAGACACACACACACACACACAATTCGTTATAATATATTTATAATTATATACAAATATAAATATATATCGTTATATATAAATATATATATAGTTATAGTTATATATATATAAAATTAGTTATAACTAATTAGTTATAATATATTTATAACTAATTTGCTATGATATATATATATATATATATTAGATTCACAATCTAATATATATATTGAGTATTTTTAAAAATATATATTTTTTATATTGTAATTCATGCATTACCAAAACACATGGTTGAGATTGAGAATCCCAATCCTATTTTTTGAATAATGTTTTTATCAAACAGGTTGACATGATTCACAATCTCATTCTACCTGGATTTAGATTTAGAATCCCAGAATTCACAGAATCCCAATCCCACTTGTCAACCAAACAGGCCCTTAGTCCCACCACCCTAGAAGTGGATTCTTATGATTAATCATGCATTAATATTAGAAACCTACCATTGGTTGAATACTCCCACAGATTTTGTTAATTATTTGAAGTGGTCTGCAGCATCCTCTTTACCTTGGAGAACTCGTGAAGCTGTATATCATCGAGCACATCTTCTGTTTGAGAGGGATGAAGAGCGCAAATGGACGCCTGAAGAGGTTGATATTATCCGAAGGTACTTCAAGTCCGCTGCTTTTTGTCCTCTCCATTCATGTTCGGTTGGCCCCAACCACTCTCTGATTGACATTGGCAATATTGTGGCCCGTGTTATGTATTCAGGTGTTTTGAGCTAGAAGATTTATTATTAGATAGATAGATTAAGCTTTGATCTGTTCATATCAAATTCTGTGGATAGGTACCATGCAGAACATGGACCGAAATGGAGACCTCTGGCAGATATTCTTGGGAAACACCGGTTTCATGTAAAGGATAAATGGCGGAGAATACGACTACCGAACCAGAAACATGGTACATTGGTTTTTTACTTGTTACACCTCGTCACTATATGTTTCTTGTTGTGGTTCACTTGATCATGTATCTTGTACTACATGTGCTTGGTATCCTATTTCACATGATTTTTTTGCTGGCATATAATATTTTCTTGCTGAACCGTTTGAAAGCTACGGGTCCTTGCAAACATTATCCACTACATTATTGTTTCTGTTCTAAAATGCATGTATGTGTGCATGCACGCGTGAAAAAGGGAATATGCCGTGGATCTTCTTCTTCATACTCCCTAATTTAAAAGTTTATATTTTAGTTTTTTTTATTCGATTTGTTGCTGGCTGGTGTATGACAAATTTCCTACAGTGGGACTGGAAGAGGGAGTACTAGGCTCAGTTTCCATTGCCATGTAGTTTTTCTTAAGCTAATATACTTATATACAGAGGATAATAAAGTAAATAACTAATTATCATAAGTTGCTTGTTACTGGACAAGTAGATGATGACAAACAACAAATGAACAGCAAGTGCGTGTATATATATATATACATACGTATCTTTTTTTTTCCTTTTCTTTTCTTCATACTTAGATCAAGATTTCTTTTATATATATATATAGATTAGAAAGAGTCTTTGGGCTTTATCCACGTTAAGTGTTCTACTGGGCAAAGCAATCTGAACATGGTAGGGAGTCTTTAAAAAGTTTCTTTTTATTCCTGCAATTCATAGTGGATTGTTCATCTAAAAATATGATAGACTTGTGAATGTTCTTCCTTTTATCCCCATATCCAAGAAAGCTGATTCCTGAGCAACATTCTTGCAAAATGCTGTTTTTTAATGTTCATAGTTGTCAGCTAACATTTAGTTCTCTTCTATATATTCTGATCATGGTTTCTTCTCTCTGTTCAACCATCTATTTTATGTATTGCTGTAAGAATGAAATAATTGCACGGTGTCTTCTTTTCATTTTCCCTATTTTCTTAAATTTGTTGATGTGGGGGTTTGTTCCATTGTTTTGAATGAAATTTCAGGGCGAATGTCTCAAGAAGAGTACCAAAATTTGTTTGATTTAGTGAATGCGGATCTGAAAATGAAAGCCTTTGAGGAAAAGACAAATGCTGTTGAGAAGAAACTTGAGTATGGCATGGTTAGTTATCTGTTGCTTCTAATTCAATTCATTTTTTTTCTTCATAAAGCCGTCACATGATAAAGTTTAATTGAAATTTGGAAGGATTATGTAATTTTTGATGTTCAAAAAAATTCTATCTCCTGATTTATCTGGGATTGTTTGAATACAATGGTTACTGCCGAAGTATTTGTCTGATAATGTACGTCTTTTGTAATGATGAAGGGTCACTGTGAAACTGGTTGACAATGATTTTCTTAGCAATATCTAATTCGATGATTTCTTCTATTGAGCAGTTGAAGGAAAATATAGCTTGGACAGCAATCAGCAACAAGTTGGGCACAAGATCCAATCATTATTGCTGCATGAAGTGGTGAGTTCTCCTTTTTGTGTCGTCAATGTTTTGTGATATGTTTTGTATACAAGAAAACTAAATACTCAGCTAAATATCTGTTGGCTAAATATATTTGCTTATGTGGCTACTGCTTGGTTGCAGTAATGATTGTCAAGCCTATTGGCTTTTTTAGCTGTTCCGACCTTTAATACAATTAGTATCCTTTTATACATTGCATTTGAAGATTGAATCACTTGTATTATGTTAATGTACTTAAAATAATACTTTGATATGGACAGTTTGCACAACAAATATAAGTTTCCATTCATTGGTTCATGAATTATGTGGAGTGTTGGGGTTGCTAAACAGGTTGATCAGCTTAGATGAATTTAATGACTGACTTATTTGGTTATGTAAAGGGATGTTGCAGATCACTCATGAAATGAAGAGTAATCCTGAGTGGCATGATCCTCATTTCAGTTCTTTTGTAAAGGCCTATGTTAAAAGGGAATTTTCTTTGCTTCTGTGTACTTGATGTGTTCAAATGACATGAACAATTCCGATGAATTACTTTTTGGTTCAATAATATCTTAAGAGAACCTATGTTTTTATTTTATTTTATCTTTATACCAACTTCCTTTTGGGTATCTGGGTTTTCTGCAGGTATTTTCAGCTCACATCGCCAATGGTGAGTCAGGGACTATGGGTCGACTCAGATGATTACCGGTTGTTGAATGCGTAAGCCTTTAAATTCATAGATCTCCTTTAAATGTCATTTATCTCATTGCATATTGGTATATCCATATATGCGAAGTTCACCTGATTTTGGTATGGAATGACTAATATGTCCCGCTGAGTTGTTATTTTAATGTGCATATGGTATGATTTTGCTATATAAAATGTGTTTTTTGCTGATGACTTGTCCTTCTGTCCAATGCCAAATTTTCTAAATATGATTATCCTGTAGTACTTGAAAAGCCAAATCTTGATTAAACAGATCTTTGGATCTCTGCCTACAATACAAAGGTGCCGGCCATTGATTTTCCATATGGTTTCATTTTTCATCTGGCATCCAGTTATGCCCTCTCTTTATGCCCCACTTTTTCATCAGATGGGATGCTGCATCGTTTATTTTTTTTACTGATATTCTGAAATATTGTTCCTAAAATGTTTATAGAAACATGCATGAAGTATCCAAAAGCCTGATGTTTTTTGCTACATCTGTTTACAAAACATATTCTATATCAATTCTTCCAACCCCAAAAGTGAGATTGATTGTTTGTATGCTTTGCTCATTTGATTTAAGAGTGGAGTTCACAACTCAATTTTTTTTTTGTCTTACTATTTTTTTTGGTCTCTTAAATTTGCAATGAACATATGTTCCTTTCATTAACCACTTGATTGGCTTGAATATTGATGCAGTCTTCTGAAATCAGATGCTTCTTGTGTGGAGGATGTAGACTGGGACAATCTTCTTAAGCACAGGTAACTTATAAGCTCAAGATACTAAGTGTTTTCCTTATCTCAAATATATTTTAGATATGAAGGTGTTATGATTATTATTGGCAACCTAAAAAGTTTACTCAACAATCCTGGTTAATATTAAATTACCCCTGTATTTATATGTATGAAAACCTCCTGTCATGAATCTCTGTTGGCCATCACCATCAAAGTGGGCTTATTTCACCCATTTTGGAGACATCTCACTTTTATCATTCTATGGAAATTCATTACCTGGATCAGTGAACACTGGAACACAATCATTGATATTTACTGTGAGATTCTATTCATTTGTTTTCTTATTCATAGAATCTCAAATGGTCATTGGCGATTGTGTTTGAATTTCCTTTACTTTCACCTGATATTTACACAGGTCTGGAGAGGTCTGCCGGAAACGTTGGTTGCAGATGACAAAGTACATCGGTGGCTATCAGGAGAGAGAATTTGTGGAACAATTACATATACTGTCTATGAGATATTGCCCTGAGTTGCTTGAATATAGAGACCAAGCACAACAGGGTACCGTTTGATCCTCAATACTGCAGTGGAGAGCACTAACTGCAGAATCAACAGAGGCAACCAGGGATCAAATATCTCTTGTTCATAGTTCAGTTGATATTTGTAATTAATATATAATGCAATTTTGTAAAATGGAGAAACAGGTGGTTTTGACAGTTTTGTTTTAAATGGTTCTTGACCATTGTACGAAATAAATAAATCTGAATTTGAAAATTTTGAATAAATGTATAAGAATGGACACAGATTCAGATATATATTACAGCCATGGCCAAAATCAGATTGGACAGACTATACCAAACCCCATTGAACCTATTATTGAGACTAGTTTATATGGATACTTGGGAAAAGTTACACGTATTTGCTTTTTGATTTTTTAATGTGTATATAAAAAACAAAATGTATATTTTACGTTTTTATATTTTTAATAATATAGAATGCATTAACATAATAGAATAAGTGACTTGGCATATGTACAAAAAAATCTATGGGTGGAAATTAGGGGGTGTAATTTTGCTCGGTTAAATCGAATCTGAATTGATTCAAACTGATTTTTTTAGGGTTTGTGTTAATAGTTTTTTGGTTATGTTTGAGTATTTATTAAAAAATTAGTGAACTGATTTAATTTAGTTTGAGTTTGATTTCATTTAAAAAAAAAACCCGAACTGAACTAAATTTAAATAAATTTGCTTTTTGATTTTTTAATGTGTGTGTATATAAAAACAAAACGCATGTTTTCGTTTTTATATTTTTAATAATATAGTATGCATTAACATAATAGAATAATGTACGTTTGGATAAAGTGATTATTTGTAACCATTGTACACTATTTGCATATGTTTATCTGTTTTCATGATGTGCTGTCATTTACACACATATTTTTGTTTCCAGTTATTTGTCTTACCTATGTGAAATTAAAAAATATTATTTTTCATATGCATGCATTAATATTAAATTATGAATATAAAAAATATAATAACAATAAATAGATCAAAATTATTAATAAATTTTATTAAAAAAACATATAAATTTCACAATATTATAAAAAATTGACTAAATAATCTTATCACCTAAATTATTTTCATCTCCTTTGTTCTTTTTATATGCTATTATTTTAAAAAATAAAAGTTATGAACATTTTAAAAAGTTCAAAAAATAACAATATCACCTAAATTTTTTTTACATAATGATAACAATCCGTTTTTTTAAAATCAAGACCAATTCAAAATTCACAATTAATCTTATCTAATCAAATCTTATAATTAAAATCACCAATAAAAACCAAATGATGTTCAAAGCACATCATCCCCAGCACAACCACCTAAAAAATATATATAAGTGAAAAATAAATAATAAAACACAAATCCAATTAAAAAACAAAAGACACAAACACAGAGACTTTCAATCAACCCCACCAAAAAAAAATCCCCATACAACCCATAGCCCCCCCCCCCCCCCCCCCCTTCCATCTCTCAAAAACCCATTAATGGCGACTGATCTGCAAAACCTGAGCTTTTAATGACGTCTATCAACCCATCACAAACACCACCAACAGCCCATCAAAGACCCACTCTTTCAAATCCATCTCCACCTGCTCCGACCCCTCCAAAACCCTCCTTGACGTCCTCCCCATAAAGCCCTCCTAGAAAAACCCACCCAAGAAAAACCCCCCTCCTCTGCCCCAACCACCATCCACGGCGACGCTCCCCCTCCTCCGCGTCTTCCCTGCAGCCGCCACATCACCTGTCCGAGCTTATGAGCTCCCGGAGGGGAATCATCGAGGGAGGTCGTGGAGATCATCTTCCACTCGAGCTTTTGATGTTCGTTAGGGTCAAATTGGAGGTGGTGGAAGGCGGAGGGGATGATCTGATGGAGGGGATAGAAGAATCAAAGGTGGTAAAGGAAAGAGTAGGTTGTGATTTCAGAATATGAAGATGATGGCGACGGTGAAAAAGTAACCCGATATAAAAAGGTGTGAAAATAAAAGCACGTGCAAATGACAACTCATGAGTTGGTTGTGATTTTAATTGCTCCATATAATGTTACTAATAAAAACACTGGGATTTAATTTGATATGCTTAAATATTATAACAAAACATAAATTTTGTTTTGAATAGGTGCAAATAAAAACTCACCCCTATTTACACTGTATCTAAACATGTCCTAAGTGACAAAGGTACAAAAAAATCCATTGGTGGAAATTAGGGGTGTAATTTTGGTCAATTAAATCGAATTCATTTAAATTGATTTTTTTAAGGGTTTGTGTCAATAGTTTGTTGGTTTTGTTTGGGTATTTATTAAAAAATTAATAAACTAATTTAATTTTGTTTGTGTTTGATTTCATTTAAAAAAAAAGAAAAAACCTAATCGAACTAAATTTAAATAAATTATTATTTATATTAAATATATTCATGAAAGACATTCTTTTAATATAAATATAGTATATTAAATATATTTATTAAACATCTTGTTTATATATTGTATATTTTTATTGTTTTGTGTATCTTTTAATTTTGTTTGTAAAAAGATTTAATAGTTTCAGTTCAATTTGATTTAGTTCGATTTAGACAAATAATTTGAGCTTGGTTTACGGTTTTACCATTTTGATTTTAACTCCAAATCAATCGAATTTGAGAAGGATGATAATATGATTTAATATGGTTCTACAATAATGCAAACTAAAACCGATAGATTCGAACATATGATGAGCAGTCAACATCCACATTTTTTTTTCTATTCTCTTTTACCAAAGCCTTGTGGAGGACTCCCGCTCTTGTTATGATATTTTTTTTTCTATTCTCCCTTGCTCTCAGAATTTGTAATTCAAAATCAGAAATAAAATCGATAGCAAATTTTTACTTTTACTAAAAAAAAAAAAAATCCACTATTTTATGAAATCAGTTTTTTTTTTTCGTCTTAAAAACCGATTTGATGAATATTTTATTCATTATTTTATTATATATAAAAAATCGTGGAGATCCCATACTCGCGTGAAGTCAGAGTGACGGTTCCACTTCAAAACGGGACAACCAAAAATACGCTCTCTCCACTCCGTTCGCCGAACATACCTCTCTCTCCGACGTCTCTTCAAGTAAGGGTAGGTCTCCTTCGACCCCTTCATTCTACGCCGTCCGATCTGGGTTCTCTCCATCCAATCGAATGTCTACCTAGTAGATCTGTGGTCTCTCACTGTTCTTCCGTATTTCCGATGTTTCGATTTGGTTTACTCTGTTTTCTTGAGATGATGTTTGCGATGCGGTGCTCTGCGGTTCTTTCAGAAATTTGTTTGCTTTAAAAAAAAATCGTTCACGGTTGAACAGATTAGGGTTCCTGATTCGCTTATTTTGATTCGTTTTTAGCTGATATATGCGACGCTATTCTCTGCAAGTCTCTGATGCCCTAGTTCTTGGTTTTTTTTTTTACCTTCAAAATTTACTCGATTATTAGCCATTTTTTGATATTGGTTAGGGTTTCGGATCCGCCTGTTTCAATGCATTTGTTTAGCTGAACTGAATAGGTTAATCTGAATAACATTCTGAAATTCTAATTTATAATAGTTTGAATCGATTAGGGTTCCAGCATTGTCTTCTATTTGATTCATTTCTTAAGCTGAATTGATTGAAACTTCTAAAACCCTAATTTTTACTTAATTTTTGTGTTTTGAACCCGTCTCAACCAGATCTGAATCCATCACTCACAGATCTACAAAGAAAACACACGAAACCCCCAAAAATGGCGACTTGGGCGGACCTCGTCTGTCCAATCCTCCTCATGGTGGTCCTCCTCTGCCGCCCCGCCTTCGCCTTCTACCTCCCGGGGTCCTACATGCACACATACTCCACCGGTGATAAGATTTCTGTCAAGGTCAACTCCCTCACCTCCATCGAGACCGAGCTCCCCTTCAGCTACTACAACCTCCCTTACTGCCGCCCCGATGAGGGCATCAAGAAATCCGCGGAGAATCTCGGTGAGCTCTTGATGGGCGATCAGATTGACAACTCCCCCTACCGCTTCAAAATCAATGTCAATGAATCGCTCTTCCTCTGCACGACCAAACCGCTGAGTGAGCATGAGGTGAAGCTCCTGAAGCAGAGGACCCGGGACTTGTACCAGGTCAACATGATCTTGGACAACCTCCCCGCAATGCGATACACCCAACAGAAGAATGGCGCGTTGATCCAGTGGACCGGATTCCCTGTCGGGTTCACCCCATCCGGTGGGTCTGAGGATTACATCATTAACCACCTTAAATTTAAGGTCTTGGTGCATGAATATGAAGGGTCAGGCGTGCAGATTATTGAGACCGGAGAGGAGGGGCTGGGTGTGATTTCCGAGGCGGAGAAGAAAAAGGCGAATGGGTATGAGATTGTCGGGTTTGAGGTTCTTCCATGCAGCGTGAAGCGTGACCCAGAGGTGGTTTCAAAGCTTAATAGGTATGATCAGATTGACCCGGTGAGTTGCCCATTGGAGCTCGAGAAGTCGCAGATCATTAGGGAGGGGGAGCGGGTGTCGTTCACGTATGAGGTTGAGTTCGTGCTGAGCGATATAAGATGGCCGTCGAGGTGGGATGCGTATTTGAAGATGGATGGGGCGAGGGTCCATTGGTTCTCGATCTTGAATTCTCTGATGGTGATCTTTTTCTTGGCGGGGATTGTGTTTGTGATCTTCTTGAGAACAGTGCGAAGGGATCTCACTAGGTATGAGGAGCTCGATAAGGAGGCACAGGCGCAGATGAATGAGGAGCTCTCTGGGTGGAAATTGGTTGTTGGGGATGTATTCAGAGAACCCAGTTGCTCGAAATTGCTTTGTGTGATGATAGGCGACGGGGTTCAGATTGCTGGAATGGCTGTTGTTACCATTATCTTTGCGGCTTTCGGGTTCATGTCACCTGCATCCCGAGGCATGCTCCTCACGGGGATGATCATCCTCTACCTCTTCCTCGGGATCGCTGCAGGGTACATCGGAGTCCGTCTATGGAGGACCATTAAAGGAACTTCTGAAGGGTGGCGGTCGGTTTCGTGGTCAATTTCATGCTTCTTCCCGGGGATCGTTTTTGTCATCCTCACCGTGCTGAACTTCATTTTATGGGGGAGCAACAGCACGGGCGCAATCCCCATCTCGACCTACTTCGTGCTTATCTTGCTGTGGTTCTGCATATCTGTGCCTCTCACACTCTTAGGAGGTTTTTTCGGTACACGGGCGGAAGAAATAACCTACCCGGTCCGGACCAATCAGATCCCGAGAGAGATCCCCGCCCGCAAATACCCCTCATGGCTTCTCGTCCTTGGAGCAGGGACCCTCCCCTTTGGAACCCTCTTCATTGAGCTCTTCTTCATCCTCTCAAGCATCTGGCTCGGACGATTCTACTACGTGTTCGGGTTCTTGCTTGTCGTTCTGTTTCTTCTGGTGATAGTCTGCGCGGAGGTCTCAGTGGTTCTCACATACATGCATTTGTGTGTGGAGGACTGGCGCTGGTGGTGGAAGGCATTCTTTGCATCCGGATCAGTTGCAGTATATGTTTTCCTCTACTCTATCAATTACTTGGTGTTTGATCTCCGGAGCTTGAGTGGGCCAGTCTCGGCAATCCTTTATATGGGTTACTCTTTAATCATGGCTTTCGCAATCATGCTGTCCACGGGGACTATTGGATTCCTCATGTCGTTCTACTTTGTTCACTACCTCTTCTCCTCGGTCAAGATCGACTAGAGAGATTGTTTGCCGGGAGATGTTTTTGGATGGAAAAGAAGTACAGAATCAGGGCTTACAAAAGGCATTGAGAGCAAGCAATGGCTCAGCTCTCACAATTTCTTTTCAGCTCTCACAATTTCTTTTTATGGATTCTAATAGCACTTGCTTTTTTTTTTATGCATTTTGATTCTGTTTGTCTTAATTGGACATCATTTTCAACAATGAGATGTATTTTTTCCCCACTCATTTGAGAGCTTGGGTTGTATTTTCTCTCACATTGATCCCATAGTCCCACTAGAGAACTGCTGAAAAAAAATTCCTTAAAATGCCATTTGGATGTATTTTCTTATATTAGAAGAGAATGGAAAGTGAGCCACCCTTCATTTTAATTCCTCCTCATGATTTTTCTGAAGTGGTAACCTTTGCTTGGGTATCTTTTTTACTGAGCCTTACTAGGAGTGTAGGTTGAATCAAATAATTTGAAAAATTTCTTGACTTTGAAGTCTCTTCTGTGTAATGTAGAATGTATGGTTGTTTGTTTCGGGAAAAATAAAGTGGTGGCTCTTGAAGAGGTAAAGCAGGAGGTATGTTCACTCTCAAAAGGGGACAAATTGTACCAAGTTTGTTTGATGATCAAGTCCTCTTCCTTTCTTGTTGTATAGCTCCAATTATATTCTTTCCATTCATATATTTCAAACTGATGTGCATCTTCATTTTTACTTTATTATTATTACATGGTTTGAACTTTGTGATGTTGGTCTATCTGTAGCAACAAAAGAGGGGGAGTGAACCCTAACCATAACAAGGGATGGTAAGGATGTTTTTTTCCCTTATGATTGTTTAGTAGTTTTATTTGATGATGATCATGTAGGCTCTGTATGAAAGCAAAATGAGTAATGAGGGAGTTTTTTTTTCCTGCTTTTTATTTGTAATTGTTTGGTTGTTTTATTTGTTGTTTTGTTGGGGAGGGTGGGTAAGGAACAACCCCGCACACATGCAGTCCTAACATGTTTTCATTTTTATTGAGAATGTATACATCACAATGAAGTGTGTGCATTCATTAAACATTGAAATGCTTCAATTAATTGCATACCCAGGACCAAACCAGAATTGCTTGTAACAACAACCATTTTGTTGGCGCAAGGCTTAAGGAGATTGAAGCCAGTCTGTCCGTTTTGTGGGAGGGGCTCTGGTGGTGACGGGCTAGTGAAGAAGCAGTTGCGTGACGAGGGGGTGGTTTGGAAATGTTTGGTGGGTAGTTACTCATCTACTCACCAACATCTCCTGTTAGAGGTTCTCCTTTACTTTATCCCCTTTATGTAGTTCTCTCAGTCCCGTTTTCTCTCATCTATCCCTTTCGGTTTTTGTATTTCGATGCTATTCACATTTGCAATACAATTTCTAACTTATCTATAAAAAAAAGGCTTAAAGAGATTGTTAGACAGTTTTGCATGTAGTCTCACGCTTTTTTATTTATTTATTTATAGAAAAGTGTATACCTCACGTGATGAAAGCATAAACTTTCATAAAAATAAGATATATATATTTTAATAAAATGTATGGATCTATATGTATTTATGTGACTTTGAAATTTGAATGCTAAGGGTGTTCCTAAAATCTGCTTATGAGACAATTTTTTTAATTCAAGATAATGATTATTTGACCTTTCAAGATAAGCTTATGATTAGTTATTCCTGAAAAGAGAGTTCAGACTAAAAATGTTTAGGGACTGTTTGGATGCGAGATGCCTAACGCGAGATTTCATATACGCGGCTTCTCCAATGCAGGTGGTGAAAGAGGAGTGGGGCGTGTTCAGAACCCTCTGAAAAAGAAAAAAATTGTGTTTGGTTACTACATCTGTGTGGAGCTTATTGGTTTGGATGATTACATGAAAGGGTGTTTTATTTAAAAGGGGGTCATAGTGGGTTATTTTATGAATTGTCTGAGGATAATATAGTACTTTTATAGACTAATGCTGCATTGTGATGTTTGCTTTTCAAAAGCGTTGTTTGAGGGAGTTGAAAACTCTGGGTTTCTAATGCAGAGAAAACCTGGGATGGATTTTTCCACTTTGCAAATGCTAGATACGTTTGGATCCGTGGTTCGCGTTTTTCAGGATTCCACAACACAAAAGCCATGGGACAGTGGATCCAAACGGGGACTTTAAAACCACAATGCGAAAGAGTGGTTGCTGGATTGGAAGAACCAACCTTTGTTGAGGCTTCATGTCCTTTTCTTTTAATAGCCATAAATGAGACCCACAGTCCTAAACACCTCTTCCTCCTCTCCCGTCCCTATGTATCTCTCTTCACCCTTTTTTTGGAAGCACTGATTGATGATCAAAGTACAATATCAGAGCAAGATAGGTCTGTCATGAAACATCCCTATGTTTTATCAATATCTGATTTTTTTATATCTATATTTATAGACTAGTAATTTCAATACCTTGGCTGGTTCCATTATCATTCTTTTGTTCTGTTTTTCTTCTTCTTGTTTTCTGTGTTCCCATTTCTTTCACCTGATTTTCCATGCCTTTGATGCGTTTGTGATGACACTATATCTAATGACACCAGTTCTTTAATAAAATGCGATTCAATGATGAAAAAGAAATGAAAGTCTTTGGTTTGGTATTTTTTGATTATTCAACTACTCTGATAATGACAGCTCAACCACCCGCATTAAGATCTATCTATCAAATTTTATTCTTTGGGTTGGTATTTGATCATTCAACCAAACAACCCAGGCTTGTAATTGTAAAAGTCTCCAATGGAGATTTCTTTCTAGAGTGCAAACCTTGTACAGTTCTGTAAGAGTTGTAGAGAGAGAGAGAGAGAGAGAGCAGAAATGGCAGAGATCATCATTGCCAACTGCGTAACAAGATTAAAAGAGCTGCTTTCACAAGAGCCGCATCGTCTGCGTGGAGCTGATGATGGAATAATTTCCTTGATTGATGCGCTGCAGTGCAGGCATGCCCTCCTTAAACACGCTGACGATGATCGTGGGGATGAAAGATATCAAATGAAGGAATCGGTGAAAGTTCTGTTATCAGCCTCCAACGATGCAGAGATCGCTGTAGACGTACCTCCAAAGAAGAGAACTTTGCAATGGCAAGTCCATTGGTTGCGTCAATCAATTCACATCTGGCTCTCTCCGAGAATTCATCAGCGAAATCAAGGACATTGAGAGAAGAGTTAACGCCATCGTCCCAATTGGTGAATCCGTTGTTGGAGATGCAGAGGATTCAATGAGAGAATCGTTGAAATTGATGAAGGAAGAAGAGGTGATGGTGGTGGGCTTCGATGATGTATCGGAGAAGGAAGAGGTGGTGGTGGTGGGCTTCGATGATGATGTGAAGGCTATTGTAGGCAAGCTTACAGAAGGCGACCCACGTCTGTCAGTCATCTCGATTGTTGGCATGGGTGGTTTGGGTAAGACTACTCTAGCAAAGAAGGCCTGTGAACACGCCAAAGCACCTCAGTTGCAGACTATGGGTTACTGCATCGCGGCATTACAGAGCGAAAGAACTCTTGCTCAGCTTTGTGAAATGCCTCTGGGGCAAGCCCGATGTGCAGTTGCTGGAGAGGATGGACAGTGATGGATTGAAAGAGGAGATATATAAGCACTTGAAAGGCAAAAAGTACTTATTGGTTTATCGATGATCTATGGAGTGTCGAAGAATGGGAATTCTTAAAAGATTTCCTTCCTGATAGCTCGAATGGTAGCTGCGTCTTATTGACAACCCGCATTCGAGAAGTTGCAGAGTGTGCGGACCCAACAAGTACACCATACGAACTTCAATTGCTAGGGGAGGAGGAAAGCTGGGAGCTTCTCTGCTTGAAAGCGCTCCCCCACTTGCGAGGGCGGTGTCCCACTGCTTACAAGGAGGTTGGTCGGTCAATCGCGCAAAAAAGTGGTGGTCTGCCTCTACAGCTTGTTGTTCTTGGTGGAGTTTTGCTGAATAAGAAGTAGCTGGACGATTGGAGGAGAGTGCTCGCAGGAAATGATAATGATCTCGACATGGAAGTTTAGACCTCCAGAGTGCTTGCTCTGAGTTACGATGACCTGCCCAGTCATTTGAAGGCTTGCTTTCTCTATCTCAGTGTCTTTCCGGAAGACTGTGAGATCAATTCGGGCAGGCTAGTCAGGTTGTGGGTCGCAGAGGGGTTTGTGAAGCAAGAAGACGAAGAAACAACGATGGAGGAAATTGCAGAGGGCTATTTGGAAGCGTTGATGAGAAGGAACCTTTCATGGCTGTTCGGCGAGATGTATATGGAGGCGTTGAGACTTGTTGTGTTCATGATCTTTTGCTCGACCTCTCTGTATCAGAGGCCAAGCATATGTGGTTTCTAAACGTTGAAAATGAAGTCTCAGTTGAGCCATTGAGCATCCACGTTGCATTGCTTCCCACTTTGCCATCGAAGAAGGATCACTGCATCTGAATTTCTCTCCAAAAATTCACTCTTTCATTCACTTTGGGGAGTGGAGATACATGTTTAAAAGATACATGACCATAGACTCGATGTTAGAAGGGCTATATCGTCTCAGGGTGATTGATTTGGATCTCGGCTCTTCTCCTGAAAAAATATTGCCAAAGAGTATAGGAAGGATGACCCTCTTGAGGCACCTTGCTCTGGATTGGGGCCCATCAGCCATAACATTTCCGTCGTCCATTGGCAACCTCCGCAGCCTTCAAACTCTCGATTTAAGGGGCGGTTGCCCCGTCTATCTACCTTCTGCAATTTGGAATCTGGAGAAGTTGCGCCATCTAAAAGGACAAGCATTATACATTGATGGTCAACCACGGAGAGATCGTCACTATGATCTCCAGACTCTATCAGGTGTAAGAGATCCAGATGGTTGGAACAAGAATTGTCGTTTGGCGAGAATTGTCGTTTTACAAGTTCTCAAATGAAGGGCCACTATTGGAGGCTCTTCGTGGGCTCAAATCGCTCCGATCACTGGAGATCACTGTTAGAAATAAGAGAGAGAAAATAATAATGAAACCCTAAAACTCTTTTCAATTAGAGAGGACTAAAACCATTTATATAATATACAAGATGGTGTTACACGTGTAACACACTAACAAACTAATATAATAACAAACTAAGATAATAATAAATCTAATCTAATATCTTTAACACCCTCTCCTAAACTCTGAAGGGTTGTACTCTTAGAGTTTACACAAAAATGATAAACTAAAACTCTTATTTCAAACACCTCCAATTTATTTTTGTGAATTGGTAATCGACATCTGTCTCTTGGATCAATCACTGCGCTCCTGCTCTTCTTGAGTCAGTCGAAGTCGCTCCCGCTCTTTGAGTCAGTCAGAGTCGCTCTCGCTCTTCTTGAATCAGTCAGAGTCGCTCCCGCTCTTTGAGTCAGTCGGAGTTGTTAGAAATAAGAGAGAGAAAATAATAATGAAACCCTAAAACTCTTTTCAATTAGAGAGGGACTAAAACCCTTTATATAATAGTACAAGATGGTGTTACACGTGTAACACACTAACAAACTAATATCATAACAAACTAAGATAATAACAAACTAATAGTACAAGATGGTGTTACACGTGTAACACACTAACAAACTAATATCTTAACAAACTAAGATAATAACAAACTGATATATAATCTAATACTTTTAACACCCTCTCCTAAACTATGAAGGGTTATACTTTTAGAGGTTACACAAAAATGATAAACTAAAATCCGAACAAACAACTCTAATAAACAACTTCAATAAATCTCCCTAATACTTATTCAACACCCCTCCCAAACTTTGAAGAATATTTTTCGGTCACCGTCTGTCTTTTGGAATCCATCACTTTGCTCCCGCTCGTTGAGTCAGTCGGAGTCGCTCCCGCTCTTTGAGTCAGTCGGAGTCGCTCCCGCTCTTTGAGTCAGTCGGAGTTGCTCCTGCTCGTTGAGTCAGTCGGAGTCGATGGTCCACTAGATCAGATGGCGCACGTAGGGCTCGCGGAGGCTCAAGGCGAGGCTATGAACGCAGAGGCTCACACGGAGGGCACAAACGAACGCAAACAGGGAAGAAGAAGCAAAAGAAACACGACGCGCACGGATCACGACGCGAACAATGCTGACAGGTAGCGAGACAGCGTGCGGACGACGGTTGAACGAGGATGACAGCGCACAGAGACGATCGACGCAACTAATACAGATCTCAAAGAAGAGGAGAACGACGACAGATGTTGATCAGCGGATCTGAACGGACTGGTTGAACGGCCAAGTCAATGTTGATCAGCGGATCTGAACGGACTGGTTGAACGGCCAAGTCACGCGTTCACGTCCACGTTCACACGGTCTTCACAAGTCCACGTCACACGGGGACTTCACGTGGAGGAGGTGAGATATTCTTCATGCAATTATATCATGTTGATTGGCTTTCACGTTTGATTTCACGCGTTGACGCGCGGGATTTGACGGGATCGGGTCACGGAAACGACGACGGACGCGCGCGACTGGCGCAGGAGCACGATGGGCGCAGGGCGACGAGGAAGCACGCGACAGGCGGCATTCGTGCACAGACAGTGATGATGATGCGTCGTTGATGATGCGAAGAAGATGACAGCGCGAACAACGGCGTGATGAAGATGACGACAACGTGAAGAAGATGACGGCGCGAACAACGACTCAGGGCGCTCAGATTGAAGACTCACAGCACAACAACGATGGTCAAAAGTCCTCTGATCGGAGCGGGGAAGAAGAAGAACCTTTTGTAGATCTAGGGTTTCAAAGATGGCTCTGATACCATGTTAGAAATAAGAGAGAGAAAATAATAATGAAACCCTATAACTCTTTTCAATTAGAGAGGGACTAAAACCCTTTATATAATAGTACAAGATGGTGTTACACGTGTAACACACTAACAAACTAATATCATAACAAACTAAGATAATAACAAACTAATAGTACAAGATGGTGTTACACGTGTAACACACTAACAAACTAATATCTTAACAAACTAAGATAATAACAAACTGATATGTAATCTAATACTTTTAACAATCACACTTCAGACACACAGATATTGACAAAGAAGTGATGACGGAGAAGATGGTGAAGCTGTTGGTCTTCCAGGAGCATGAGGAGTTATGCGAGATGAACTTGCACGGGCGCATTGGGAAGCTACCTGTAGTACCTAATGGGGGGTTTCCACCAAACATCACCAAGTTGTACCTCTCGCAATCTAAACTCACAAAGAGCTCATTTTCAGTGCTAGAACAATTGCTGAAACTCCGGTTTCTCACCATATCAGATCAATCGTACGCTGAGAAGGAACTAGTATGTCGTGCCGGGGGGTTTCTTCAGCTAGAATCACTTGAGATCGATAAGATAGATGAAATAGAGAGGTGGGTGGTGGAGGAGGGAGCCATGCCTATGCTCAGGACCTTAACCATCTCATATTGTGGCTGGCTTGCGATGCTTCCAGAGGGGCTACAGCATGTGAAGTCTTTACAAGAGCTTTTGCTGAAGAGCCTGAGAGAGAGCTTCCTTGCGAGGGTGCGAGAAGGCGAGGGTGAAGATTGGTGGATGGTTAAACACATACCCAAGATCATCATCCAAGATGTGATTAATGTGCAAGCATTAGCGGCTGTAGGATGGGGGAATTGAGGTTTTGCGTCTTGAGTGCAGATTGATTTCACTTTGATTGTCAATTGTTTGTTTGATTGTTTGTTTCTTTTTTTTTTCTTGGTCAAATCATCTCTTTTCAGCAGGGGCAATACTTGAACCCGTGACCCCTCGATGAAGAGGAGGTACCTTTATCAACCCGCGGAGAGGTGATTCAATATCAATTGTTTGCTGACGACATTGTGGTTGGTTGTTGATTGTTGCCCTTTCTTTCTGTTTTTATTTTATGCATTTACACCGTCAAGGTGTTGTTGCATTAAATGATGATCTTGTATTGTTTGTGTTGATCTTTTTTTTTTAATGATTGGTTAGTTGTTGATCTTTTTTTTATGATTGGTTTGTTGTTGATTGTGATTGCTAAAGTTTGTGTTTATTTGCTAATAAGATTCATGTCAAGTGAGTATTTATTTATTTATGTATTTTTGTTTTTAGTTTTAAATCCCGGTAAACATGTCTATTTATGGATCAATCATTTTCTTTTTCATATTTCTTATAAGTTCTCAACTTCAAGTTTTCAACTGCCTATTTCGTTTTTAGTCTCTCTGCCAAAAGTCTATATATACCAATAGTTTGTGTAAATGTGCTTTTTATTTTTAAGTCCCTGTAAGCTGTGTTATTTAGTGATTAGTCTCTCTCTTCTTTATATTTCATTTTAAGTCTCCAACTTTAAATGTTTTTTTCTTATTAGTCGGACAAAATGTCTGTATGATTTTGTAAGTATTTTGATATTTAAAAATTTATATACAAAATATTTAGTAAAATATCTAAATTAAAACTGCATTTATATTGTTATATGTTCATTGATAATTTCAATGTTGTTCAACACTACTATATGCATACCCAATTCAAAATTGTATTATCTTATAATCTTAAAAAATTTGGATACCATTAAAAAATTTGTATGTAGTTAATGAAATATTTATTTTGCATGGTTCTAAACTTTTATTTATTTAGAGATAAAAGTGAATTGCATGTAGGGGAAGGGGGTTTGTTTTTATGTTTTTAAACCAGGCCAAGCTTAGCATCCCAGTTGTCCGAGTAGGTTGAGAGGAGGCACGGATACCAATATAATCAGCTCTTCAAAACTAGATATAATCAGCACCTGAAAAATCTTTTTGTGACCACAAAAATTTACAAAATTGTTCACAAATAATGTGCATTAGATAAGTTTAAGAAATTCAATTTCAAGAAATTATTAGTGTAGTGAAGATTGTGGAGGACCGAATCGTTGGAGTGAGAAAATATGAAGAAAACTGACTGAAAAAATCTGGAGAAGGTCTAAACTTCATGTGATCATAGCTTATTTATATAATATAAATTTCTTGAATTAAACCTGTAAACATCAAATCAATTTGTTTCTAAAAATCTATCATTAACAACAATTTATTATTTTTTGAAGTAAAAAAAACAATTTATTATTTTTCATAAATGTTTTCATTTACAGTTTTGTATTGGTCTCCATTCATTATTGATAGGCGAATTACATTTTTTGAAGGTCTTGTTAGTATGTTTTCTTGTTTTTATAATTTTTTTTATTTTTTATAATATATCACTCGGAATCTTTTTTTTCTTTCTGTCTGTGACTTAAAAAAGAAATTCACTACTACTCTGTGATGCACCTTTTAAATTATTACAAAAATATTCAAATTTGGTTTTCTTTGTTGTGGATTGAATGCATTCTTCACGATGATGCATGATTTCTTTGAAGCTACGAGGACAAATGTAATTCTCAAGCAATAAATATTTGTGGTGGCCTTTTAAAGACACATCAAATTTGTGCTACGACGCGCAGGGACTCGACGGGCACAACGATGACGACGACGCGATGATGATGACGATGCCCGTGGACGACGGTGAGAGAATAAAATCATTTATATAATAATACAAGATAATGTTATACGTGTAATACATTAACAAACTGACATAATAACAAATTAACATGCAGAGTTATTATACATGCATTTAAAACAGTGGAGAGTTATTATACATGCATTGAAAATTGTGAAAATATTTGTTATAGGGAAATTTGCATTTATACCCCTAAAAAATATGATATTTTGCGTTATACCCTCCTTAAAAAGCTAATTGCATCTATACCCCTGAAAAATTCTTTTGTGTTGCAACTGTGCCCTTGAGGTTGAGTTCCGTAAGCTTGGTGTGGAATATACCCAGAATATTCCATTAACGACGTTAATTGTATTGTAAAATGTCTAAAATATCCTTATGACCGTTGGGGCATAAATTTTTTACACATTTGCTATTGGTTCCCCTGATGCCCTATTAAACCCCTTCTTCAATCTGCATTGCTGCTGAAATCCCTCTTTTTTCTGTCTCTTCTTGAAGCTCCAATGGTCATCATCTTCTTCAACGATTGAAGCTCTAATGGTCATCATCTTCTTCAACGATCTTATTCTTCCTCAACGGTGACCATTTTCAGAGCATGAGCACCATTTTCAGGGTTTTGCATTTTTCTTGGGGAAGAGAAAACTAGTGTGTGTAAGTGGTTTTGTGTTGTTTTTGTGAGATTTTGGGTTAGGTTAGTGAGGGGCAAAATATGAAGTTCATAGGGTATAGTTATGATTTCAATCGTGGTTAAGTTAGTCAGGGTAATAGAGATGGACGGAATGGCACAGTTGCAACATAAAAGAATTTTTTAGAGGTATAGATGTAATTAGCTTTTTAAGGAGGGTATAACACAAAATACCATATTTTCTAGGGGAATAAATGCAAAATTCCCTTTGTTTTATTTCATCATTCAACTCTGTTATAATCTATTCAAATAAAAGTCAATTAATCCAATCAATACTCCAATAACCATGTGGTTTCTTATGTGTGATTCATGGTCTTTCAATAGACAATTTCTAGTATGGTCAACATGTGAAATTAAAGTCTAGTAATGGTTTTGATCCAATACATTTTTGCAAGGGAGGGCATGCTCGATTATCACACCTAATCTACAGTAAACCCTGGTTTGATTTGATAATAATGCCCAGAATAAGAGGGAATTAATCATAATAGTCTTAAAATATGTGTTTAAAAGGTTGAAATAAATAATAATCTGTATGTCAAAATTAACTGGTATAAAATATATAATATATGGATTTCAGCCAATAATTAGAATTAAGTTACTTCATATTATTTCAAAACAAAAGAATATGTGGCCTACTATCAAATCAACTGTCATCATCTTTTATAAATAAATTATCAAATCAACTGTTATCATCTTTGCACATTTTTTAAATATTTATCCATACCTTAATCACATTTTATTCAAACAAAAAAAAATATTATTATGTTTCTAAATGAGAATAATTCAAAACACAATCAAATAAAAAAATAGTCATAAACCTCAAAATAACTTAATTCTCTATCCAAACGAGGGGTTAACATTTTTGTATAGAAGAGGCCAATCTGGCCAATACTTTAGAAAATGTAGAGGTTGTACACAATGATTTTCATAATATAAATATACAAGCCCCAACAGGGCCTTCACACCAAAAAATTAAAAAAATCACACGAGAGTCTAGTAAGTGTTTAT
The DNA here is from genome assembly GCA_030737845.1 of Acorus calamus. NCBI lineage: Eukaryota > Viridiplantae > Streptophyta > Magnoliopsida > Acorales > Acoraceae > Acorus > Acorus calamus. The sequence goes on along the minus strand of CM060862.1, from coordinate 26,068,292 downwards.
GATAAATATCAGTTTATTGCCATTATTCGTTTCATTAACAAAGAGGTGAATATCAGAAGAATTTACTTATGATTAAAAAAAATAACATGTTGTTAGATAGCTAAATTGTAATAGTTATGCTATGATAAAATAAATAAATCCTGATATAGCTGTACATGAGAGGACAAGCCAGTATAATTTGTTACTGTTTATCCAACCAAAACTGTAATTACATTTCAATAAATAGATAGGCAAAAAATTATCCAAGTATAGAGAAAAAACAAACAAACAAACTAAAAATCATTTACTTCTCTCCTTTTATCTCCATGTCATAATTTTTTGTCTGAATTAATTATGAGCCAATCAAATTGAGGCTTAAGGTTTGAATTATGATTTACATGGTAAAGTGTTGCTTATAGAATTTTTTCAATAACCATCAACTTTTGTACAAGAAAATTAGATGTAAAACTTCATTAAACATGATTAATAATAATTCAAGATCAATCCTCTTAAATTCTAACTTCCACTTAAAATGTAAGGTTGACAGTTCCTCTAAAATCTTACTTTATTGGGAAAAAATCTTACTTTAGATGTAGAATCTTATTTTATTGGAAAAAATCTTCTTAACCCCCTGAAATCTTCTTGAAATCACAAAAAGTCCCTCTAAAATCACAAAATCATCATAGGTTCCCATAAAGTGTATATGGTTAACGAATTTAGTCCCCCGGTCAAGAGTATATTGAAATGAGTAATCAGAAACTTACTAAAATTGGATCCAGTCCACACAAACTTTATAAAATCAGATTTAGTTCTTTTGTAAGATAAAAATGCCCTTGTTATTTTTCAACATCCCCATTTCTTAATATGACATCCTCATCTGGAAAAAAAAATTTCATCGAACCTCATTTAATATACAAAATTGAGTCATTTTTCAACATTTTCACCTCAATCTCGTTACAGAGACTGAACAAAAAAATTACAATTTCATCAACTCAAAATTACTAGCAATAAAAAACATAACACCTTAATTATAAAACTATAATTTTTTTAATAAAATTTAAATAAATCAGTATATATTTTTAGATAATCACATGGATTTTTTATGATTTTAAGAATATTTCAGGGAGTTAAAACGATTTTTAAATTTTACATGGACTTTTTTTTATTTTTATAAGTTTTGAGGGAGTTCTATCGATTTTTTTCTAACAAAGAATTTTTTTTAAAAATGGTATAATAGTAATTTACCATGTATGTTAGGGTTAACCACACATCTGGTTAGTTATAGGGACTAAAATAAATATTATTTAATAAAATAGAGACTCGAGGGGAATTATTAATTTTACATGGATTTTTTTTTATTTTCATAAGTTTTCAGGAGCTAGATCGAATTTTTCCCTACTTTATTTTATTTGTGTTCATGACAAAGCCACAGCTAGCATTGAATAGATGATAAAAAGACCTAATAAAAGGTACATGAAGAATCGCATTGTCCTGTTGGCTTTGAAAAAAAAATGAGAGCATCTATTTTACAGAAAAGAGGAAGAAAATCTTGCTCACCCATTCAAAGCCTACAGCGAGGAAAGATAGAGTTCTCATGTGGCAGACAATATTGACTCAAGTTGCAAGCAAGGGCCTCTTCCTTTTTTTTTTTCTTTTTTTTCTTTTTCTTTTTGTACCTCAAAAGTATATGGTTGCATGACTTCAATGAGGGGCTTGAGAATACAGAATAAAATATGAGCATTGTCACACGCTATCTTTCTATGGAATAACAATTTTATGCGATTTTTTTTGGAGTTATTTAATTCATTGGGGTTTGTAATTTATTTTTGTAAACACACATTAAATAAATTAGAACATGCGAGCTTGTTAAAATGGACTAAATATAATATTATTCTTAAGATTGTTGACCAATAAGAAAGTTTTTATTAGGATTTTTAAGTAGAATTGGAGATAGGGTGTTAATATATACATTTAGATACTCCAACAATTATTCCACAATCTATTGCAGTATATGAAATATGATGTATATTGATGTAGAGTACATATACTTTATTACAAAAATGTTAAATGCATTCACTTAATTCATTTATGTATGCACTTATTGTAAAATCATTTACTTTATTAGATAATTATATATTTTAAAAAATAAAAGATATTTGATCAACAAAAATAATCTCAGGAATAATCAAGTGTAGATTTTTGATATGAGCACTATTATACATAGTTCATTTTCAGTCATGTTTTTAGTTTTATGTATCTCACTAGTCATATATGTTTACCATTATTAGATATATAAATTGTTTAAAAAATTTATAATTTTTTTTTATAAATATGTCTATACAACTAATCACATTATAGGTGATTTATGCTATTTTAAAAACATTAAATCGTGGGCTGGATCTGAAACTGAAAAAGAAGTGTATATAATTTTTTTTTATATTTAGGTTTCCATACTTTAGTGAAAACGTGTTTCTGTTGTTTGAGAGCTCAATTGGACAAAAATAAGAAGATAAGATCGATGGGGACATCACAGTTGACTATTGGACACGTCTTTTTCATATCTCTGTTCACAAAGTTATTATATTATTTTAATTAAATATTATTTTTATGACAAACACCACCTAACCGACCCTCCAATCTTTTTTTATGACTTCAATTTGCCATGGCTTTGGAGTAGACTATTAAGCTAATCACTTCATCAATTAATCATTATTACTTACGCATATAAGCTATTGAAAAGCGCGTTCCATCAAACAGTTTTAAATTTTATATACAATGTTTTAAGATGTAATAATGAGTACTATTTTTTAATTATTCAAAGATACATTTATTATTAATAACATAAGTTTTTATTTATTTATTGAGATGTACAATTTTCAAACCATATTTTTCTTTTACATGGATGATGACAATTTTTTAATTAAATTCATTTGTTTGAATATCAGTATGGGACTTTTAGTTTTTAAAGAAACTAAAAAAAAACAACTCATAAGAGGTGGCCAAACGGGAACATACAACCATTGAATCATAACCAAGAATGAACTTTTACAATATCCCATCGGATAACATTCATTATTATGTGACACAAACAAGGCAACTGTGATTTCAATGGAGGAGGAAGAGCTTGGGCTTGCCCAAGATTGATTATCGTCTCTAACTTGTAAGTCCTCTGATATATACTCTGTTCATCCATTGCAAAATCTGAACTCCCATTTCAATAAAAGAAGATTTGATTTTTGAATTCTGCTTGGGTAGCTAGAGAGAGAGAATCAGCAGCCATGGCGGACGCCGCCATCTCGTTCCTCGTGGAGAAGGTCGGCGACCAACTCATCAAAGAAGCGACTTTCCTCTCCGGCGTGACCGGGCAGGTGAGTTCCTTCAAGGGGGAACTAGAGCAGCTACAAGATTTCTTGAGCAAGGCCGAGAGGAAACGCAACAAGGAGGAAGACGTGAAGAAATGGTTGGGGCGATTGAGGGACTCCGCGTACAACGGAGAGGACATCATCGACGAGTTCGTCATGCGCAACGAGCTTCGCCGACGCCGAAAGTCCCGCTTCAAGCGATGGCTCCTCGTCCTGAGAGACCTCCCCTCCCGTCGCAGAATCGGCAAGTCGATCATCGGCGTCAGCGAGGAGCTCGGGCGGATCTTGAAGGACAAGGACAATTACAGCATCCAAGCGGACCAGGTCTCGCCTCCGGCGGACGCCTTGGTATTCCGGAGGCAGAGGGACAACCGTCCGGAGATGGACGGCGTGATCGTCGGGCTCGAAGACCAAGAGAGAGGCGTCGTTCAGCGACTCACCACAGAAGGCGACGAGCTCCGGGTGGTCTCGATATTCGGTATGGGCGGTCTCGGCAAGACCACCCTCGCAAAGAAGGTACATGGAAACGGAGATGTTCAGATGTGCTTCGAGAGAATTGTGTGGGTGTCCGTCTCGCAGGACTGCCCGCCCCTTCAGCTCTTGAAGGAGCTGCTAAAGAAAACCGTCGGTGAAGTTTCGGGTGATCATGACACAGTAGCATTGGAGAATATGCTGAACGAGTGGTTGAAGGACAAGAGGGTCTTGATCATCATGGACGACGTCTGGGAAGATCGGCTCTGGACCGCTATAAGACCGGCCTTTCGAGGCATAGAAAATGGGAGCCGGGTTTTGTTAACGACCCGGTTTTACGAAGTAGCCAAGGCGGCCGATCCCAGCAGAGACCCCTTTCAGCTGCGATTCCTGAATGACGGCGAGAGTTGGGAGCTCTTCAATTGGAAGGTCTTCAACAGCAAAGACGGATGTCCGTTGGACTTGGTCGAGAAGGGGAAGCAATTGCTCAAGAAATGCAAGCAATTGCCTCTCGCGATCGTGATCTTAGGCGGGCTTCTGTCGCTGAAGGCGAAGACCGTGATGGAGTGGGGTAATGTTCTTAAAACGTTGGACTGGAGGTTTGATTCGCAAACCGAAGGCTGTAACGAAGTGCTCGCTCTGAGCTACCGCGCAATGCCGAGCTACTTGAAGCCTTGCTTCCTCTACTTCGGTCTCTTCCCCGAAGACGCGGAGATCCGTCGAGCAAGCTCAAGATGCTTTGGATCGCGGAGGGGTTCACGGAGTTTCGTAAGCGCAGGAACGAAATGTTGTCGGCGGAAGACATCGCGGAGGACTACTTGGAGGAGCTCTATCAGAGGAGCTTGATCCAAGTGGTTTCGAAGAAGTCTTACGGAGGTTCGAAGACTTGTGGGATCAAATCGTGCCGAATCCATGACCTTCTGAGGGACCTCGCGATCGCCGAGGCCAAGGAGTTCGAGTTCCTCACCGTGCACGGTGTCAGGGAATCGAATTCACAGCCCAAGGCTCGGCGTCGGCTGGCCATCCAATGCGATGTCGATGAACAACGCGACAACGGGAGATGGTTGGACCTCAAAGCGTCTTCTCCGAAACTGCGTTCGCTCTTGTGCTTCAACCAAAGACAGCTCAATCTTATCCGATAGTCGATGCGTTGAAGCTGCTAAGAGTGATCGATTTGAAGGACGTGAAGATCGAACAACTGCCTGAAGAGATGGGACATTGACGTACCTTCGATTCTTGGGATTGAACAACACAAGGCTTAAAAGACTCCCGGCGGAAGTTGGGAACCTCTTCAATCTACTGACGCTCGATATAAGGTCGAACGGGAAGTTATCGGTGCCGCCCACTGTTTGGAAGATGGAGAAACTAAGGCATCTCTATTTAGATTGGCACGCTCCAACGCAGATCGAAAGCCTTCCAAATCTTCAGATACTAAACGGCATCCCCGCCGGAGATTGGATATCGAAGAGTCTCGCGGGGCTCACCAGCCTCACTCGGTTGGCGATCACGAAGATCTCGCGTGCAACACACGAGAACGCGTTAGCCTCCGCGCTTCCTCATCTTCGATGCCTTAATTACTTGGCATTGATTGGAGATGGACCAACTTTCATCCCAACAGGATTGCCATTCAAGGATCTTGAAGACCTCTACTTGTTGACTCTGTATGGGAAACTAGAGAAGTTACCATCGGACGTCACCGGATTCCCAACCCAACTCATGAAGTTGACATTACGTGCATCGAAGCTTGATCAAGACCCGATGCCCGTTCTGGGACAACTAAAGAGCCTTGAGAGTCTGAAGTTACTTAAGGAGTCCTACATTGGGAAAAAAATGGTCTGCAGTGATGAGAGCTTTGTGAAATTGAAATTCTTGACGCTCGATGAGCTCGAACATCTGGAGGAGTGGGAGTTGGAGGGTCGCGCGATGGTTCACCTCAAACGGTTGGTGATCTCCAACTGCGGATGCTTGGCGATGCTCCCGGAGGGACTAAAGCACACAAGTGGGCTCCAGGAGTTGGAGTTGGTGGGAATGCCGACCGCGTTCAAGAACCGTGTTCGTAAGGACGGGGAGGATGCACAGAAGATCCGCCGCTCGATTTCCATCAATTTGAACATTCGTTGAACCGGATTGGCGTGTTCATCGATTTCCATAAGGTGAGTGAAGTTTTTCTTGATCTTTTGTTTGCATCTATTCTGATACTTAATTCCCTCACATGATGGTAGGCAAGATTATTTCTTGTAATCATGAATTTCCACTAATTCACAACATGTATATGATTTGGATTTCCATATATTGATCAAAATTATGTAATTAAACCTCTCTGTTTCTGCAGGAAAGACAGTGACAGACACAACAGAGCAAGTGAGATGGCTACATGTATCAGTGGTTTGTTTGTTTGTTTGTTTGTTTTCATGTTCTCTTGGCAGCAGATCGTCTAAAGCTGCATGAATAATGTTTTCTGATGTTTGCATCCTGTTTGTGGTTTCTCCATCGTGTTATGGTTTCCTTTTGAGCATTTGGTTTTCCAAAACACAGTGCATCTTGTTTGCAATAATAAACATTACACCATGTAATGCCAATTTATATATGTAATGCGAATTTATATTGTGTTGAAATTGGAGTTTGATAGATGCTCTGTATATTGAGTTGTTTCGTATAAATGTCATATTTTTCTATCAAAAAGAAAATAAACCGATTCATGTGGCAAGTGGAGGGCAATAGGGTCAAGTCATTCGTGCGGTCCTTTTCACCAATAAAAAAGGGAAAAATCCATATAACCCCCTGAAATCTTGCCTAAATCCATATAACCCCCTGCAATCTTCATATATCCATATAACCTCCTGTAAACATACCCAAAATCCATATAACCCCCTTCGTCCGCCTTCCGTTAGCCGAGTTAACGGCGAAATTAAAAAAAATTCATATAACCCCCGGTAATCTAACCTAAATCCATATAACCCCCTGCAATCTTCATATATCCATATAACCCCCTGCAATCTTCATATATCCATATAACCCCCTGTAATCTTGAAAAAATCCATATAACCCCCTGTAATTTTGAAAAAAATTCATATAATCCCATGTAATTTGAAAAAAATATTTTTAAAAATTAAAAAAATAAAAAATAAATTTTTTATTAATAATAGAGTAAATTTTTTTATTTATTCCTTTTTTATTCCTAATTTTTTAATTATAAATGACATATGATTTCATAACCAGTACCCCGACACATTAATAGTAAAGTAAATTAACATTTACATGCATTAACATTTAATGAATTGTAAATCTTTATTTTATTTTATTTTCTATTATTCTCATTAGAAAACATAAAATTGATATTTTGATTGTTTGATTCACCTTGAATAAAATAAGGGTAAATGGTAAATAAGAGATGAATAAAAGTTTATGACTTTTTAAATGACAATTATACCCCTGCATAAATTATTTGTGTTTGAGAATAAATATGAGAGATGTGTGTGTAATATGATAGATGTGACAATTTTTGAAAAAAAATATTTTTAAAATTTTAAAAATGGCAAGAGGAATTTGTTTTATATTTATATTTTTGAATTTTTAAAAATATTTTTTTTAGATTACATGGGGTTATATAGATTTTTCCAAGATGAGGGTTATATGGATATATGAAGATTGCAGGGGGTTATATGGATATATGAAGATTGCAGGGGGTTATATGGATTTAGGTAAGATTACAGGGGGTTATATGGATTTTTTTCAATTTCGCCGTTAACTCGGCTGATAGAAGGCGGACGGAGGGGGTTATATAGATTTTGGGTATGTTTACAGGGGGTTATATGGATATATGAAGATTGCAGAGGGTTATATGGATTTAGACAAGATTTCAAAGGGTTATATGGATTTTTCCCTAAAAAAAAAGTCGTATTTGCGGGACTAACTCGGGATGTGAAATATATTTATAATAAAACACATACACTTTAGAATAAAATACATTTGGTCATAGAAGTTTTCGAAACCCACATAAACACTCATACCCTTCGTCATTATATATTTCAATTAAAATGGGATAAAAATAGTTTAAAATTATTGTTTTACCGTTAACTTCTAAATATATATAAAAAATCAATTAGTTAATTCTAGATATATTTTATGAATATTAACTTACACAATAATTAACTTTTTAAATGTGTCTGAATGCATTTTTTTTGTAAGAATGATTAAATTACATAACAATTAATTAAAAGACAAAAACAAGATAAATATTTAATTAAAAAGAAAAAATCATATTTTATTTTATTTTAATGAAAAATCTAAAAACAAGGGTGTAATCGCATGTTTTTAAACTTTAGTGAGTATTTTTGTAGGTTTAGAAAACTTGAGGGGGTTCAAATGCATGTTACCCTATATTTTACTATATCTATATACTCTATAAAAAAAAATATGTATTTAATTTATTCAAATATACACTTTATTTTTAATAAAGATATGTATTTTATTTAATATGCATGTATTTCAAGTTTTCAACGAATGTGTGAGGATTGTAAAAGTCTAAAAATGACTGAACTAAACATTTTCTATGATGATAAAGTGTGGAGAAAGATCCCATCTATTCCAACAGTATAGTTTTGGGGAAAAAACTTCAGCAATGAACAGAAAAAAGGGAAACATCAGAGACATTATTTTCAAACATCAGAAGAGACTTTATTTTCAATGAGTAAACTCAGCCAAATGAGACAAAAATGATGATCTGGATCTTTGACAAATCTGGATCTTTTATATTCAAGGTAGAATTAGGGGAGAAAAGACAAAAATGTCAAACAATCGAGGCAAATATGAATCTGTGTAAAATTGAGAATTTTAAGTATGGTTGTCACATTGATAAATTTTTATATATATAAAAAAATTAATATGATGACGTTCTAACAGAGATATGAAAGGGATCTGTCCCCTACCATGCCACTATATTAGGGCTGTCTGGATAATGTCCTCACGTGGTGGGGAAATTTTTATCGTATAGATAAATATAATTTATTATTATTTTTTTTTGGTAAGAGTATCATAAAGTTAAATATTGAATTCACATTAGTAAAGGCCACTGTTTGTAATTATGCGGTGGTGACTTTAAAAAAATCAGTCAATATGCGGGTCTTACTGCATAACCAGTCCGAGGCCATACCCGGGCGTTGTGAAATCAAAAAATAAATAAATAAAAAAACTTTCCCCTCACAAGCACTTGCCCTGTTGCCCAAACACAGCCATTTTTTTTTTTAAAGGAACACTTTCCTCTCACAAGCATCAACCATAATTTTTCTTCCTCTCTCAGTCGTCTTCCTCCTCAAAGCTTTCTTCAGATTTTAGATTCAGTCGGTCTCTCTCAATCTCTTTGTTCTTCTTCATCATCCATTCTTCAATGATTAGATCTTCTGTCGGCTTCGTCGGTTTCAAGGTGTCTTCTTCATCCGTTCATCCATCAGAGCTCATCTGTCCTTCCTTAGTTCCTTTACTTTTCCTTTTGAACTTTTTTGTTTTTTTTACTGTGTACTAAGTACCAACTATATGCAGATCCGGCCCTGGGCAAAGACCATCAAGGCCAGTGTCTAGGCCCCCCACCCAGGGAGGGCTTAAGCCCATCCATGCCCATAGAGGTTTAAGTCCATCAACCATGAAATTTTTTTTTTATAACCCAATCAGTCAATGAAAAAAAAACATTTGGTTGGTGTGTGGGAGAGAAATTGGAATTCAAACTCATATTTGAAATTCAAATTTAAATATAGTAAATTCTAACAAATGTATAAAATCCTAATAAACTGAAAACTACTTAAAAATAATAAAAATAACTTTCAACTGTCGATTTGACCTCCAATGCGATCTCAAAATGCTTTGAAAATTGACGTAGTTGATTGCATGGGTGATGGATGGATGAACCCTTGCATACAATTACACACCCCAAGGCCCACTGCCCAGGCCTAACAGAATACTCCCAAGTATCCAAAACTGAAAACCCAACCTATCAATTCCTATCCTACCCGTCCCATGAAGATCCCTAAAACTCTTCCCCCATCAAATCCCTAAAAACCTCTCACCCATTCAGCAATGTCTCCATGTGGTGCTCCCTATGCGCCATTTCACATCTCCATACCTCTCCGATGTCTTTCTCTCCCAACATAGATTCTTCAAGCATTCAAGCTACCATCTCTCTTTATATATCTACCATGTCACAAGAAAGATGAATGTATTAGCTCTATTATCCATTGAAAAAAACAAAGTAGAAAAACTTGATTATACAAGTTTAATTAGTATTTTTATGCTCAAAATGCAAGAAGAATAATTTTTAAATGATATTTATTTTATTATTATTTTTTTTGCTATTGTATCCTTTTATTTTATTGATCTTAGTACGAATATAATTTTGTATGGATTATTATAAGTGTTCTGATGTAGTTGTTACAAAAAAATTTTATTCAAAAGATTTCAATTTTAATGATTGTATAATGTTGTATTTGTAATTTTATAATATTTGTAACTTAAAATAAAAAAATAGTAAAGAACATTTTTTTTTAATGTATATGGGCCCCTTTTAAAAATTCGCTTAGGCCCTGTAAAAAAACAATTCTCAGACGCCCTGACTATATGAATATGTTATATTAAATAAGATGAGTAAATATGTGGACAAGATGAGTGTGCGTGGAAAGAAAGAAACCTGGCACGCTGATAAAGACAAATGGGTTTATACAGGTGACATGACTTTTAATTTACACGATTATAATTAATAATACGATTATTCATGACCATTATCCTTGCATATATAAAATAAAAGTATTTTTTTTAATTAATTATGTCTTTGTTCATAATAATAAAATATTAATATCTTAATGTGTGATTAAAAGCAAGACAAAAATGAGATCAAAAGTATCTCTTGTTTATAAATCATTAGATATAATATTTTTTTACAAATAAAAATTTATAAAACTGCATATACTCCTGCATACTACATATACTCTGTGCGGTATCCTAATCACAAGTAAACCGCATACTACATATTAAAATACTAATAAAGATTGTCATTACAAATAATAAGATACACTAATAAAGGGTCTTTGGTCTTTATTTTCCACGTGGTCACATGGACTAACTTATTAACTTTTTTGGGATGGTCCATGTACTTCGATAACTTGATCTGCATGATTCGTCATGAAGATGTATATATTTTTTATAAAATGTATATCTTATTAATGCATGTATATTAATTTTTAAAAAATGAAAATGGACGTTGCACGTGGAATTAATCCATAACATTATTCATTTTTTATGTTGATAATTTTTTATATTTTTTAAAAATAGATCCAAGTAATTCTTTATAAAAATATATACAATTATTATAAGGCGAAAATCTAAAATAACCCCCCTGTAAACTGTATGAAATTTATATACTCTCATGATTTTTTCCAAGGTCCATTTAACTCTCTGAAACACCAATGTAAATCTAAATAGCCTATAGAGTTAAATCTTCGTTAACAGATTATGATTATTCTGTTTGATTGACTTCAATTGAAAAGATTGAAAACATAGTGAGGTTGATATTTCCCCCCATAGTTAGATTTGTAATTTGAGACTGAAACTTCCAATGATTTTTTTTTAGGTAGACAAAACTTAGTTGTCACAGTGACTGTGCCTGGCTGTGCCTGTAGAGTGCTAGCTCGCGACCTCTTTATAGGCTTCTTACGTACCCCAGAGAGATCAAGTCACACGTAGTTCCAGAGAATGCCCATGTAACCGTTTTGTCACTAAGTGTTTAGTGAGCTTTTTTTTTCAGGAAAACGCCCCTCGTAATTACACCCCACGTCGGCCCTTGATTACCCACGTTCTGCTGGTAATGAGCCTTAAGTGCCAACGTGGCGGTTACAGGCGTTAGTGGTCTTCTGATCGTTTCTTCATCTGCTTGGTGTCCCTTGATTGCCTCCAAACCTTCTGGTTGCTCCACACCGGCCTCTCCCTCTAATTCAAGGCCTTCTTCATCCTGGACGGATGCCATTGTCCCCTTGACGTTCCCACCGACGTCTCTGGCTCGACCTAGTGCAAGCTCGACGAGTTGAGGCTCCATGCAGCGGTGCTCCTTGACCATCACGGCATGTGCAATGGTGGTGGTGGCCGTGGCGTGAGAGATGTGATGGCTATGGTGGTGGTGCCGTGGTGGTGGGATTGAAAGTTTAAAAATTGCATATATATATTCGGATTTTTAAAAATATGGGTAGTGGGATTAATAATGTGTTGTGCGTGACAAACAAATATTAGACTAAACACAAATTCTTATAATTAACACATAAAAATATAAACCTCAAATATATATTAAATCATGCATACTCTAAAATATATTATAAAAGCATGAAATAAAATGAGATAGAGATTAGAAAAATGTATCCAAAAATGTGGAAGAGAGTGAAGACACTCTATCCTCGGTGAATAAGGCCCTCTCACGCACATGGTTGAATAGCTCTTACCACTGAGAGATACGACCACAACTGGTTTTGTTCTTCTGGGGTGCGAGTTATGGAAGAACCACGGTGAACAGACTACGATCCTTTCAGACGCCCAAATTAAAGATAAATATATCAAGAGATTGATAAGTGAAAAGGGAATAGATGATTTAATCTCTCAAGAATAAACAATTTTGTATTTGATGTGGAAAAAGCCCTAAACATGCTACTCTCTTATCTCCTCAGGCAGCTAGCAAATCACATTTTTTTTTGGTGGAGATGAAAACTTATTAGTGTAGTATATAATGAGAATGCATAAGCCCTATATATATACATTCACAACACATAGGTGCTATCAATTAATTTCCATTAAATGCCTTATAAAAGCAATATTGCAGTTTTGAACGTTTCAAAAGACCAAAACATTTCATAATAAAACACCTAAATAATGTTGAAATTAACTGTTATAATGAAGTTATAAATCATGCAATTATATAAGAAGGTTATAACTAACAACATATTAAAAGAGAAAATGATTAGAATTATGTAATTTGGTCACAAAATTTCAATAATCCCCCACTGACCAAAATACATAATACTAGTTATAACACAAATAGATATAAATTAGGATTTGGAACAAATTGATTTGGAATGGAGGCAAATTGATTTGTAATGAAACAAAGAATTTTGGGCGTCTTATACTATGTAATAGGTGAATGTACCTTTGGGGTTTGAACCTTCACCTAGTATAAATCAGATCCCCCGGAGAAAGCCTGAATAGACTATGTCCTTGAATTCGACCCCTTTAGCCCAGTTTCACTGATCACAAACGTACGGTACATGAATTGAGTTCTATTTTGCGGGGTAGCACGTTACCGCTATGTGCTCGTATCCTTTCTTGAGTGCCTTAGAAATTTAGCCTAAATCTTAAAGGACGTGGCCCCACGTCCGTGCACTCATATAGGTGAGTTCTCCAGGGTGCCAGTATGGACCACACCCTGTCCGAAAAGGACTCAAACCCATTAAGAGCGTTTAGCTCAACCTACTTCCACTACAGTTAGCACTGCTACCAAAGGGATGGGTTAGATGAGTTTTTTCCTTTACAGTACTTACAAATTTACCAATACAGTTTCGTTAACCCCTTGAAAACCATCTTCATGGGATCTCTAATCACAATGGTAGGGAGCCCACTGTAGGTAATTTTTTTAATGGGCTTAACCCATATCCCCTTCGGTCTCGATATTAAGGACGAGTCATCTCGCAAGTCCTTTAGTGAAGTTCTCTCAATCTCACAAACTTGAGTTATATCCCCTTAGATATAAGGTGAATCAACTCAAGTTTTAATTATAATTGTATAGACATTTTCATAATTTATTTTCACAAATACCCCCACATTTAGAGATTACTCAAAATAATTTGGGATATACATGCATGCAAAAAATACTCGGCAAATAAATCACAATTTTTATTTATTTTTTTATGCACGCAAGCAATAAAACTTGGTCATCATCACATGAGCATACAAACATGTTAATTATAAAATACGCACATTAACATGCAATTACACTATAAGAGCATGCAATTGACCAAGACATTTATGTAAATTACTATAAAATTATTAAACACAACCACTAATAATTAAGGTAATCAAAAGTTAAGTTTGTACTCACATACCTCGAATAGACCATGTGTCACTGAATATTCTTCTAGAATACCATAATATATTACATACAATACGAAGACCACATGAAGAATATATCCGAACAGTTCTTCAAATAATACATCAAGAAAATCCAAATAACATATATAGATCTCCCATAAACTAATAATTGGTAGGCAGAACAAGCATTTCTCAATAGAGCGTGAAACTTGTTTATGGAGACCACTGAGAAAAACCCATATCTGCAGAAATTGAATATTCTTGCTAATGGATAACTGCATTTTGTTAGCCATCATGAGCTCAACCGACATCTTAATCATCAAATGATATAACAACATCATAGAGAATATCCCAGCCACATATAATATATAGATGTCATAATTATAAATTCTAGAAGAAGAATACCAATAGTCCCCTTCATCCAAATATATAGAACACCATTTCTTATATTAGAATCCGATTGATTGAAATATTACTGGCCTTGAAATATAGAATCATAGTCTCCGAATTCCAACAAAAGAATTATGTATGAACTTCAATTTATTTGCCGGTCGTATCCTGAAAAACAGAATCAGAAACTCAATTGATCGGAGGAGATAGACATAATCAATTCCATGAGCAATCATATTTAGATAAAATTAGCAAGTTCACAAGAAAAAATTCCACTAAATTCATGATCATTGCCGCACATGATATATGTCATTTAATGTCCTCTTAAAATGATTTCTTCAATTAAGGGAGAAGACTATGTATTCTATAACGGACAATAAAGATAATTCTCAGCCTTCTAAGAAAGCAATAAAAAAATATTATCATCAAAATTTCTTTTCCTGATCCAGAAAAGTCAATCCAAAATAAAAGCCTTAAACATCATGGATGCCAATTAGAACCTCCTTTTTATTTAATTATATAACCAATGAAAATAGATGATTATCCCAAATTTGCATCTTAGAAGATCATATTCAATTCATGCATACGTTTTGAATTTATGCATGCGTTAAAGACAAAATAAAACACATGCATATATGAAACAACAACTCTATAATAAAATGCATGAATCATTTTCATTATCAACAACACAATTATTTCCCCCTTACTTTTTTTTTTTTAATTTATAGGTATATATCAGGCAAGCTAAAACATCTCATTAAATCAGCATGCTCAATTGATATACATATTTTTTAATAACATACATACGCTATGACAACCCTCACCAAAATTACACATCCATAATCAAATCCTATCCACGGAGAAAAATAAGAATCACATTAGCCCACTAGATTGACTAGCCGGTTTGCAATAATCAAATATTATATGAACATGTTAATCCGAAACTCTTCAATTAACATGTTAAGACTGTGTCACTTTTAAAGGTCAAATATCGCGTTTTATTTATTTTAATAGTTCGGGCATTCAGTTTCAAAATCAAACTGCATATTTGTGGTTCTGGTGTTCACTTGGGCTTAAATGGAAGTTTTTGTAGCATTTTGAGGTCTTTTAGCAATTATGCAGTTTCGATTGGTATTTGGATTTAATTTTGTTAATGCCCAAGATGAAGTAGTAAAAATCTGATTTTATCATGAGATGTTCAGTGTTAAGTTAGCTTTCATACAAAAGTGGAATTAGATTAACTGTTCATGTATTAAAAGTTATGGGTGTTTTTCCAATTATACCCTGGGGATATAAAATCCAGGCAGCAGCCTTGTATGATGTTTAGCCTAGATTTCGTAATAGCTGGAGAGGTTATTTGATCTGGGTGTAAACATGAAAGCTGTAGATAATCTTCTTATCTTTCCAATGCCATTGGAATCGTGCAATTCGGAGCTGTATTGAGGAAGTTATGCCGTTTAAGTGAAGGCTGTCCAGAGTTTTTAAGTCCGAGGACAGCTCGGTCATTCAGTCCGACCTTGCCTATTTAAGCTCCCCAAATGCACGACCTTAGCATATTTTTCCCCTCTTTTGCTCTGGTCCAGCCCCTCTTTGGGTGGAGGAAGTGGTGGTGATGGTGGGGAAGGAGCACAAAAGGAGAAGAAAGGTGTGTATATTTTAGTTGTGTTGTTGTGTTGTTGTTTCTCCTCCTTCTCCTCCTCCCCCCCTAGCTGATCCCCCCCCCCCTTATGTTTTTCCCTCCCCTTTGGACCAGCAGCCCCCACATGTTTGATGAAATGCCAAAGAGAAGGTGTGCTTGGATTGGGTGCATGTAAAGGGAGATCAAGCAAGGTTTGTGTGTTTGAGCTTGGCTTCCCTCTTCTCCACCCTCTCAAGGTATTCCCTTCCCTCTTTGTGAGTGTGTTTGTGCTAATGTGTGTATGTGATGGTGATTGTGGGTGTATGTGGGTTATGGATGTGTGTGTGTGTGTGTGCCCTCTTTTATTACCCCCACCTCCCTCTTCTTTTCCATGGCATTCTTTTGACCTCATTGTTGTTTTGGCTTATGTGAGATGGCTGATTTGGTGGTGGTTGTGGCTGTGCTATGTGGCATGTGTGATGGTGGTTGTTTGTGGTGATGGTGGTGGAACTCCTTATGTGCACCATCTCCTCTTCTTCCCAAGGTATATTCACTTCCCCTTTTGTGCCATGTAGGTATTTGTGTTAATGCTTCAAAGAAGTATAAGTGTTGCTATCTATTGCTTTTGGTGGTCAGCAAGGATGTCCAAGTCTTGTTGTAGGTGTTTTTCCCTTTTCTTGTTGTTGGAAGCTTTATGTTGTTGTAGGACAGATTTATGACTTCTTAAGATCCTTGTAGAACTAGTACTTGGAAACATATTTTGAGCTTGTGTCTTCATTTCATATGATCATCTATGTGTCTAGATGTTATATATGAAATTTGGTGTCATTATGATATATGTGTTGTAAGTTATAGCCCGATTCTCATGGTCTGTCCAGATTCGCGCAGAAATTAACCAGTTTCGGAAAATAATTTATTTCGGGCATTTAGAGATTTTATCAAGTTATTATGTCTTCACGGAATATGATCCCAACATATCATAGAATGTGTGTGATTTATTTGAGAATTTTTGGATATGTATTGTATGCTGTGGAGACCAATGTTTGGGGCTGGTTGCAGTAGATGGACTAATCTTGTATAAATATGTGTTAAAGAGTTATTATGCATGGTGTGGGCAATATCAGGAGTTGTTGTCTTCATGAAGAAGGCTTGTATATGTGTCAAGATGCTTTATATTTAATGGAGCATCATTGGTTGTTCTTGCAGATCTCGTAGACCGGACGCGCGGCGATCCAAGTACTAGTGAGTGGTTCGATCCAAGCCCTCGGGATGCGCTCGATGCACGTAGTCATGCATCGCGCATCTATGGGGCTTCTTTGCACCCCTATTGTGTTAGATATTGCATGCTAGGGCTGTATAGCTAAGTATATTGTATAGAACCCCCTTTTCTATCATATATTTGCATATGTATCATATTCATGTGTGAATGTATTTCTTTTATGTTAGATAATTTATTTAGCTTCTACTTGTTCTTTACACCATGTTTACAAGATTGGTGGGCGTTTAATTATCTCATGTTCGTAATAATAACTTAATAATCCTGTTTGTTGAGGATAGTTGAGCCACCTTAGATGTTTAATTGATGCTTAAGCATGCTTAGTGGTGACCTTAGATAGCCAAAGAATCTTAAATATAGTTAAAGTCCTCATGTATAAGCTACTAGCATAATATGATGTTTGGTCTGTATGTAAGGTTTGCATGTATGTGTTTAAATACCAGGGATTTGTTTGGATACATGGACTTTATGTTGTGATTAAAGGATGATATAATCTGCTCAAAGACTTGCGGTCCATCATTGATACAAATTGTCTATGCTTATTAATGTTTAAGCACATTATGTGGTATTTATACAAATGTGAATGAGCATACATGCCTTATTTATAGTGTGTACAAGCTAAACTATCAATGGTAGAACTCGTGATGAACGAGTCTTTGGTTAGTGGTTTGATCAACGCACTAGAGGAGCTCATATTATGGCTATGCGTGTTTTGTAGTACTTATAAAATGACATAGTTGTATCATTTATTACTGTCTTGTGGAATGATTGCTAGTCTCGAACTTGTATTGCTTAACCTTCATTCTACTCACTTATTCTATGTGAGAGGCTTGGAAGCCTAGAGTGTACTATATTTTTCTTGTTTATTCAATTAATTGCACTCCTATATGTGGGTAGTCTTCCGTGTTAGTAGATGCTTAGCGGGGTTTAATCATTGGTTGATGCATATAATTCCATGAGTATTGGTTTTGTTCAACTGTTACATGCTAGGTTATTTGGACATGTGATCCATGCATCTCATTTGAGACTGAATATTCTCCTATAATAATTGCGCTTGTTTCATTAATAGGACCTATATGTGATAGGTGTTGATATGATCTATTGTTAGGATTATATGTTATTTTCAATGTGCAAGCGTAGTAGTTGATTGTTCGACATCCATGTGATACACTCGCATTAGAATTCAGGAGAATTCATTAGCATTGTTAATTGCTAGATAACTATAGTTGATCCTTGAGGATCGTATTGTGAGCGTGGAATGCTTCTCCCTTACCTCGTATCCGCGTTGAAGCTACCCGGCGTTGGAGCTATCCTGGTTTCTGTCGCTACATCATAGGAGGCCCAATGTGTATTTAAATACCTTTGTGGTTTCGTACCTATCTTGAAAGGCTGTCAGGAAGAGGGCTACCCGGGAGAGGGCTACCGGAAGGTTAAGGGAGTTAACGAGTTGATTTCTATTTCCAATAGTCCCATGTCACCCCTAGGGGTGAGGGTGAGGGTAGGTTGGTGTCACGTTGTCACGTGACATTTATACTGGGAATGCCCAAAGTATCAATAGTTCCATGTCACCCCTAAGGGTGAAGGTGAGGATAAGGTCGGAGTGTTTCCTCTCCGTATCATCGTGCGTCGAAGCTACCCAGCGTCGAAGCTTCCCTAGGTGGTGCTGCCGCATCGGGAGGCCGCCAGGGAGAGGGCTACCTGGGAGAGGGCTACCGGATGATATTGCGAGCATGGAATACCGTTTCCCAAATGTTCCACCCCCCCCCCCCTTTCGGGGTATGGGTGAGGTAAGGTCACATCTCCACGTGACATTTATCTGTTTGGTTTCTCCCATATTTCTTTTACTTCGAGGGAAAAGGGAATTTATATATATTATCATTGTAGAGCTTAGATTCTTGCCACTCACTGAGCTTGTAGCTCACCCCTCGTGTGTTATTTTTTTTCACCAGGGACTGGGTTGACGTGGAGCTAGAGCATCTATCTGACGTGGTTCGTGCGTAGAGTGTCCCACCTTTCGGTTGGCGAGTGTGAGGCTATCAGCAATCCCATTTTCTTTGTGTATATACTAGTAATCGTGCGTGTTGCACATATGATTTTATTTAGACTAGACTTGGACTCTCACAGGACAGTTATCGTGTATTCGAGTTTGTAATAATGTTTTTGATTTACAGACTAATTTGTATATTATACTTCCGCATCATTTCTTTTATTGGCTACTACTTTCCTGTAGCCTTGTTATCTTATTTGATCCCTGTTGATTATTGTATGATTGGTAATACCTCGGGGCGTAACATAACATTTAGCTTGAACATGCATGTATAGAATGAGACCCCCACATTACAATGAATCATTAAGGTCAACAGAGAAGGAAAGAAAGTTGCATGCGGACTGGTTATACACGATAGAGAAGGAATTCTATTTATACTCGAGATGGATGTCAACTACACATGCTAGTTTTTAGAAAATGAATGCACCATTAAATGGATGTCATCATTTAATTACAAATGTTTCAAAACCAACATTTGGAACTCATCAATTGACCCATTGATGCATGCAATTATAAAATATCAATATGCAAATGTAACCTTCATGTATTTATATGGGCTGGTTACTACTCAAGAAATTTAATTATGTATTGAAGGAGGATTAAAGATACATGACAACCATGCATAAACATTTCATGCAAGTGATAAAGGACCCAAAGCATTTATAGTCAGTCTTAAATGTCTAAAAACCAACAATTTTAAAGCATGACTCTAGAGAAGAATACACTATTTCATTTGATGATGAAATTTTAATGCATATATGCTAATAATTTTTTAAATAAACTGTAACACCATGCATGCGTAACTCACAAAACGGCTTAAAGGTTTAATATGAAAAAATGAAACGCATGCAATTGTTCTATGCAAATTTAACTCATCACATGATGCATTTTAAAACCATATATTTGAATGCATGTCATTCCGAATATCAAACCTTTCCCATTATCTCTAATAAAGATTAACTCATGTAATTGTAGTGTATATTAATTTCAAATATAAGAATTTGTGTACATATTCATCGAGATTGTTATGTGTGTGAAACAAATATTATGCTAAATACAAATTCTTATAATTAACACATAAAAATATAAACTTCAAATATATATTAAATCATGTATACTCTAAAATATATTATAAAAACATGAAATAAAATGAGATAGGGATTAGAAAAATGTATCAAAAAATGTGGAAACGAGTGAAGACACTCTATCCTCGGTGAATAAGGCTCCCTCACGCACATGGTTGAATAGCTCCTACCACTAAGAGATACGATCACAACTGATTTTGTTCTTCCTGGGTGCGAGTTACGGAAGAACCACGGTGAACAGACTACGATCCTTTCAGACACTCAAATTAAGGATCAAAATATCAAGAGATTGATAAGTGAAAAGGGAATAGATGATTTAATCTCTCAAGAATAAACAATTTTGTATTTGATGTGGAAAAGCCCTAAACATGCTACTCTCTTATCTCCTCAGGCAGCTAGCAAATCACTTTTTTTTTATGGAGATGAAAACTTATTAGTGTAGTATATAATGAGAATGCATAAGCCCTTTATATATATATTCACAACACATAGGTGCTACCAAGTAATTTCCATTAAATGCTTTATAAAAGCAATATTGCAGTTTTGAACGTTTCAAGAGACCAAAACATTCCACAATAAAGCATCTAAATAATGTTGAAATTAACTGTTATAATGAAGTTATAAACCATGCAATTATATGAGGAGGTTATAATTAACAACACATTAAAAGAGAAAATAATTAGAATTATGTAATTTGATCACAAAATTCCAACATAACATGGGGAGATAAAAAATAATAATAATTAGTGGGGGAGCATATGTTCTCACACGAGAAACTTTAGGATCTTTGGTTTTTTTTATTTGTTGAGTGGGAGCTGCCTAGGATATAGTAAATACGAGGTCAAAAGGCTACAAATTTTTTCTTAAAGGAGTCAGAGATCTCTTGATTGATTGATTTAGTTTTATTGTAAAGAAAAAAAAGGGAATATGGCAATTGCCTATTTGCCTTCATCTAAAGGAGAATGCTAAAGTAATATTAAAAAAAAAGTACAGTTATAAATACATGTATATAGGGGAGTTGTACATACATGCATATGAATATGCATGTAATTATATGTGCATGTAATTGTGGATGACCTCTTGGTGCATGTATACATTAGTGTGTAATATTAATTGTAAATTCATGTATATTGTAAATACATGAATGAGATATTATGGTTGTAATCCCTATAAATAGAGGGTTTGTCAAACATCAAAGGCATGGAAAATGAAATGAGAAGTTCTTGAATAATACTTTCTCTACCCCTCTTGTGCTCCAAATTATCTTGTGTTTGTTTTGTGTTTCCATCTTTTTCTCTTTTATTTTATAATACGTTATCAGTACGATAACGCTCTTGAGGTTTGTATTTTTGGTGAGTTGATGATATTCAAATCATCATGGCTTTTATTTGATATTTTGCATACAACATATTATACAATTTTATCATTTTTTAAGTTAAAAAAAGGGGTGTTGATCTCATACTCTATGTTACATATGTAAATCCACTTTCGGCCATGTTCAATATTCCTATCTCATGTAAGTAATATGCGGATGAATCCATAGTTCATAATACATTTACTTTGATTAATTTTATTTCTAATTATTATTTAGTCTTGATTTACTATTCTCCATATTTCATTGATATATTTACATATGTTAATTAATGTATATTTTTATTTTCTGGTTTCATTCTTTATTCATGTGATACTTTGGATATATGAAATTGTGTAGTAACTAATAATATCTAGTATCATGATTGGAATCGTTATTTGAATTAAAAATGAAGCTGAATTTTATATAAATTGTTGAACTATTAACACCCGTGTTGAATATGTAAGCAATGCATATGGCTCATTATATATAGTATCCTTTTTCATTTCTGATTATGGTTTACAATAACATGAAAGTCATGCCTTTAATAATTAAATGCAATGTATATTATTCATGTAATATGCATTACAATATTGATGTAGATGGAGTGATACAAATTATAATTAATGTGTAAGCTATATTTTTGAATAAGACATTTTTTTAATTTGCAACTTTCATTTTTATGCTAGTATGAACCATGCACTTCTCCCTGTTGGTATGAAAAGGATGTACCCTAACACATTGAATTGTAAAATATTTAATACTTTGTGAGATGTGTTCAAATCTAATTATCATGATATAATGCTCACCTGCCACAACTATTATCTAATTAATTTAATTCGACTTCTATGTGTAGCTATGATTAAAATATGTTTTTCTGTTCTTCTAATAATGTGGCTATAGTTTTTATATTATTTTTGTTACATAAGCTTGCATAACATGTTTATTTATCACCCCTGTGGACATCATACCATGTTGAATTATGTAATGGCTTGTAACATGACTAATCATCATTTCTTATTTCAATGAATTTTTTTTTTGAGTACATGGATCACTGAAGGACCATACAAAAGTTATGAATAAAAATGTCCCGTAAGACTATACAAAAGGTATGAATTTTTTTTTTGGGATTTTTAAGGACCATAAAAAAAAGAAGGTATGATAACATGGATCCCTGAAGGATCATGTGAAAGATATGTCCATACATGGGTATACAAAAATTCTGATATGATGAATCCATGAAGGATCATATAAAAGATACGACTAACGTGTCCATGAAGGACTACATACAATTTCATATCCTTGAAGGATTATATAAAAATCATGGTTATTTGGGTCCCTGTAGGACAATACAGATGATTTTTTTTGGGTCCTCGAAGCATCATAATAATAATAATATAGTACATGTATCCCAGTAGAAACATGTAAAAGTTATGATCAGCTTTCAACACTGTAATAAGAGGATTTAGAAAGAAATACCTCATCATGAAAGGTCCACTAACCATTATGCTTCAAATATGTGATCCAGCAATAGCAATAGAGAAAACAATAATTATTCATCAATTTCATGTATTATCATTGCTGAACAACGAACTTTTGATTAAAAATCATATATATATATACCAATCCAATGACTTAGCATTGCTGTATGAAGCAAATTTTTTTTTATATTTTATCCATGGAAGTTGAATTATGAGATCATGTTTTACATATTTGAAAGCATAACAATCACAGAGATTGTAAAACATTTTAAACTACCAGAAGTGGATTGCTATTGTATAAAAGCAAAATAAAGGGAATAAGTTTGCAAAACAGACCCCTAAAATTCAAGGAAAATGATTGTTGTTCCGGGGTGCTGAAAAACATGGTCACGTACCTGATGTACGATCAAACTTTTGTCATTTATGTATTTATATATTTTTTAAAACAAAATTGTTATCCAAAATACATTTTCTTATTTTTATATTTGTCTTATTATTTTGAGTTTAATATTAGTTAATTCAAATATTAGTACTATTTCTAATACTAAATTTGATTAAAGGCTCCTGAAGAGCAAATATTATTACCATGAGATACATAATAATGCTTCAAACAGTTGAATATTCAATTACAAAGAACCAGAAGTTTCTTTCGTTGAGTGATAATGATATTTTTACCACACGATTTGTGTTCCATCATTATAATGAGACAATATTCCCGTCGTTAGGGGGAGAAAATCCATCATTAGTAGAACGACGGAAAATTTCATGAAAAGTTTTTTGTCTCATTTTGATACACTTCTCAATGTGATATTGAAGTACAAATGATCACACATCTTTAGAGAATTGTACATCAGTTATCAGATACAATTATTGATACAGCAAAAATGAGAAGATCACATATTTAAGCTGCTCAAATTGATGTTCCAATTGAAAAAACTATCATTGCATTGGCTAGTGAATCAACAAATGCACGCTTGAAGTGTGACAGACTTATAGATTCAAAAGATCAGCTTTTCGAATGAGAAAAATAATGAGAAAAATAATATGCTCTAGAAGGCCTGAAGCACTTGTAAGATCCACATTATCAAATTCTGCAGAAGATAAAATCCTAGAAGAAATACATGTCCCCGAAGGACAAATACATGATAATGAAAAGAAAAAAATTCATTATTCAAATAAATACAAAAATCTTGTGGGATCGCAAACAAGTGATAATCGATGATATATTTTTATTTACAGTAATTACTGAAATCATTAAAGATGATAATTGAGAATAACATTCACAAAATGAATATAAGGAATGCTAGAAATATGGCCGATCAATCGATGCAAAAAGAGAAAGGCATAAGAAAACGTAAATAAAGATAGTAGTGTTTATAAAGAGACCTCAATACAAGCAACAAAAGTAAATTGATCAATCTCATCTTTCTAATTAAAGATGTAACCCCAGAAGAGGTAGCCCTTGAGGAGGCAAACGTAAATATGAGATCTCATTAAATCATAAAGAAGAAAGATGAGATATAATAAAATAATTGTCGACAATATACATTCATATGATGTTGCTCTTGATATTATGAGGATCGTAAACTGTAAAACATCAAAGAATATAGACGTAAAAATGATTGAGCAAATTAGAAAGAGGCAATACTGGCTGAATTAAATTCACTAGCGAAACGTGAAGTATTTGGACCTGTAGTCCAAACACGCGAAGATGTAAAGTATACATGATACAGATAAGTATTTGTATGAATGCCTAATGACAAAAATGAAAATTTGATATATGAAATATGTCTTGTGGAAAAGGTTTCTTACAGTAACCTGATATATAATGAAGAGACATATTCTCTTGTAAAGGATGCAATCATATTTTGTTTTATTACTTTGACAGTCTCAGAAGGACTAGATATGCAGATAAAACATACTTATATGGAAAAAAAATATAGTAATATATATATGATCTTTGAAGGATTTAAAATGCCTGAAGCAAATAAATCTTCCGGAAGCATGTATTTTAGCAATTTACAAGGATCTTTATATGGGCTAAAGCAATTTGGGCGCATGTGGTACAATCAGCCTCAATGAATATTTATTGAAATACGGATATTATCTGATTTGCCATTATATTTTCATCAAAAAATTAGAATCCGGATTTGATATTATTGTAGCATATATTGATGATTTGAATCTGTTAGGGATTGCAGAAGAACTTATAAAAATTGTTCTAAAAGAAAGAATTTGAAAAAAAAAATCTCAGGAAAACAAGACATTGTCTCGACCTGCAGATCGAATAACATATCTTAGTGCAATAGTGTAAGAGCAATAAGGGCTCTTGTCCATCAAACTAGTATAGTCAATAATGTTTTGAAGCACTTTATTCATTCATTAAGTTCTCTTATAAATATCAGGTCGTTTGACCCAAATAAGGGCTAATTTTTATCCAAAAGAATCTTCTTGGTTTTGAAATAACATATCTTAGTGCAATAGTGTAAGTGCAATAAGTGAATTATTATATTTCACACAAGGTATTGAATTTGACATTATATTTTTAGTTACCTGATTGGCCAAGTTTTATTTTACATGAAGACTTTGGTATTGTGAAAAACACATTTTTTTTGTAAAAATAACAAATGTGGGTTTATTTATTTAAAATCATTTTCTAACGGTTAAATATAATTCAACATTCATAATGAAGATAATATTACATGTATAGCATGACTTAAAGAAGGCTTCATCAAAGATCTATTCACCAAAGCATTACCTACCACGACGTTCAAGAAACTGAAGCAAAACATTGGAATGCGTCGACTCAAAGATCTTCATGCTAAAAACAGGGGGAGTAATTTAATTCAAAATATTTGTGTATTGTACTTTTTTTTCCTTTGACCAGGTTTTTCCCACTGGGTTTTTCTGGAAAGGTTTTAATGAGGCAGTACAAAAACATACATTAGAATATTGTACTATTTTTCCTTCGCTAAGTTTTTATCCCACAAGGTTTTTCTTAGCAAGATTTTAACTAGGCATATTCTTGTGTAAAGGTCATCCAAGGGGGAGTGTTATAAATACATGCATATGAATTGCATGTAATTATAGGTGCATGTAATTGTGGATGACCTCTTGGTGCATGTATACATTAGTGTGTGATATTAATTGTAAATTCATGTATATTGTAAATACATGAATGAAATATTATGGTTGTAATCCCTATAAATAGAGGGTTTGTCAAACATCAAATGCATGAAAAATGAAATGAGAAGTTCTTGAATAATACTTTCTCTACCCCTCTTGTGCTCCAAATTATCTTGTGTTTGTTTTGTGTTTTCATCTCTTTCTCTTTTATTTTATAAAAGTACAATTATCTTCCACCAACCACTATAATAATTTATTCCTTGAACGCTAAATTTATTAAATAAGTGATCTCATCTATCCTCACAACTCTATCACCTACTGCACTCCTCATTCTTGAGAACTAAATTTTCACACCAAACTTAATTAAACTGGAACATGAACATTATGGAAGCTAGATGATTATAACTATCATGATATAATTAACCATGCATCAAAAAAAAAAAAAAATTCAGCATAGATGATTATTAATCCTGAAATAATTATCCACTAGAATGTAAGGTTAGCAGTTCCCAACCTTGTGGAATCTGTTTTTTATTTTTATGCGTTTCTTACAAGCCAAGCTAGCATCGCATGTGTCAAAATAAATTGATGAAAAGGGGAATCACATTCCCCCTGCTGGCTTATGTAAAAGAAGAGCATCTATATAACAAACATGATCTTTAATATACTAGTAGTAGGAACCATCTCATAATTTCACTGTGCGGATTGAGTGGTCCATAAAGACAGTCTTTCCTTAATCATTGCGTGGAAGTATTATCCTCTGTTTTTATCCTCTTTTTCCAACCACACTTGTGATTTCTTTATCACTGATTTGGCATGCTGTTGTTTTTTCAACAAAAAAAACATTGGGGGACCCTGGGAAATGATGCTGTCACTGCTTCTTATACTATCTCCTTAAACGGGGAATTACACTCAGTCTGTTTTGTAGTTCTGTCTATAATTTAGATGTGGTCCACTACTCACTTATATACTATGATAGTACATTGAATTATATATTTCTATATTTTAAAGTGTGAGGAGCTAATACATTTAGTTTGCTTTACAATTCCATTTGTAGCTTAGAAATGGTCACTCAGTTATTTTTACATTGCAATAATGCAATACACTGCACTCTATCGTAGTGTGTGAAAATAAATAAATAAAATATTTTTTAGAAGACACAAATACACTAGTGTATTTAAGCATATATTTTACTCTTTATAACAGTAGATATTTCAATGAACAAGTGTATTTAAAAAAAAAACAATTGAAGGTTGCGGACGGGACTGCACACATGACTAAAATATCATTTTTCTTAGAAGTATTTGAATGGCTTCGGGCCCGAAAGAAAGAGCGAGCAAACACCTTTAAATTATTCCCATACCATTTTTTTTAAAAATTAATGCCCCCATGATTTGATCATTGATTATTTTTTACGGAGATACATATCGGTTTTTTTAGCTATATAACTCTGAATATTAGTTTTTTTATACTAAATATGTATAAGATTAAGAATCTAGGTGACGATGTACAATGCACAAGATTTTTTTTTTCAAAAAATAAACATAAACTATTATAATATGATGACTTTCTAGAAGATATGAAAAGGTTATCTGACCCTACGAAGCCAAAATAATTCACTTTGAGAGCATCCCCCATCTTCTGGGTGGTTCTGATTCTGAATTCATCACGTGGTGCGGAATATTTGTATCATAAAGTAAAAGAATGAATTCACATCGGAGAAATGATGGAGAAGAAAATATATTATAAAGGATGTCTTTGGGAAAAGGAGAGCACCTTCAAAGTAGAGGTACACTGAAGATGGAGAGAATTATGCTTTGAGGGCATAACTATGCAGGGAATCAAACAAAAAAATCTTTTATTACATAAATGGTCATCTATCCTGGTAATGATTGGGAGTGAATAAATATTTATATCATAATCTAAATTATTTTTTTTTGTGATTACATATTTTACTCATAGAGGAGAGAATTTCAACAAATTACAAATTAGGATCTATTTAAATTTCTCAAATTACCTAAAATCCTAATAACAAAAAAAAAATCCTAACATAATACTAACTAAAAACAGAAAATCATATCCTCATGATATAATAAATAAGAACTAATCTAATTATTCACTCCCGATCATTACCAGGATAGATAACCATTTGTGTGGTCCTCAACATTGATTGAATGATCGATCATCGCATTGTATCATAAAAAGAATCATATTTCCCCTTTGGAAAAAGGAGAGCATCTATTGGACAAACATCACGAGGAAGGAAGGAAGAAATGTTGCTGTCCCCTTCAATGCAAAGGTACACTGAAGAAGGAGAGAACATTATTTAAAGCCAAGTAATTAATTAGTTGGAAGCAAAGAAGTCTTGTTTTCTAAACATAAGCAAACCCAGGATTTCAATGAGTTGTGAAGTATTTTCTCTGTTGCCGCCGTCTCTTCAATGTCGTCCCTGGTAATCCCATCTCATGCCGACCCTCTATTCTCTATTAAATTATTTTTTCTTGGATAGGTGTTGATATGAGATTTCGTTTTGGACTTTCGCCATCTATTCCAAAAAGAGATTTTTGTAATATCGAAATATTAGTTTTTCATGTTTCTTTTTAGGCTAGCAATACCTTTTCCATTGTGCCGCTTCTTTTTCACACTATGTTCTGAACTTTCAATTTTTTGTGGCTTTTTTTGGGAGGTTAAAATACTGGGTGTTGAGATTTGAAAATTTGGGTGTGGTTCACTAGATGAACTTTTAAAATATGACCTTATCAAAAAAAAAAAAAAAAATATTGCTTCAAAATTAATTTGTCATCTTAAAAAAATGAGAATTTCATGTCTAATTAACAAGAATATGTGAATATAATTATAAAACAATATATCCTAAGAACAAAAGAAAAAAATTAAGATTCAAGAATGGGCTAAATAACTTAAAAATAGAGATTGATTGATATTGTTGCAAAACCTTCCAATTTTGTTTCTTTTGATTTTGGAATAATTGAAAGAGTGAGAGAGAGGAAAAAAGATGCATAAAACCCTAAAAAAAGCATGAGACTATGAGAAAAGGGGAGTTATTGAGAAACCTTAAAAAAAGGTTAGATAAGAGGGTAACTATTGACATTCCTTAAAAATTAATTATGTAGAAAGAATTATAACCATTCATAGATGAAATTTTATTTAAATGGTTGGGAGTGCTTATATATATATATTTGAGTTAAAATAACCAGATTTCATAGTAGGCACTAAGGACCATGACAAATGTATACATATATTGTTGTGGATATTTGGGGGCTCTTTCCTGGGTAGGGGTCCTAGGCCGCCTACTAGGCCTACAGCCAGGTTGGGCCTAGGATATATTGAGACTCGAAATTTGTGTTTTTTTTTATGAAAAATTGATATAAGTCTTTAAAAACTTATAAAAATAAAAAAATGTCCATATAATATCTGTAAATCCACTCAAATCTTTATCTTTTGTCCGGGTTGATGGTTTTCGTCCCTGAGTCAACATTCCATCAGTGCAAGGAACATATTCTAGGAATATTTCGTTTAGTGAACAAAATCTCTGAAAATAATATTCAAATAAGTAACTGAAAAACTAATAAAATATAAATCAGTCCTTTTTATGATTGAAATATCCTTCAAACTCAGAAATACCAGAAACACCCTTTTCACCTCCACTGAGAAGCTTTATATGGTTAGAAAATTGTGTATTTTTAAAATTAATTTATTAGAGAATATGATTTTAAATAAAATTTATAAAATATACTATCTATTTAAATCTTAAGATAAATTTAGGAGAAGTTATAATTATTTAAGATAAGAAATGGTTTTAATAAATTTGTGAGTATAAAAACATGCAAATGATTTACCAACATAATTGAAAAGTTGAAAAACACATATGTTTAGTATAATAGAAAAATATGAGGGGATTTACTGATTTTATAGGGACCATTTCTGATTTTCATAAATTGAGGGAGTCATATCAATTTTCAGGAAAGAAAGTAAATTTTAAAAGGATATTATATATAGTAATATATCATGAATAGTTAGGATTAACCACATATGTGGTTAGTTTCGATTATAGTAGATACTAAAATAAATATAGTCTACCAAGATAGGGATATGCAGAGATTTACTGATTTTACATGGACTTTTCTAATTTTCATAAGTTTTTATGGAACACTATAAAAATTTTCCTTTGTTTATATTTTGTTTTGTTTAAACGTGAGTTCAATCAACTTCTTGTCAGGTTTGATGTTCGAACTAATACGTGACTAATATTATATCCGTATCCATAAACTATGAAACTAAATTAAATATAGAAATCAATTTTCATATCCAGTCAATCAATGTAGGGGTCGGCAACGGGCCGGCCTGGCCTGGCCCGTTGAAACAGGGCCCAAGCCCGACCCGGGCCGGCCCGGGGTGAAAAAACAGGGCCCAGGCCCTGCCCACGGGCCCGGGCCTGAACGGGCCTCACAGGCCATGCCTGGATTCAGGCCCATGGGCGGGCCTACGGGCCCAAATTCAAAACATTTTATTTTTTATTTTACGTTGTTTATTTGTATATAATGTTAAAATAACACAAAATTTAAAGTGTAATGTTGAAAAAAATATTTATATCTATTGAATTTTCAAAATAAAAATATTAAATGAATTAACTACTTAAAAAAAGGAATCACTACATGAACCAAACTAGGTTGACACATACATAAATGTTAATAATTTGTATAACTCAACCACAATTCAAATAAAAATTACATGTTACCAGTTTATTAGATTGCTCCCCCATGGGCCTACGGGCCGGGCCCGTAGACGGGCATACGGGCCAGGCCGAACAAGCCTGGTTCGGGCGGGCCTCCGGGCCCGGGCCGCAAAACCAGGCCCAAGCCCAGCCTGCCCTGAAAACGGGCCGGGCCTGCTCGGCCAGCTATTCGGCCCGGGCCGGTCGGGCCGGGTTTTCGGGCCTCGGGCCGGTTGAAGACCCTTAAGTCAATGTCTTACACACCGTGAAAAACAAATAAGGATGGAAAATCACATATCTGTTTGTTGTTTGGTTACAGATCAACAATTAAAAAAAGCAAAGGGGTTAGATTACATTATTGACACTATCCTCCCCCAAATAAACATTCCCATGGAGAGGTGAAATGGTCATTTGATCGACCACCTCTGACTTTGAACATTGACGATTCCCCACAAAACATACCCTGAGTGCTTTTAAAAACACATATTCCAAAGGCTTGAATTGACTTGAATCCACCGACTGCTTTTCATTTAATTAGAGGCGTTTGACAACCTGCCGTTAGTAGCTTTTTGACCGACTGAAAAATAAAAGCTACCCAAAACGGGTTGTCAAATGCACCCTTAAATGTGATTTGATGGTTCTTACTTTGGAACACTAAAATGGGGTTCTTGGTACTCTGATTTTAAGTTGTTTGAATGATAATTTATATAGCTTATCCGAATACTTGTTTCAGGTTGTAGATGTGGAAGGCCACATTCTGAAAAATGGTGATGCTTTGAGGTTTATTTTCAATAAATTACAGTCCTGATAGCTTCAACCGCGACATCTACTAAGGTAATTAATTTGTTTAAATTATCTCAGATGATATATAGGATTTTTTAATTGTGGAAAGGTAGTCAGATTTAACAAACGAAAATGATATGTCCAACCTGTGTAAGGCCCCGTTTGCAATCCTCACTGCTTTTTATTTTTTTTTTAACTTATACATTTGTCAATTGATAATGTTATAAAAAATGAAGTATATATTGAGATGCACTAGTGCATTCTTTTAAAAAATTTATACACCCTGATAATGCAATATACACTGTGTAGTGTCACTGTATATGAGCAATTGAGTGACTGTTTCTAGGATGCAGACCAAGTTACAAAATAGATTGAGTGTATGTGTGTTGTTTAACAAATTCTTTAAGTAACAATACATATATATAATTTTTTTATATATAAATTTTTGTTGTTTAGAATTAAATCCTTTTAAAGGCTAAAGCCAATTCCAACCCCATCCGATCCAAACATGAGTCCATCCTAGATTCGACCTAATTCGTCGTAGAAGGTCATACTTTGAGTTTAACCCTTCAGTTTGAGATCATCATATTCAAATTGGGTATTTTTGTTTTGCAGGTTGGAATTGGACAAAGTTCTAATCCAACCCAATCTGTCCAATGGAGTTACTCCGTTGAGTGACTTAGGATTCTAGTACTAGTAAAAAAAAAAAAAAAGACAACATAATTTTCTTAAAAGATTCGAGGCCTCTTAGCTTGTTTGTTGCAAATATATCTAAATTGGGTGTTTCCCATCCCACATTAATTCATAACCAAGAAACAACTTCTTCCACTATACACAGAACATCCAATTTGATGCGTGTGTATATATATAGGTCGATGATAATATGCGGCGTGAGGGAACGTGCGGGAACGACGTCATTCGTCCGATCGCGGGTCCATCGCATCCAACGGTCGATGTGAATCGCACCCGACCGTCCGATGCGATGGACCCGTGATCGACGGCCCGTGGTCGTTCGCGCACGTTCCCGCATCGCGCACCGTATCATTCCTATATATATATATATATATATATATATGAACTTCTTCTTGTCGGTCTCCCCACTTTTTTTTTTTTTTTTTGCTAGAGAAAATATTAGCAGCCATGGCGGATGCCATCGTTGAGTTCCTTGTGGAGAAGGTTGGCGAGCAACTTATCAATGAAGTGAACTTTCTTTATGAAGTGAAGGACCAAGTGCGTTCGTTCGAGGGTGAGTTGCAGCAGCTACAGCAGTTCTTGAGCAAGGCCAACCGGAACCGCGACAAGGAGGAAGATGTGAAGGAATGGTTGAGGCAACTGAGAGACGCTGCGTACGACGGAGAGGACATCATCGATGAATTCATCCTCCGAAGCAAGCCGGGCCGACGACGCCAGAGGTTCCGTATCAAGAGATGGGTCCTCTTCTTGCGTGACATGCGTGCCCGTCATAGGGTTGGCAAGTCGATCGTGGCTGTCAATCAAACACTCACCGACATCTTCGCCCGTAAAGAGCGATATGGCATTGAAGTGGATCGAGCCCAGGATGTCCACAGGGCCTTAGAAGTTCGGAAGTCGAGGGACAACCGTCCTCATATGGATGGGGTGATTGTCGGATTCGAAGATCAAGAGAAAAGGTTGGTGCAGAGACTCATTGGACAGGGCGATGATGAGCTCCGTGTCGTCTCCATAGTTGGGATGGGCGGTCTCGGCAAGACCACACTCGCGAAGAAGGTCTACGCGAACCGCGACATCCAGATGCGGTTCGAGTGCATTGTGTGGGTGTCCGTCTCGCAGGACTGCCTGCCGCTTCAGCTCTTGAAGGAGCTGATCAAGAAAACCGTCGGTGAAGTTCCGGGTGATCCTGACACAGTAGCATTGGAGGATAAGCTGAACGAGTGGTTGAAGAAGAAGAAGCGATTCTTGATCATCATGGACGACGTCTGGGAACAGGAGCTGTGGACCCGTATAAAACCAGCCTTTCGAGACATTCAAAACGGGAGCCGGGTTTTGTTAACGACGCGATCGTATGACGTCGCGAAGGTGGCCAACCCAAGCCAAGACCCCTTTGAACCGGATTTGTTAGGCGAAGAGGAGAGTTGGGAGCTCTTCAATTGGAAGGTCTTTGGTAGGAAAAATGGATGTCCGCCTGACTTGTTTAAGAAGGGCAGGGAACTGGTGGAGAAGTGCAAGAGATTGCCTCTTGCGATCATCATCTTAGGAGGGATTCTGTCATTCAAATCCAAGACGGTCTTGGAGTGGGACAAGGTTCTTAGAACGTTGGACTGGAGGTTCGATCAGAACGCAGAGGACTGGCGCGAAGTGCTCGCTTTAAGCTACCACGACATGCCAAGCTACTTGAAGCCTTGTTTCCTCTACTTGGGTCTCTTCCCTGAGGACGCGGAGATCTGGTCGAGCAAGATCAAGATGCTTTGGATCGCGGAGGGGTTTACAGAGTTATACAAGCGCGAAAAGATGACAGCGGAAGAAATCGCAGAGTTCTACTTGGAGGAGCTCTATCAGAGGAGCTTGATCCAAGTGGTCTCGAAGAGGTCTTACGGAGGTTCGAGAACCTGGGGAATCAAGTCTTTCCGCATCCACGACCTTTTGAGGGACTTGGCGATCTCCGAGGGCAAGGAGTTCGAGTTCCTCACCGTGCACCGAAATATGGAATCCAATTCCCCACCTAAGGCTCGCCGTCGGCTGGCCATCCAAAGCCATGTTGATGAAAAACGCAACAACCAAACAATTGATGGGTTGGATCTCAAGGCGTCTTCTCCAAAGCTGCGCTCTATTTTGTGCTTCAACCAAAGGCAGCTGAATCTCTTACCCATAGTTGATGGGTTGAAGCTGCTCAGGTTGATCGATTTGAAGGATGTGAAGCTTGAACAATTGCCCGAGGAGATTGGGACTCTGATCTACCTACGATTTTTGGGGTTGAACAACACCAGACTTAAAAGACTCCCGGAGTCTGTGGGGGACCTCGTCAATCTACTAACGCTCGATATAAGAAGTAATGGAGAAGTAGAAGTACCACTCTCGGTTTGGAAGCTGGAAAAACTAAGGCATCTTTATCTAGCAGATTGGCGTGGTAGCGCTCAACAAATTGACAGCCTTCCAAATATTCAGATACTAAATAATATCCGTGCCGGAAATTGGATAGCGAATAGCTTGGCAAAACTGACAAGCCTCAATCGGTTGAAAATTAGAGCAATTTCACTCAACCACGAAAATGCATTAGCTTCCGCACTTCCCCAACTTGAATGCCTTAATTACTTGTCATTAGAATGGTTAGCTTTCATCCCCACAAAATTGCCATTCAAGGATCTTAACTCTCTCTACTTGTTAGCTTTGCATGGGAAACTAGAGCGGCTACCAGACGTCACTGGATTCCCAACCCAACTCATGAAGCTGACGTTGCGTGCATCGGAGCTCAATCAAGACTCGATGCCTGTTCTCGGACAACTGCAAAGCCTTGAAAGTCTGAAGTTATTAAAGAACTCTTACACTGGGCAACAAATGGTCTGCCCTCCTTCAAGCTTTCCGAAATTGAAGTTCTTGATGTTCAAGGATCTTCGTCTGGTGGAGTGGGAACTGGAGGATGGCGCGATGATTAGCCTCAAACGCTTGGTCATCGAACACTGCCTCTTATTGAAGATGCTCCCTGAAGGACTAAAGCACGCGAGTGACCTCCAGGAGTTGGAGTTGGTTGATATGCCAAGCCAATTCATAAACAGGGTTCGTAAAAATGGTGGGGAGGATTTGCACAAGATCCACCGCTCGACTCCCATCAGCTTGATCATCCGTAATGTTTGGTGATTATTGTATGAGGTGAGTTAAGTTTTTGGACAATTTTCAAAAATAACATTGAAATTTTTTATTGCACGTTTAATCCTACCTAATCTTTGACTGGGTTTTTTTAATTTTAGTTTTTATTGAGAGACCTGATTTATAAATCCCATCTCCTTTGAGACGTGATTTATAAATTAGTCTCTATTGTATTTATCCATATAATTTAAAATTTTAATTTTATTTCAATCTTATCAATTAAGATTTTGTTTGAATTTAAAATTTATTAGATCGTATAAGTTTAGATTTTGAAATTTGAAATAAATTTTATCTTATACAATTTTATCTATTAAATTTTATATAAATTTTATGATCTGTTGTATCAACTTTTGATGATTTTTTGTATCTATTTTGAAAATTAACAAATAAGTTTAGTTTTTTCTTTGGCATGATCGAATTGCTATTGCTATTAATAATTAAATGTATTTCGTCATTTAATCTAGATTTTTCTTTGTTTTATTTTGGTGTTTTTGGATTATATAGATTATGCTTGTGATTATATTCCTCTAACAATATACTGTACGTCTTTTTACATTCCTCTTCTCTGAATTCGCTTGATTAATTGAATTTTACATAGATAATTTTCATCACAATAATTCAATGATAGTATAGGTAGGTAGGTGTCTTTGTCCGTTGATAAGCTGATACATTGTAAGTTTCGTACATATAAAATACCAATGAACGAGTGGCATGCACATATATTCTTCTCTTTCCATGTGTCCACATTCATTGATGAACTATGCATAATATCTCACTTACCTTTACACATGTTTTAAAGTCCAATTTAATTTTTGTTGAGTTTTTGCATTACTATGTTTAATATTTCTATGTGATATGGATTTCCAAAAATTTAATATTGGATATGAAGATAAATTTATGCATTTAACTCTCTTGCTCTGTCTCTTCAGGAAAGATAATGGCAGACACAATAAAGCAACTGAGATGGAAGGATTGCCGATCTTTCAGGGTTGTTTTTTTAGCTTTTTTGTTCTTGTGTTCCCTTGGCAACAGATCATCAAAATCTGCACGAATAATGTTTACTGGTCGATGTTTGCATCCTGTTTGTGTTTCCATGCAGTACTGTATGACTGTATCTTGTTTGCAATAATAAACATTAAACCCTGTAATGCCAATTTATCTTTTGTTGAATTCAGAATAATAGCTCGTTCACTTCTCTGAGTTGGTTCATGTTATCTGAATCATGGCCTGTTATGTTGGTTAATGACCCTGTATATATAGATTTTTTTTTAAAGTTTTCAGTGGAAGCCCAGTTTCACTCAAACATATAAGATGATGTTAAGCCTAGTTTCAATTTGAAATGTGATCATATGAATGCATTATAAACACACTGTCATTTCATCATATAATTGGGAATTCTTTCATACATTTAACAGTACTCTCAGGCAAAATAAAAATAAAAATTCCACTATTAGAATGAATTCAATCACACGTCTCCAGCAATCCCATTATCCAATCTTCAGTGAAGGAATGTGTTTGATCTTCTCCCACTCCCCGCCCGCGCACTTTCGAACCCCGTCTTTGAATGCTGGGGATATGTAGTACAACTCAAACTCTCTAAGCGTTTTCAAGTACCTCAACCCGTCAGGAAGCGACTTCATTTCCTGGCAAGCAAGAATCGTTAGCCGCCCAAGTCTTGGCATCGCGCCACCCTCCACCACCCACTCCTCAAGCTCTTGCAGCTGAGCCAATATCAAGCTCTCGAGCCGAGGGAACCCTCCCATCGTGCACACCATTCTCTTCCCCAAGTGGGACCTTGCGTTCAAATGCAGCTTTCGAAGGTTCGGCAGCCTCTCCAATTGCGATTTTATCAAAGTCAGCTTCACAAGCGCAGGTGGAAATCCATGGATGTCCGGTAGTCTTTCAAGAAGTCCTTCTAAACGCAATGCGAACATTCGCGTATGATTCGCAAAAATGATTGAACTTGGAATCGAATCGCTCACCAATGTCAGCCTGTCAAGGTCACGCAGCTCCACAATGGATGTTGGTAGCGCTTCGTGTAGAGGCTCACCGACTCGGTTTCGCAGTTTTAGCCTTCTGAGACTTGTTAGCTTCGGCAAGTCCACCTTCACCCACTCTCCGGCGTACACCGTTGATAGGGTCTGGAGGTTTGTAAGGCGACCGAGAGCTCCGGTCAACGAGTTCTTGTTATGGAATCCGTAGAGCGAATACAAGTGTCTTAATTCTTGCATCTTTTCGATTACATTGCTTTCAAGGTACACCTGGGTGTCGCCGACATCTAGAGTGCGGAGACGTCTGAGACTCCGAATCGACAATGGGAGCTTTTTCAGTCCAGTCTTCCTTAACCCAAGGTAGGTGAGATTGATCATCTCCCCAATCTCCTCTGGTAGGTGCTCGATTTTGCTCGATTTCCAAATCGATCACCCGGAGCAGCTTTGAGCCTTTGAAAACCGGCCTGATCTTCTGCCACTCGTGGTTCAATCGGAAGCACAAAAGCGACCGAAGCTGTGTTTGCTTGCATTCCAGGACACTGTTGCCTAGACTATGCTGGACAGAGAGGCGGCGCTCTCTGTTCAGTTCTCCTCCCACGGCATCCTCCCCATAAACGCATGAAAAGTGCTCTCGTTTGGTTTCGGATATGGAGAGCTCGAGCAGGAGATCATGGATTCGGCAAGTCTTGATGTCCCCATTTGGATTGGTTTCCACAACTTGGATCAGGCACCTCCTTATCAGTTCCTCGATGTAGTCCTCTGCAACATGTCTTCCATCGCTCTTCTCCAACTTGCCATTGTATTAGGCCCTCTGCAACCCATATCCGTATCAACTTTCGAATGATTATCTTGCATCTTCAGGATAATGCGTGAAATAGAGGAAGCACGGCTTCAAGCGAGAAGGCAAGTCTGAGTAACTCAAAGCGAGCACTCGTGATGTCCTATCCTCCATTGGTAGTTCATAATCAACCCCATCGCGCACTCGAATCCAATCATCGATCTTCTTCTTCTTGTACAACAATCCCCCTAGCACGACGATTTGCAAGGGAAGACCGCCACAATTGTGCGCGATTTCCCTTCCAACCTCTTCGAAGTTTGGGGCGCACCTTCCGCTCATTTGAGGGAATGCTTCCTCCGGAGAAGCTCCCAACTTTCCTCTCTGCTAGTAACCGGAGATCATAAGGGGAGGTCATTCGGATCGGCTGATTGAGCGACATCTCGAATGCGGGTTGTCAACAATACCCGACTCCCGTTCGAATTGTCCGGGAGGACATCCTTCAGAACTCCCAAGCTTCGACTTTCCATACATCATCGACCACGAGTAGATATTTTTGCACTCTTAGTCTCTCGAATATCTTCGACTTCAAGGACTCATCGTCCATCGACTCCATCAAGGCTCTCTGCGATCCCCCCAAAAGGTCTCGACAATGTCGAGCAAGAG
This sequence comes from Acorus calamus, assembly GCA_030737845.1. Lineage (NCBI taxonomy): Eukaryota > Viridiplantae > Streptophyta > Magnoliopsida > Acorales > Acoraceae > Acorus > Acorus calamus. The sequence goes on along the minus strand of CM060862.1, from coordinate 26,029,209 downwards.
CTCTCTCTCCTGGTACTTCTGCGAAACGTTTATACATCCGCGGTCACCGAAATGACCCGCTATGTGGCTGTGCTTGTACACTTTGTTGGCCAGAGTGGTCTTGCCCAAGCCTCCCATGCCGACGATGGATACGATCGCGCGACGTGGTTCCCTTCTACAAGCATTTCACAAGAGTCTTGGTGTCCTCATCCAAGCCCACAACATCATCTTCTGCATTGATCAACGCTGTCTTTTCGATTGATGGCTCCACCATGGAAGAGTCCGAAGGTTCTCCACTCCGACATTCTCGCTAGGCCACTCTCTAAAGCACTCTCAACAACCCTTCTCTTGATGTCATTGATTTTGTTTTGCAATCGATTGAGAGACCCGCAATTGAATGATCAATGCAGCCAACGAATATCCTGTCGGTCTACCATGTTTCATCTTGAGGAGGTACACCTCGATTGCATCCTCCGCATCGTAAGATGCGGATATCAGTTGGTTCACCCTATTGTTGTGTTCGTCATTTTTGGCACGATTTTCACTTGCTTTTGTACAAAGGGAAGCGCATGTTCGAGCTCTTCCATCAAGGATCTGAGCTTCTCTTCTGCTCCTTTGAGATTGTGTTGTTCTTGTGTCATCAGCTCCTTCAGTTTGGCTATAGAAATGGCGAATATGCTCCCTGCCATCTCTTATTTACTCTGTAAAATTTTAGAGAAACTTGAATTGCAGAGTGAGGATTCATGGAATATGTGATGCATGTGAAATTTATGTGCATTTAGTAAATCTATCAAGATTTATATTGATTTAAATGTTTTACTAAAACCAATCATAACAGGCTCACAATCATTATGAGATAATTCCATTTGATCTCAATGATTTTTCTTGTGTGATTAATATCGTGATTAAGATTTATTTTAATCCTCGGATCATGTTCCGATTGTGCAATTGCTGAGGTAATTATTATAGTTGAAACATCTCCGTAATGTCTAACCAATTAATAAATGACCTGATCGTTTATATGAATATGAGATTTACCTTGTATACTATTGCTTCTGTTTGGGAAACGGAATAAGCGAGTATAATGGTAGTATAAGGGTGGTCTAAGAATGGATAGGAAAAATGATTATTTGTTTGCAAGGTATAACTTGGTATTACTAAGTCAGTTTAAACGAGTATAAGAGAGTATAACAATTCTAAATAACCCCTAGGATAAGCTATACCCACTTTATTTATTCTCATGGGCAAACATGTCAAATCAACTTTTTACATCTTATAATATCAAATCACCTATCAACACCTCTTATACATCAAACGACCCACATGTCAAATCAACTTTTTTACACTTTATTTATATTTTATTTTTTATCAATCAAACAACTCAACCTTTATTCTTACGTTTTCCAATGAGAATAAAAAAAACACAACCAAACAAAAAATCTTTTATTCATGTAGATTTGTTATCTATACTGACATAGTTATCTATCCAGAATAACTTAATTCCGCTATCCAAACGGAGACTTACAGTATAAGAATCCACCAATCATGTATATTCATTGTTAAAAAAATATTTCATGCAACCTTGTATTTAGCCTATTTTACCACTCTAAAAATCCTATGCATTTATTTGGAATGGACATGGTCATCACATACCCTCTATATGAGTGCATATAACTTTTGGAGTGGTAAAACAGACTAAAAATAAAGGCGGTGTCTCTCACTACTCCTCATCGTAGTTTTGATAATTTAAGGCTATCGTGGCATGCATCAGTTTCGAAGCTCCCTTTTTAATCTAATGTAATTTTGTAAATCATTGCATGGAAATGAAAGTATTTACCAAGAAAAAAAAAAGAAGAAAGGCTATTGTGGTATATTAATAAAATTATATTTGTGATTTTAAGTAGCGAATAGAGGATCACCTTGCTGGTATGGTTGAATTTTCAGGGCATTATAATATTTAATTTTCAGGACATTTTTAAATATATAAAATTGAGGATCTTGATTAGATATCCCTATTTCATACTTCCCAGTTTTCTTTGTCCCTTTCTGTGTCTCAGGAAATGAGATTGAACATACAGTCTGAACATGTAATCTCTGTGTATGATATGTAAATTCGAACACACTTTAAATACTGCATGAGAACAAGAACACTGTCCCCAGTGATTATAGCACAACGGTTCAGGGTTTACCTGTGTTAAGGGTAGGTCTTGAGTTTGAGTCTTGACGCTGTGTCATACCTCTTGTTTGTTAAATGAAATTCAAAAGAATT